>CM021102.1:360475412-360973260 GCA_007115665.2 Sequoiadendron giganteum | reverse complement strand
GGTTGATGAATTAATAGGGTATAGGGGTAGAGAGATTAGGGTTGAAGGGTTGAGGGTTAAGTGTTGAGGGTTAAGGGACTAAGAGGGTATAGGGGGTTAGGGATTAGGGTTTGGCAGAGTCATGGTTGAGGGATCACCAGGCAAGTAGGGTTTGAGAGATTAGGTTTGGCAAGAAGAGCGCTGAGGGTTCAGTGATTAAGAGGATGAATGGTTAAGATTAAGAAGGTTGAGGGTTGAGGGATTAAGGATTAAGAGGGCATAGGGGTTGAGGGATTAGGGTTTAAGGGTTGAGGCTTCATGGACAAGAGGGTATAGAGAAGCTGAGGGACAGGGTTTCATGGTTGGAGGCTGAGGGCTGATGGGATTACAGGCTATAGGGTTGAGGATTAGGGCTTAAGGGTTGAGGTTGAGGGGTTAAAGGATTAAGAGGGTATAGGGGTTGAGGGATTAGGGTTGAGGGGTTGAGGGTTGAGGGTTCAAGGATTAAGAGGGTATAGGGGTAGAGGGATTAGGGTTGAACGGTTGAGGGTTGAGGGATTAAGAGGGTATAGGGGTTGAGGGATTTGGGTTGAAGGGTTGAGGGATTAAGAGGGTATAGGGGTTGAGTGATTAGGGTTTAAGGGTTGATGGTCGAGGGATTAAGAGTGTATACGGGTTGATGGATTAGGGTTTAAGGGTTGACAGTTGAGGGTTGAGGGATTAAGAGGGTATAAGGGGTTGAGGGATTAGGGTTTAAGTGTTGAGGGTTGAGGGTTGAGGGATTAAGAGGGTATAAGGCTTGAGGGATTAGGTTTTAAGGGTTGAGAGTTGAGGGTTGAGGGATTAACAGGGTAAGGTGTTCAGGGATTAGGGTTGAAGGGTTGAGGGTTGAGGGTTTAGGGATCTGGAGGGTATAGGGGTAGAGGGATTAGGGTTGATGGATGAGGGATTAAGAGGGTATAGGGGTTGAGGGATTAGGGTTTAAGGGTTCAGGGTTTAGGGTTCAGGGTTCAAGGATTAAGAGGTTATAGGGGTTGATGGATTAGGGTTTGAGAGTTGAGGGTTGATTGTTGAGGGTTGAGGGATTAAGAGGGTATAGGGGTTGAGAGATTAAGGTTTAAGCATTGAGGATTGAGGGTTCAAGGATTAAGAGGGTACAGGCATAGAGGAATTAGGATTGAACGGTTGAGGGTTGAGGGTTGATGGATTAAGAGGGTATAGCGGTTGAGGGATTAGGGTTTAAGGGTTGAGGGTTGAGGGTTGATGGATTAAGAGGGTATAGGGGTTGAGGGATTAGGGTTTAAGGGTTCATGGTTCAGGGTTCAGGGATTAAGAGGGTATAGGGGTTGATGGATCAGGGTTTGATGGTTGAGGGTTGATGGATTAAGAGGGAATAGGGGTTGAGGGATTAGGGTTTAAGCGTTGAGGGTTGAGGGTTCAAGGATTAAGATGGTACAAGAGTAGAGGGATTAGGGTTGAAGGGTTGAGGGTTGAGGGTTGATGGATTAATAGGGTATAGGGGTCAAGAGATTAGGGTTTAAGGATTGAGGGTTTATGGTTTAGGGATTAAGAGGGTATAGGGGTTGAGGGATTAGGGTTTTAGGGTTGAGGGTTGATGCTTGAGGGATTAGAGTTGAAGGTTTGACGTGTAAGGGTTAAGGGATTAATAGGGTATAGGGGTTGAGGGATTAAGGTTTAAGGGTTGAGGGTTGAGGGTTCAGGTATTAAGAGGGTATAGGGGTGATGGATTAGGGTTTGAGGGTTGAGGGTTGATGGTTGAGGGTTGAGGGATTAAGAGGGTATATGGGTTGAGGGATTAGGGTTTAAGTGTTGAGAATTGAGGGTTCAAGGATTAAGAGGGTACAGGCATAGAGGGATTAGGGTTAAAGGGTTGAGGGTTGATTGATTAAGAGGGTATAGGGGTCGAGGGATTAGGGTTTAAGGGTTGAGGGTTGAGGGTTGATGGATTAAGAGGGTATAGGGGTTGAGGGATTAGGGTTTAAGGGCCGAGGGTTGAAGGTTCAGGGATTAATAGGGTATAGGGGTTGAGGGATTAGGGTTTAAGCATTGAGGGTTGAGGATTCAAGGATTAAGAGGGTACAGGCATAAGGGATTAGGGTTGAAGGGTTGAGGGTTGAGGGTTGATGGATTAAAAGGGTATAGTGGTCGAGGGATTAGGGTTTAAGGATTGAGGGTTGAGGGTTGAGGGATTAAGAGGGTATAGTGGTGGAGGGATTAGGGTTGTAGGGTTGAGGGTTGATGGTTGATGGATTAAGAGGGTATAGGGGTTGAGGGATTAGTGTTGAAGGGTTGAAGTTTAAGGGTTGAGGGATTAATAGGGTATAGGGGTTGAGGGATTAGGGTTTAAGGGTTGAGGGTTGAGGGTTTAGGTATTAAGAGGGTATAGGGGTTGGGGGATTAGGGTTTGAGGGTTGAAAGTTGATGGATTATGAGGGTATGGGGGTTGAGGAATTAGGGTTGAAGGGTTGAGGGTTGAGGGTTGAAGGATTAAGAGGGTATAGGGGTAGAGGGATTAGGGTTGAAGGGTTGAGGGTTGAGGGTTGATGGATTAAAAGGGTATAGGGGTTGAGGGATTAGGGTTTAAGGGTTGAGGGTTCAAGGATTAAGAGCGTATAGGGGTAGAGGGACAGGGCTGAAGGTTGAGGGTTGGAGGGTTAAGGGATTAAGAGGGTATAGGGGTGAAGGGATTAGGGTTTAAGGGTTGAGGTATTAAGAGGGTATAGGGGTTGAGGGATTAGGGTTGAGGGGTTGAGGGTTGAAGGATTGAGAGTTCAAGGATTAAGAGCGTATAGGGGTTGAGGGATAAGGGTTTAAGGGTTGAGGGTTGAGGGTTGAGGGATTCAGAGGGGATAGGGGTTGAGGGATTAGGGTTTAAGGGTTGAGGGTTGAGGGCTAAGGGAGTAAGATGATATAAGGGTTGAGGTATTAGGGTTTGAGGGTTGAGGGTTGAGGGATTAAGAGGGTATAGGGGTTGAGGCATTAGGGTTTAAGGGTTGAGGGTTGAGGGTTAAAGGATTAAGAGGGTATAGGGGTAGAGGGATTACAGTTGAAGGGTTGAGGGTTGAGGGTTGAGGGATTAAGTGGGTATAGGGGTTGAGTGATTAGGGTTTAAGGGTTGAGGGTTGAGCATTGAATTATTAAGAGGGTATACGGGTTGAAGGTTTGAGCGTTGAGGGTTGAGGGATTAAGAGGGTATAGGGGTTCAGGGATTAGGGTTGAAGGTTTGAGGGTTGAGGGTTGATCGATTAAGAGGGTATAGGGGTTGAGGAATTATGGTTTAAGGGTTGAGGGTTGATCGTTGAGGGTTTAGGGATTAACAGGGTATAGTGATTAAGGGATTAGGGTTTAAGGGTTGAGGGTTGATGGATTAAGAGGGTATAGGGGTTGAGGGATTGGGGTTGAAGGGTTGAGGGTTGAGTGTTGATCCCCCTTTCTCCCTCCCACTCTCTCTTTCTCCCACTCTCCCCTTCTCCCACTCTCCCAATCTCTCTCACTCTATCTTTCTCGCACTCTCACCATCTCTCCCTCCCTCTCTATCTCCCACAGTCTCCCTTCTCCTACTTCCCACTCCCACGCCTCCCACTCTCTTCTCCCACTCTTCACCACTCTCTCCCTCCCTCTCTATCTCCCTCTCTCTCCCCCTCTCTCCCTCCCACTCCCCCTCCCCCTCCCTCCCACTCTCTTCTCTCCCACTCTCCCTCTCTCCCACCCTCCTACTCCCTTCTTCCACTCTCCCACCTCTTTCTCGAACTCTCCCTCTCTCCCTCCCTCTCTATCTCCCACTCTCCCACTCTCTCTTTCTCCCACTCTCCCCTTCTCCCACTCTCCCTCTCTCACTCTATCTTTCTCCCACTCTCACCCTCTCTCCCTCCCTCTCTATCTCCCACTCTCTCACTCTCTTGGTCTCCCACTCTCCGCTTCTCCCTTCTCCCACTCTCTCTTTCTCCCAATCTCCCCCTCTCTCCCTCCCTCTCACTATCCCACTCTCCCCCTCTCTCCCTCCCACTCTCTCTTTCTCCCACTCTCTCCTCTCTCCCACTCTCCTCTATCTCTCTCTCCCTCTTTATCTCCCACTCTCCCCCTCTCTCCCTCCCTCTCTATCTCCATATCTCCCACTATTTATTTCTCCCCCTCTCCCTCTCCCTCCCACTCTCCCTCTTTCTCTCCCACTCTCTCTTTCTCCCACTATCTCTTTCTCCCACTCTCCCCCTCTTTCCCTCCCTATCTATCTCCATGTCTCCCACTTTATATTTTTAACCCTCTACCTCTCCCTCCCTCTCTTCCTCTCCCTCCCTTAATCCCTCCCTCTCCCTCCCTCTCTCTCCCTCTCTCTCTCTCCCTCTACCTCTCTCTCTCTCTCTCAAACACACACACTCACCTCTATCTCCTCTACTATAAGGGTGCAGGGCACATATATAGAATTATGATAGAGGGTAAAGACATAGAGGGAGAAAATAAATATACTAAGAAAACCATATTTCACATAATGTGCTCGCGTTATAACACGAGGGCATTTTTTACTCCACTAAAATGGTAAAAAACACTATATACCCATGATTTCAAGGCCCATAGTCTACATATTCCCCTGGTTTTGTGCATGCTCCGACAAAAACTAGCGTTTTGATGATGTTGTGAAGTGTGCAAGCATGTTTTTCAGATTCCATCACCTTTTCCATGATCTTTCTACCACCTTTGCATGAAATAGAAGAGTTTCCATGTTGAAATACATATAATATCAATTGAAATTTGAATTCCATTGAAAACTTATATACAATTGAAGTTTGGAGGGGAACAAGCTTTTGAACAAGTCAAATTGTTGTGGAGTTTGAAGAAAGAAGAAGATAAGGCTACATAATTGGGTTGAACTCCTCCATTTGAAAGTCTAGTTTTTAGGTATGTGAAGTCTTTACACATTTTCTTTCATTCTATTATGGCTTGCTTTCATTTTTGTTTGTCATTATAACCTTAGGTTTTCAATGCACATTTTAAATTACCATTATATACACAATTATATACACTTGCCAATTACCATTTTAAACTTGATGCAGAGCATCTACCAGGATCCAAAAATCATCAAGGGTACTTTTGACCCTAACTTAAATTGAAGAAGATAAAAAAAAACTCAATCATCTTTTCATCAAAACATTAGAACTTGGTTTCAACTCTTTGTCAGACTCAAAAAAATAGATTAACCATCATAAAATTGATTGTAACATAGCATAAAGTTGATTAGAAACTTAGAACCATTCATGAAAATTCATCCTTTAAGACAACTCCAAGCCTCTCCCATTCCTCCGAAGGGTCCAAACACCTTCCAATAGCTCTGTACAAACTGATGCAGTACAAAGGAAGAAATCAACACCTTTCTTGACACACTTATTCAACTATATTTTTCTTCACAAAACATTTGATTTGTATACTCAAATTAGCATTACGAGTTCCCAATTCCTTAAGGACCTTCAAAACACCTTAAAAATCTTGAAAATAATAGATTACAATCAACTATGTTCCTCAAAACATCAAGCAATGATTATGTCATTCACAAGTTGTCTTAAATCTTCCATAATGGCACCATTGTTTACAAACACAAACTATAATTATTAAGGCACAATCAAACCATTATTTTCTTAATAAATATTTGTTTGAGTTAGTACAACAAAAATGAAACCTTTCAAAAGTCTTCCCTTACGTGCAAACTTAGTTCCTTTGTTCACTGTCCACATTACTAGTAGCCAAGCATCTACAAACTATCACATGTATCTCCCAAACCATGCACACACTTCAGACTGTGATACTCATTTTTGATGCAGAGTTAGAGGACCCAAAACCATTGAAGATGTCAAATTTCCTTCAAGAGGAATCTAACAAGATTAAAAAGGTCTAATGGACCAATCCCAACACTCCTCCAAGCTGGACAACAAACAGAAACACTATTTCCCACATTTCAACCTTGGAATCTAGTTATTGTACAAAACCAGTTTTGGACCCTTAACTCCAAAACTTTCCAAAACACTAGGAAAATAAAATAATTATTCTAGCAGCCATTTCAGAGGTGCAAGACATACCTTAACCCATCACATGACTCCTTTGGGACAACTTTAATAAAATTGACCTTTTCACTAATTTAGGCCTCCAAGTAGGCCAATTTTACAAAGGAACTACCCTTAGATCCTCACACTAGACTTCCAAACCCAAAAAAGGTCTTTAATTAGGTCTCAAAACAAGATATTTTCTAGGTCTTAGTACCTTACCCGCTCAACTAGGCTTCCAATACAAAAACCCCCATTTTTCAATGCAAAGAGGGAGGGTTTATAGAAAATCCTATACCTGGGCCTTCCCAGACCATTCCAAAGCATCAAACATCTTCAAAATACCCTGCACAAGTTCAAAAGCTCATTACATAGACCACTCCTTCAACACTTTTTCAAAATCACTCCTTGGTTCCTCAAATTCTCATGGAAAAGTGTTTGTTTCAGCCTAAGAACCCCATCCTATTGTCATTAGTTTCATTCCAAAGCATGTTCAACAATAAAATACCCTACTCTAACAATTTACATGCCATCCCACCAAGAAACAATTCATAACAGTAGGTGGGATGGTCATTTCATAATTAAATCCTACTCAAACCCTTGACTAGCTTGAAATGAGCAGTTTCAGAAAATGTCAATTGCTCCCTTCAAACATATTGTTAAGCCCTCAAAACTGATGCATTAGAGAGTTAAGAAATGTTCCTACAATATTGTATTATTTTTATATCAAGGGGAGGCTTTACAAATCTGTACAAGTGTAGGAAAGTGCAAAAAAACCAGTGAATTTCTAGAAAACAATTTTTTTTTTATCAAAAAAATGGATTTCAAAATGAACAAAAATCCTCGCTTTGAGACAATAGAGGTTGTTTAAACCTTTTTCAATGAAAAAAAACTCCCCCCAATGCCTATAAATAACAAACAACCACCTTTGAAAGCTCATATAACCGGTACATGGAAAATGTCTTTAATGACCCTCTTACAACATGAAGATACCCAAAATTGAATCAAATTTCAAAATGGAAGCATAGATTGTCAAGGTGCTCCTACACCACAAACTTATTAAACACTCAAAATTCCATTACACTCATTAGTTTTTAGAATCACCATCATGGTTATTCAGTTTTAGTTAGAAATGTGCTCTAGCTAGCCTAGTGCTTCCATAGTTTGTACACATTTGTCTACATGCTAGGTCAAATTTTGTACATGATGATTGTAAGTATTATTTAAATGGAACCTTGAATGAAATATATTTTTTAATTAACTTGAATGGATACATTTTTTAGGAAATAATATTCGTCTCATTACCATGGTACAGATAAAATTATCTAACATGCCGAAGAAAAAGACAAAGAGGAAATTAACAAACAAAGAGAATGAAACCTTGAAAGAAAAGGAGAGAGTTCGAGTGGTGGCATATTGTGAAAAGAAGAAATTAGAAACGATTGATGAAAACAACCTAATTGTAGAGGAACCTCAACCATCAAAAAGAGAACGGGAATTGGTAGCACAACAGGCACAAATGTGAAAGCATCATCGTAAGACAGATTCAGATACCATAGTTGGAGACACACTCACTACGACAAGTGAATATAAAGGGATGCCATTAAGCACAAGCGAATACGGAGGGACACCATATAGCACAAGTGAATATGGATGGACACCATCTACTGCAAGTGAATATGGAGGGACACCATGTACCACAAGTGAATATTGTTGGACACCAGCCCACACATCTCAAGTTGAGAGTACATCATCACTCAGAATTGACAAAGAAGATATGCCATCATCCCCATGTGAACCTCAAGGTATGTCTTCTTCTCCACCCTTGATTGAAGGTATGCAATCTAGCACACATCAATTAAATATTGATGAAATTCCTAATGTTGAGATGTATGTACCTAAGAGAACACCACCTAGAATTTTGCGTAGAAAGCTAAAGTATTTGATTAATATTGATGATGCCATTTTGTAGCACATGGAAGGTAAGATTTCAACACACACTTGTAGAAGATATGTTGATAAGATTTGGGAACAATTCTTTGAAAGGCTAAATGAGACTACAAGATGTCAACTGTTTGTTGGAATGATGTGGGGTGTAAAGTATAGGAACACCATGAAGACTCTTGGGTTGAGAACATCGAATGCATCGAGTGAAAACAATATTGTGAAGAATCTAATGGATGCTTATGAGAGTGTGGGTAAGGCCTCATGCTCAAAGGATAGTAATGTCACCCGACATGCCATTACATTGACTTTGGTAAGCTATTAAACAAAGAGAGCTCATTTAATTAAAAAGACTAGTTAACAAACAGGAATTAGTAGAAAAAATTTATCAAGATCCATTCAAAGGCAGCAAAGAATTGAGGGCAATGATACAAATGAATTATGGGCATTCTCGGGGAGATTGTCACAAAAAGATAAAGAAGTTGTCAAAGCCTTGAGAACACTAATTAAAGAGTATTGGAAGAATAACACAAGGCCATCTCTGAATCAAAGGGATGTGGTAAGAAGGAGAATCGGTAGTCGGAATCATGAGCCACATCCAAAGCATTTTTTGGATATGACTCAAAATCCAATTTTTTCATAAATTTAAAAATGATTATCCTCAAATTAGTATTTCTCAAATATTTTTTGAACTGCTTAAACCTTTTTATGTCAAGATAAATCACACACGCACTACTTGTTGTTGTAGACTACATATTTAATTTTCTAACCATTATGATGTTTATCGTTCTATATGTTTAGATTTGCATACTAACGATGTTTTGCAGGATTGTGGCATAGAAGCCTCGCCAAAATCTTCAAGAGAGTTCTTATCAAAAAATTTATGTGGAATAGAGGATGGCCAGATATTCTATAGGACAACATGCTTGGATGGTTCATGTGAGAGTTGCGGTGGCTTCTAGGGTATGCTAGTATGTCAACATATGGAAAGCATAGATGAGGTGGGACATAAACTAGGAGATTTTAGGAAGTATAAAATAGTGGCATATGCTACAAAAGATGGGTCTCAAGCAAAAAGGTGTGATTTGGTTATTGAGAAGATTCCAATGTACCAATTTATGACCACATTTCATGACAATATACTGTCTGAGTATGCAATGCATACCCATAGAGCCTGATGGTTGGACATGCAATTCAAGCTATGCAAGGACATCTTTCCAATTAGAAGCATAGTATCCATGGTTGAATTTGCAAAGAAATACACTCTACAACCACAACATGAGGTGTAGTCACAGTATTACAAATTCACACAAGTTTTGATATTTGTGCATATAGCATTCATTGATGCATCTGATAGTACAAATGAGCAAAGGAAGGTATTAAGGGAGTACCACTTTTACATTACTGATGATCGCACACATTCTCCAGAGTTCGTGCAAGGTTGCTTCCAGATGTTCTACAGTGGTTTGGCTCAGAGGGGCATATAATAAGATCAACATATAATATGGTCTGATAACTGTGCAACACAGTTCAAGAACTCGTGCATGTTCTACTAGTTGTGCAAGATGCATGTCATTACATGTGTTCAACATATGTGGAACTTTTGTGAGGCCGGACATCGAAAGGGGGAGCATGATGGTGCAGGAGCATGTGTGAAAGAGCATAGCACGAGAAGAGTTAAAGTACAAAGATAGTGCAAAGTTGACAGATGCAAAATCAATCATCAAGTGGTGTAATGCTTTGATGGATCCAGGTAATGAAGGTACGTCTTTAGTTCATAGATTTTTTTGGTTGATGGATGATACTAAAATTTCACCATATGAAGACTATTGTACACTAATAGGATTGAGTGAGGTACACTCTTTCCTTAGCTCAAATGTAGGTTCATGGAGTATCGATACATGAAAGATGGCATGCTTTTGTTCTTCATGTACAATGCAAGCCTGGAATGATTGTGAGTCAGGGGAGTGGGTTGAAAAATGGTTCACAAGTTATCTTAACCCACTTCACATGTATCGCCCATCTGACAACATTGGAATTGACACAGACAGAATCATCAGTCGACTTTGACCATGTATCAGATCTAGCTCAACCAGGTGATATATCTACTTTCTTAGTTGTTGAAATTCCATATTGTTATCTTGCTTTGTACTGTATTCGTAATGTTGACAAATTTCAAGAGACTTTTTGCACATATCAATGCAAGGCATGTTTATGCAGTTATTGCAGATGAAGAAAATGAGGAGGGAACAAACTATTACTTGTGTCATTGTGTTGAGGCCAAAAATAAATTGGAGGCCCCAGTTATAGATGGAGAAAACATTGAATACCCTACAGGCTCAGTTGTGGTTACTGGAACATGGCTTAGAAGGTACCCACATTCAAGTGTTAAACATTGGCTATTTCAAGACTTTGACATGCATCGTAACATTATTCATTACTTGAACCTTGTCATGGCATCCAATGTTCATTTGACCAAATATGGGGGTTGACCTTTGAACAAGAAGTTATGGAAGGTCTGTGAGTCTGACCATGAGGCGGTACTTAACACAGTAAAGAGAAGAGAAGACCTAGATGGTTCGTTGGATTAATTTGTAAGTATATGCACATTAGTTCTTATTAATTTATACTTGTATGCACATTAATTTTTTTGATGCCAATGCTACCATCTTCTTTTATAGTGATTGGTGCACCCTTACAAAAAATGCAGATATATGAGCCATCCAAGAGAATGTCAGACAAAAAATCAATGCAAAATCCTTATTTTGATGCCTGCATGCAACATCTGTAAGTGCCTTCCATATATTTTTATTTCATTTCCATTTTGGATTCTCTTTCTTTTTCTCTTTTACTTTGTGTATTTGTAAGTAAACTATTAAAAATTGATTGATCTTTCATTGCAGAAAATGTTGATTTAAGAGCCATCAAAGAGAATCTCAATCAAAAAAGCAATGCAACATACTTATTTTGATGATTTTCACAAATCTCATTTTTTATTTCAAGCCACTATAAAAGAGCGTGTGAAGCTTAGTGAGGGAATCTCAAGTTACTCATTTGAATTTAACCTTATAATGAGCACCTATGATGTAGACATTTAAAGAGAATCTCGAATGTATGAGTGACATTGTAAAACATCTGTGAGAACAAAGTGCCTGAGGCATTGTAATAATATTTAATTACATAATGAGATATACTCAAATATTGTAAGGTTGGATTTCATGTTTGTTGTAGTAACACCTTGTTCTATATATGCCTTGAATAGGAAATTTTTCAAACTTTGAATTCTGAAATGTAAACAATGTGAAAAAGGTCATATAAAGGTCATGTAAACAATTTGCAACATTTTTTCTACAACTCATGTGACCAAGCAGACTGTTCCAGCACGTCTGAATAGGTATTTTTATGGTAGGCATGGTCCTCTTTTGCACCGAAACACGTAGAATCACTTTGAGCTATGTTCCATCGGATCGATCCCTTAAGGGTCCAAAGTGCAAAATAGCTGCAAAATTCAACATGCTATTCCTTGGATATAGTGATGCTTAGAAAATTTTCATCTGATCCTACAGGATCAAATTGGACCCCTCTAGAAAAACCTCTCTTAGTTGTGGCTATCTCGGAGTGGTTTTCTCGTGGCGGCAGATTTTCACTTGATGGAAAAAGTGTCAAATTCAAGCTGTGCAAAGTTGCAAAGTGGTGCAACTTTTTCTCTGCAACTTGTGTGACCAAACTAACTTCTCCAGTGCATATGAATAGGTATTTTAATGCTAGGCATGGTTTTTCTTTGCACCGAAACATGTGGAATCACTCTGACCTACATTCCATCGGATCGATCCCTTAAGGGTCCAAAGTGCAAAATGGCTACAAACTTTAGCATGCTATTACTCGGATACCATGATGCTTAGAAATTTCTCGTCTGATCCAATAGGATTGCATTGAGCCCCTTTACAAAATCCTCTCTCAGTTTTTGCTATCTCAGAGTCATTTTCCCATGGTAGGAGATTTTCACTTGATGGAAAAAATATGAAATGAAAGCAGTGCAAAGTTGCAAAGTGGTGCAAATTTTGTTCTGCAACTCGTGTGACCAAGTAGACTATTCCAACACATCTGAATAGGTATTTTTACGCTAGGCATGGTCCTGTTTTGAACCAAAACACATGGAATCGCTTTGAGCTATGTTCCACCAGATCGATCCTTTAAGGGTCCAAAGTGCTAAATGGATGCAAAATTCAACATGCTATTACTTGGATACCATGACACTTAGAAACTTCATGTCTAATCCTACAGGGTCATGTTGGGCCCTTCTAGAAAAACCTCTCTTGGTTTTGGCTATCTTGGAGTGGTTTTCTTGTGGCGGCAAATTTTCACTTGATGGAAAACATGTGAAATTCAAGTTGTGCAAAGTTGCAAAGTGGTGCAACTTTTGCTCTGCAACTCATATGACCAAACTAACTGCTTCAATGCATCCGAATAGGTATGTTTATGCAACACATGGTTTTTTTTCACACTAAAACAAGTGGAATCGCTCCGAGCTATGTTCCACCAAATCGATCCCTTAAGGGTCCAAAGTGCAAAATGGCTGCAAACTTCAACATGCTATTACTCGGATACCATGACACTTAGAAACTTCTTGTCTGATCCTATAGGATCATGTTGAGCCCCTCTACAAAAAATCTCTTTTTTTTGGCTATCTCGGAGTGGTTTTCCTGTGGTGGCTTGATTTTCACTTGATGGAAAAAGCATCAAATGCAAGTAGTGCAAAGTTGCAAAGTGGTGCAACTTTCATTCTGCAACTTGTGTGACCAAGCAGACTATTCCAACATGTCTATATAGGTATTTTTATGCTAGAAATGGTCCTCTTTCACACTGAAACATGAGGAATCACTCTGAGCTATGTTCCACCAGTTCAATCCCTGAAGGGTCCAAAGTGCAAGATGGCTGCAAACTTCAACATGCTATTACCTGGATACCGTGACACTTAGAAACTTCTCGTCTGATCCTACAAGAAGGCATTAGGTCCCTCTAGAAAAAAATCTGTCAATTTTGGCTATCTTGGAGTGGTTTTCTTGTGGCAGTGGATTTTAACTTGATGGAAAAAGTGTCAAATTCAAGCTATGCAAAGTGGTGCAACTTTCACTCTGTAACTCGTATGACCAAAATAACTACCCCAACACGTCTGAATAGGTATTTTTATGCTAGGCATGGTGTTTTTTCACAGCGAAATACATGGAATTACTCTGAGCTATGTTCCACTAGATCAATCTCTTAAGGGTCCAAAGTGCAAAATAGTTGTAAACTTCAGCATGCTATTACTCGGATACAATGATGCTTAGAAACTTCTCGTTTGATCCTATAGGATTGCATTGAGCCCCTCTATAAAAACCTCTCTTAGTTTTGGCTATCTCAGAGTGGTTTTCCCATGGTGGTGGATTTTCACTTGATGGAAAAAGCATCAAATGCGAGCAGTGCAAAGTTGAAAATTGGTGCAACTTTCATTCTACAACTTGTGTGACCAAGCAAAATGTTCCAACATGTCCAAATAGGTATGTTTACACTAGCAATGGTCCTCTTTCACACCGAAACACGTGGAATCGCTCCAAGCTATGTTCCACCGGATCAATCCGTTAGGTTGGAGGAGTCTAAAGTTGCAAATTTGTAAGTTGCTTAAAGCAAAAAAATTGAAATAATATTGAATGGCCCACTTAGCACTCATTGCATCTAGGTGATTCTGATAGAGGTGAGCCACTAGGCCTTCCCAAGAAGTCACCAATCCCAGTACTACTCCAGCTCAAGCACTTAACCATGAATTTTTTACCCCAAGGTTAAGCCCACTTAGCTTGCAATCCCATTTGCAAAACCTTCAGCAAGTGTTGTGCCTTATGAAACATTCATTATAGAGCCCCTTTAGCTCATCAATTGATAAGTAGGAGGTATTTTCTACAATGTGTCAAATTGTGATATTGCTATCAGGATTCCATTGTGTAGTTTTTGAGTATAAAAGAGAATAAGAAGGGAAGATCAGGGTAATCAATTTGCACACTTATTTTTATTATTGAATTACCTAGTGTGGGATTGTTCTATATGAGAAATTTTTTATAATATGAGAGTATACATTTCAAGCATATAATTTGGAAAGAACTCAAAGTAAGATGCATGAGTATAAAGTATCAATCAGGAAAGGCATCCCAATTCTCAAGGCCTATATATCAATGATAGGTAGACTCATATTCAAAGCTAGCACATGATTTTAATTGATTAATTAGAAACAACTATTATATTTATTTATCAAATTTCCATTATCAAATTAATATTTGAATTAGATTTCATATTCAGAATTTATTTCATTTATAATTTGGGGACTCTGTTATCTATCTTAATAATATTGGATGACAACCTTTATCAATCCAATAAGAAATAAATAAAAAATATATTGATCCAGAGCTCGAGTCATTACAATGGTATTAGAGAGAATGAACCTACTAGCCTTTGGGTATTGCAACAAATTTACTTTCCATTGGAAGAATGGCAATCGATGATAGTGGTTGGCAAGATTTCTTTATGAATCAAGTAGTAAGCTTACTAGTTTATCTTAAAGGAATGCCATTATGGTCACATTGAAAGGAATAGAGGAATTTTTATGCTTTATTGAGTAGTCATTTGTAGTATTAGATATAGCTCTAGCTTCTATGGTATTGTAGATGATTGCAGATAGTTTCAAAGATCTAGATGACATCAATAGTTCACATTACTCAAGAAGGATGAACATCTTAAAGACATTTGCAGAAATCAGGACAAGTAACCTTCTTGTGGACTTAGGGTTGCAATATTTGATCTACAACATGTTCCACCATTTCTTCAATAGGATCAAGAACACACATAATGAAGGTGTGTTTGTAGCCATGAAAGATTATGTTTCGAACTATTCAGAAGATTGATGTTTTATCTCGACCAACCATATCTATACCATGGTTTGTTTGGAAACAAGGATGGGTTCTCTCTTCATGGACATATACATTATTCCTCGATGTGTTCACACTAGTGTTAAAAGACTTGGACTTGCCTCGGACTTGAAAAGCCAATTTTTGACTTGGACTTAGGCTCGGAGCCCAGACTCGACAAATAGAAAAACCTAAGAAATTCAAAGATTTTTAAGGATTTAAAACTTTTTTCATGCACCCTTTAATAAATAAACCTTAAAGACACAATAGAATCATCAAATATAAATTACTATGATCCCATACACAAACATACATCAATCACATAAGTATAAGCACAAATTTTAGCTAAAGGAAATAACACATTTACATATATAAATATTGTGATATTGCTATTAGGATTCAATCATGTAGTTTTACAAGTCAAACTCATTGACCCATGATTCATGAGTAGTGGTTCACAAGAACCCATCTCTCATGATAATGAATGGTTCATAAGGAGGAAGATAAGTCTTCATACATTTCTTCTATCACAAATGAGATAAGTGCTTGGTTTCATGAAGGTCATGAGACAACCATTAATGGGGAGTGGATACATGAAGAACTAATAGAGAATGATAATGGCTTCAGACCTACTATACAGGATACATTTTTTGTTTCAATGTTGCAAGAGGTTATTGGTGTGACTACCAAAATGAGCCTATGAAGAATGCATGTGAAACTCCTTTTGACCTTGAGGGTGTTCTTACTCCATCTCAAGGATCATGCATTGTGGATGATATAGATCAATGCTAGGGCTAACCAATTAATAATTATACATGTGAATAAGTCAAACATGTACATGTCAATAAGGGAAGTTCAAGTACTCAAAAACACGTAAGCCTCAAAAAGTATACACACAAATACATAGTATACACAAATTAAAACAAAGTATATGCACAAATACAAGGTATATGCATGAAACACGTAAGACACAAAGTATACACATAAGTTATAAAGTATACACTTGAATACACGTAACTCATATCTATTGAACCATCAATTTAGAATGCAAACATGGACAGACATCGATAAAAGATATTTGTATCAACCAAATAGCCATGTAGGAATACATCAAAATATGTCGATATAAGTATGAAATATATGTACAAAATAACCATATAGGCTTACGAGAATGCCATATAGGCATACAATGTCAAATATGTCCAATAAACAATATGTACAAAACTGCCATGTAGGCATACAACAAAGGGCTCTGGAATCAAAAGTCATTGCTCTCCATGCCCTGGAAATAAAATATTTCCCTTTCTTTTTCGATTGGATGGTGATAGTTTTGTCAATCATTTTTTTTACGCTTGTGGAGTGCTCCTATTGCTCCTCCTAGGGTTTACTTCATGGTGAAGTTTTAACTGTTACAATAAGAAAGTAAAGACATGAATATATAGAAATTAGATTATAAAAAATGATATATTTGACAAAATAATAACTTACATCCATCTCACGATCTCTCTCCATGAGGGAAATATTCTCACGCCCATGCTCAACTATGCTCAAGCCCTGTATAAACCATACAAATAGAAATTAAACTACGTGAATCAATAATGGTTTGATTTTTAACTAACATCTATAACAAAAAATGTAAATTGAAATTTACTAATTTGCCTCATACCTCTTCTATAAGAGACATCAAGGATTGTATAGCAGATGTCACACCAATATCCATTGCCCTCGTCACATTCAGAGGTGTATCGTCTCGCAACAACTAAAAATAAAACAACAAATTATTCAACGTAATCAACGATGTGCATATAAACTACACAAATCCATGAAGTACTTGATTCATTAGTTAAACTCTTTATTCTATTACTTGCATGAAGGTTTGAGTAAATCCACCGCCACTAGGAAGTGTTCCATCAAAACCTCCAATATTAGTCTGTTCAACATCCAAAATCGCATATTAAATTAACATTCATAAAAAAATGCTATTAACATGCAATAAATTTATAATTGTTTACTAGTTACATACCTTAGCGATAGGTTTACTACAAAAATAGGTTGGTGGGGGGCCGATGTATCCACTCTCAACATTGTGACCTTGCAATTTTATTAAAATCATAAAACATTTTTAGTTAATCTTGCATTTCAAAATTGAAATTTAATAAATTAAATTCAATGAACATATGCACTAAATTTTATCTAACTATCAATGCCATATGCCTCATGCAAAATGTCAACTGCCCTCTCCATCTCCATAGTTGCAGACGGATCCTACGCACCAATCTCCTGAGTGTTGATGGGGTCATATGAACAAGTAGCCCTGCAAGATTGACACACATGTGTTCGAAGGCCACAACTTGAAGAATCCCCTAGATGGCATTGTAGAATAGGGCTAGTATGATGGATGACACTCTAGGTCAAAGTGTTGATTGCCTACAATGTCTCTACATCAACACTTCCCTTCACGATGGAAGGCATAACAATGTGCTCACGAGGTGGCCTAGCGAGAGCTCGTCTACCTTTCCGCATAGGATCCGGCTATGCACCAAGTCTATCCTGAGCTGACCCCCCACCTCTCCCCTGGAAATCCCTCATCTTCAAATAATTTGGGATTTTGTTCAATATGAACTCAATGTATAGTTTCCTAAGGAAATTGTGGGACCTCGCAGTTGTTGCACAGTGGATAATCGAAGACCATGTACCACCTATCATAAAACTGGTCCCTAATCTATTGGTGGTGGCACCAATGGATAGGAAACCTCTTCACATTGAGGGTAAGATCTTGATTTGTACATGGGTTGGTGAATAATGAGCACAAATCACCTTTTGTAATTTTTAAATCCTTCACATCCTTGTATGATAGTTTATTTGCACAATAGTCCCTAGTCGTTTGCCTCCTATCTTGCAATCCATTTATTTGTTTGCTAATTGAATCTACATTTTTTTACATATCTTTCAATGAATTTACTAGGGTTGTTCTTTCTGTGGTTGAACCATTTGGATCACTCAAACTACTAATCAATTCCTCAATTTTCTTTTTTTTGTTCTCAATTTCACTCATTAAATTTTGTTGAGTGCCAGGAGGGGGTTGAGTGATTGGTGGAGGAGGTTGATGTTGTGGTTGATTTTGATCTTAAGGATTTGGTTGGTCTTCTTGTTGAGGATTTTGAGGGTTTGCAGGTTGATTTGCATCTCCTAAAAATTCAAACAAATAGATATCAAATTCAACCTAAAACTAACTAATTCAAAACAAAAACCATATAATCCTTACCTCTCATAGCTCCTCATCATCGTGGTGCCATCGTTGCAAAGAAATTGGGATTTTTGGTGAAGAAATTTGTTTAAATTCTCCTCCTAGAACGCGAGCATGAAATTGTGGGGGTTTTGGCTGCGACTGCAAAAAATAAATAGTCAAAATGAAAATGAGAGATTTGCATTTGTTTTCTTCTTTTAATAATTAATAACGCGATCACATTATAACATGTTCGTGTTATTGGTTTGTAGTTGTCGAGCCTCAGGCTCAGCATAACAAGCCATAATGCAAGCGCGTTATGGTTTTTTAAATTTTTTTTAGAGGGTGTCCACATAATTGCTACCCATTTCCATGCACCCACCCAAAGCATGAACATGACAAAACCAACAATGAAACAAAAGAAAAAAAAGGGGATCCCCAACTTTGCCAAAACAAAAGTTGGGGCGTGTATGTAGGGCATAAAAAATGGTGACTCAACTGGAAAAATTCTCTAAGCATTTTAAAATGTGTAACCCTCCAAATATCCAAAATCTCTAGTTTACACTCATTGAAGGCAATCTAAGAACTGCGAACATAATCAAAAACTAGGACATGACAAAGGTATGAGGCAAAACTGAAATTTGTTTGTGTGTGCAAATGATTCATTCCCTTCCATAAGTGGTGTCATGATCAAAGTGGAATAGATTCTACCCAAGCTAGGTAGTTTTGAGTTACATTTCTAATGTGCAATGATATCCTTGGCATATCTCTGCTGGCAGACATGGCACCTATAGCCCCAATAGAGATGCCTCTAGTTCTCTCTAAGCATTGCTGTACTGCCAGCCAGGCGTCTATAGCCCCGATAGAGATACTCGAATCACCCTTGCTAATTGAGTTCATTTTTAGATTTCTTTTATTTTCTCTTTTTTTCAGGTGTTTATTCATTTGAAGTATAATTTCTTGTTTCTCTCAATCCTTAAGAAGTGAAGCCTAAGTAGCAGGTTGACAACCATAGTGGAAATCGTGAAAGAAATGTAACCCTTTAGATTTTTCACTTGGAATAGAGCTACCCCACCCAATGTAAACTAACTGATGGATCTCTTAAGATGTGCAGATCATGATAGACTTTCAAAAAATCCCCAAAACTACATAATATACCAAGTCCTAATCCGTGATAACATTCCCCAATCTAAAAAATATGAAGGTAAATAAATTTTTTCAAAGCCATTGACTGATCAAGTGTTTGAAAATACAGATAGGAAACTCTCAATAGATTCAGCTTACAACATAACTTGCATACAATAACTCAACTTCCATTGTCAACGAGAGGAACCCATAAAAGAAAGAAAAAAGAAAATAACACACAAATAGACACGACGTACCAAAAAAATCCAAAACAGAAAATGAGAACAAAAACAACAATCAAATAATAAAAGACCAAAAACAAAAGAGAACAACAAACCCAAAAAAAAAACAAGAGGACACAAAAAAACAACAAAACAACAAAACAAAAGAAAAAAAACCAAAAAAAATAATAGAAAATAAAAGGAAAAGAAGACTAAATAAACCAAAAACTAACACTAATTAATCCTAACCCTAAACTAACTCTAAAAACGAGCTCTACAAACACAAAACTATGAAAATTTGTAAATCCACTTGACTGATTTTTCATTATGTGAAGAAACATTAACTTACTAGGTATAGTTCTAAACCTGGAAAATTTATCCTTATACTCAGAAATGTAAAGTTTATGTGCATTAAATTCACCTTGAGGGTATAAAGTTTGAAATATTAACAGTTTTTGATTTTCAGCCTTGTCATGATTTACCCTCAAACACATTTTACTATCCCCAATGTCATAATCAAACTGAAAATCATGAAAACATAAAGGGTAATGAAAAGACACCACTTGATTTAGAAGACCTTCAGTTGCTTGTGTAGACTTGTGTTGTACGAATTCCTTGTCACGAGGTCTCAATTCATGAGACGTCGTTCTATTTCACTCAAGTACATGCATGTCAACATAAAAGACATCCATTAGCAATGTATCATTAGCATTCAAGACATCCAAACTTGGTTTAAAAATTTCATGCATATCTTTATCATAATCAACACTAGTTTCGAATAGCAAACTAGTTTGTTTGACTTCATAGGGATTATCAATCTCAATAATGTTTTCTAAAGTACATGCATCAACAATTAAATAGTCAGCCTCCTCAACCTTTAAGATAATTTATTCAAAATTTTCCTTAACTGACTCAACAATCTTTCTAGATAGCAAGAAATCAAAACAACTTACCTCAGGATGTGAGTCAAACAAAAGAATCCCACATGGATCACCTGAAGTGAGATTCATTTTGAAGATTGAATATTTTTTTACCAACATTTATGTATTCATCTCGAGCATGGAGTCACTAATTTTCTTGGTCTCCCTTGAAGAACTAAGCAAAAAATCACCCATGTCGTCAACTTGCAAGGTCTGCAAACCCATCTCTTCCTGAGATGAAGCATTTTTGTCAACATTCTCTTCAAATATATCACCCAAAAGAGTTTCAAAATTGACATCCAATTCATCATAATTAATGCCAGAGATACTGGTAAATGGTAAACAAGGATTTTATTTGACTAACCCATTTGAATACACAGAGTCAAATCTAGGAAAACACTTCTCTAGTTCATGTTTTTGCATATCATCAACTTGAACGTGCAAGTCAGTGTCAAGCTCATCATTGTTAAAATCAAATTCATTAGTGTATGCTAAGCAATGATTTTCTTCAAAAATCACATTTGAATAAATAGAATCAAAACCAAGAAAATACTCCCTCTTCTCATTCTCTTCATCATGTTGAAGGGATTCAATCTTCAAAGCAGCCTCTTGACAGTCTTCTAATATTATTTGGAGTCACCATTTGTTCACTCCTTGCTGTAACCAACCACTAATTTCTTCAATGTCAATATTCTGATTAGCATTGAGATCCAATTTATTTTCTTGACAAGGGTAAGTTTGATCTAAATGATCATCACGCAACCCTTGAATAACTTGAACATCCATTTGATCTTTCTCTTTTGAAGAATCAACTTGTCATTCAACTTTGTGTCCTTCACCATGAGATTCATTTGCAGCCTCATTCATATTAATGCTATTCTTAGTTTCTATATGTTCATTATTCAAATCAGCAAAGTCATTTTCTTGTGTTAACTCATCAAAGGGTGTTTCTCCCTTACTCTTCATCATGAAAGAATCTATGAATGCATTGATAAACTCATTTTCCACATCGATCAAATCTACACAAGGTAGAGAAGCTTCATTAGTTGTTGAATCCATCCTTATGCAAAGATCAGGTTCATTAGATGATGGGTAAGAGCTCAAAACATTCTCACAATTACTCTCATCATCTCGAATGGAGTCATTATCATTTTCATGTATGCTAACTATTTTGTCTCCCTCATCAAGGGGGTAGGTACTCCAAGGATCTTCCATAAGTATTCCTTCAATAGTAATTAGTTGTTTGAAGTATAATTCCATCCTACCAAGAAAAAAATGACAATCAATCTGAGAATGTTGATTTGTTTGATGTATCCTACATCCATTTGGCTAACAAGTTTTGATAACTTCATATCTCCTAATTCTTCAAATTTCTCCCTTACTTTATTTTGAATATGTGGGATATCTATCCAACATAAACCATGCTCCTTTGTCCATCCCTCATCTTCTTGTTCATATTGCTTAGAAGAAATATTCAAAGCATTGGAAGAAGATTCTTTAGTTATTGAATTTTTTACAATAGTCTTGTGTTAATATCTCATCTCTTTCAATACCGTTTGTAGTATTAATATTTCCAACGAAGCTAGACTCTAATATGATATTTCCATCATGCTTTGAATTTATATCCATTTCATACTCTTTATTAGATAAAACGTCAAATTGATATACTTGCTCATTAAATCTTTTGCTTACAAGTTCATTATGAGGTAATGGACTATGCTTAGGAATTTCACTAAAAAGATATGATATAGTCACAGATTCATTAACCAGTGGCATACTTACCTCTGTGGTTGGATTTTGTAGAAATAAGTTCTACTAGTGGCCTTGCGTGGGATTGACTTGATATGAAGCATTGGAAAATTTGGTGCTTGGAAGATTAGGAAGGTTATAACTGCTTGGTGACTATGACTGTATCTGGGTAGGGATGGTAGGTAAACCTACGCAAGGCTGCAAAGGATGGAAATTTGCAAGCATAAGAGGATTATAAAACTGATTTTGTCTACATGAATTTCTCATGTCATGTCCAGATTGTGCCAATAAGAGAGCTTTGTTCAATGCATCAAACCCCAATAATAAGAGAGCTTTGTCTAATTTTTGTTGTAAATAGAGGGTTCAAACCCCAATAATAATGTTCTATCAAGATATGATCATCAATAAACAAATTTAAATCTTGAACCCTTTGATACATAGACAAGAACCTATGGTTGAATTGGTAAATGGGTTCTAGTGGTATCCTTTTCATAGCTATAAATTCTTGTGATGGGTGTGGTGCATGTGCATAAGGGTCAAATTGATCGAGGAATAAGATTTATAATTCTATCCATGAACAAATAGAATTTGATGGAAGATTAGCACATCATTGCTTTATTGTACCTTGAAGTGTTTTGACAAACAATTGATAGATGATATCCTCATGCTGAATCTAGAGAAATAAACTAAATCCCTACAAATATTGGCATGTTTAGAAGCATTTTTTCCACTGTTAGGGAAAAATAAAGGAAGCCTATCATACATGTGTTCAGGGATTTCATGAATAAATCTAGGTATACACAAAGGGCTACCCCTCAGAGATGGGCTTTTTGAGATCTAACACACTCCCATACGACAAACCAAAATTGCTCAAGTGTCCCTCCTTCTAGTGCCAATTCTGTTGATGGCGAAATTAACACAACAACATTTAAACATAATATCTATATCTTATTTATCCTGAAAAAGAAAGATAACATATAGTAATCTCACACCTAAGGTCCTAGTAGTTGGTTCTCAATTGTGTTGTTTTGCCTAGAAGTCAATGAGGGTGTAATGTTCAAGGGACCTGCTGGTTATTGAGCTTTTTGATTGTTGTAAGATCAAAATTTTATCTAGCCTACTCTAATAGGGGGTAAAAAAAATGGCAAAAGATAGATCAGGGACACAAGCGATAAAACAATGTTGATTCATTCCACTAATCAGACTTGTTACGTTCCAAGGAATTCCTAAACTAAAAATACAAATCAAATCAACCTATAACCAATACAAAGCTAGACATTCATTCACAGTGAAAACTTCAACTACAAATCATAGATCACCATTTGAACAAAAGAAAAGATAAAACTCCATTCCTTGAAAGATTCCAAATCAAATGATTAACACAACGAACACCATTACAGGGCATAACTTAAATCAGGTTTAAATCTGGCTGCTCCTACTGTTGCAAAACAGATAAACAACATTTACAAATCTGGCAAGATCACCAGTGTAAAGAAACCAATGTCTTCAATTTGATTTAACTAAACTAAAAAGTGTAGAAAACTCCATTAACTATCCTACTGCTAATTCTAATCAGCTAACTTGTAAAACTTCTAAATGTCTTTCCTAAGTCTCTAACCCTTTACAATGAGCTTGATTTTAGAATTAATAGCTCAAAATTACATAATTTCCTCCCCAAACTAAGACATCAAAAAGTTGTAGATTTTTGTATGTACAATTAAATCAGAAAGATAACTTTTTATTTCAGCTCTCAGTTTGTCTCAGCTAGTTTTAGTTTGCAATCCAATCCTCTAGTTTGACTTTAATTCACAATTACAATCTTCAGTTTCAACTTTCAGTCTTTCGTCTTGCACGATGTAGATCAACATACTTTGTAAAAATGAACTCAAGTGGGCCCACCAAGCATTCAATTTTCTCCAGTTTGATTATCTCTTCAGAAAATATCCTCTTTCTACACATTTGATTTGTAAATCATCTCCTTTGTGATTTCATTATCATAAAAAATGCACCTGTAAACATTAAAGCTCATTAATTCATAAAATTAACCAAATAATAATTAACTCCGAAAATTAATTAATTTGAAACTACTTCAATTAAGATTTATTACAATGAAATTGTAAATTCCATAATTGAAACAATAACAAAATCCTTTATTGGAATTTAATGTTACTCTAAACAAAATAAACACTACAATAACGTCTTGTTTGCATTTGTAATCCTGCTGCCATGTGCTTCCATGCCTGACATTATCTATCCCAAAGCCCCTGCATTCTCCACTAAAGAAAACTTCAACAATAAATTGGAGCTCCATTGTCTTATCAAAAATTGAATTGGATTCCACCTTTGTTTCACATTTCATCGGAGTATCGTTCTCACAGTTCACATGTTTGTATATGCCTTGACACTCTGTTTACAATCTCCATTTCATCATAGACATCTACCTAAAAGCTTTAAAATCCATTTTAACAAGTTCAATTTTGTGTCAATCTACAATCATCACTATTCAAGTTGCACTATCCTTGCGCATCAGTTTTGCAGTAATATCTACCAGGGCAAACTCAAAAAAAAAACAAATCAAACTTCTCTGAGTAAATCCATTTTATGCATACTCATAGTGAGACAACATTTCTTGAATGCGTCTTTGTTCTTCTTGAGGTATTTTGTCAAACTGCAATCATGGTATGTCATGAGGCGGCATTCCCTCAAAGCATTTCGTTAAGCATTATGCCTTTTTTATGCTTCCTTTCAGTCTTTTCATGCATTTTATCGATTGGTTGCTTGAACATTTCTAAAGCCTTTCAACATATCTACTTTGTGCAAATTCTACATCATGTCATTCCAGAGACCATTTCCACTAGGCCTTCTATCGAACAGTTCACAACCTCATTTATACTTCCCCATTTTGCAAGTATCTCTCAATCGATTTCTTCATTTTGAGAGTATTTTTACTGATGCAATTGAACCCTAACAACTTGAAAGGACCTCCATTTCTTCCATTTTGATGGTCATCGGCAAGGGTTACGGAATTTTCATTTTGCACCGGCTATTCTTACTTCCACATTGTATGCTCACAGAGAGGATGTTGGCGAAGGTTGAGGGATTCAGTTCTACACATACGCATTTGCTTTGAATTTCTAAAGCCATTTCACAATATCTATTTTGTGCAAAATCTGCAGCAATGGCATTCCTTAACATGGCGTCTCTTTGAGGCTTTTATCAAACATCTTATTGCCTTCTCCATGCTTGCACACATCTACATTCCATGAAAATCAGCTTTAAACCTACCATTGCATTTTGTGTATATCCACATTTTGCATGCACCTTTTTGAAATCAATTCATCAAATCTATTATGTGCATTTCCTAACATTATGGCATATCTCTACTCCCATACTCTACATACATGTTAGCCAAGGCAGTTACAACCACTTAATTTGACAATGCCCACTCATCTTTCACATTTTTAATCCTCATCAAAATATGTCTAAAGACTCCTGTCTGCACATATGCAATTCTTTCCCACTTTTTTTTCTGAGGAATTTAATTAGACACTTCACGTGTCATCGTCCATGTTCTTCAATCATGGCGTTTTTTGAGATTGTGCTTCTCTGAAGTATTCCATCAGGTGGTTATCATGCCTTCATCTGTGCTTCAACATTTCCTTTTGGCTGCAGGACCGGAACCATCTTGGCACCGTGCACAGGAGTTCAACGAAGATGGGACTGGAGTGGAAGCGGGAGCAGAACGTGGACTTTTCGTTTGTGCTCAATCCAAATTTCTCCCCGGGTCCGATTCCTGTAGTGTATGGCATGCGGGAGCGGGATGAAATTTGGTCCAATGTGGAAGTGAAGCAGAATGGGAACAGGTAATGAGTGGGGTCGAATCCAGAGCGGGAAAAAAAACCAGGACATTTTACATTTGTCTGCTCGGTTCGAGATTCTCCCCGAGTCCACTTTCTACCAACAACCTTTTAAATTTTTAAAATTTTAAATTTATTTATTTTCATTCATTTTTTTTTATGATTTTACAAAATATTTCCAAATAAAAGGATTTATTTATTCATCTAAATTTTATTAAATCTTTTAAAATAGAAAAAGATTTATTTATTTATTTTGCATTTTTGTATTTTTTATGTTTTAATTATTTTTTGTATTTTTTTGGTTTTATTCTTTTTTTGTATTTTATGATTCTAAGGGGAAAATTGAAAGGATGGAGACAATGAAATTCAAAATAAAAACAAAAGAACGAAGACATGAAACTAGATGAATGACAAAGATGAAAACGAAGAGGGGACGAGGACGAAGATGAACAAAACGAGACAACGAACGACCAAAACCAAAACCAACGATGATGAGAAACGATAGGGATCGGGATGAGACTAGGAACAAGAACTAAGAACCCAAACAACACCGAAAGGAAAAACGGTGATTGAAGTCGGGGAAAAACTAGAACTTGAAAACCCGAAATGTGTCAAGTGTCAATTCCAACCCGCAACCTAATCTTAACAAAACAATGAAAACAAGCAACAAACAAGGTATGAGAAAGGACAAAAATGAAAACAAAAAAGCATCAACACAAAAAAGCCAACAAAACAAAAGAAAACAAAGGGGGTCCCTGAATTTTCCAAGCAAAAGTTGGGGCGTGTATGCAGGGCATAACATTCCTCATTATAGGGTACCCACAACTTGAGGATATTTCAATGTTTCACAGGATTGCCTAGCTTTACAACTTTGCATCATGGATGCAATCATGTTGATAAAACTTACACAAGTTCTAAATTAAATTTTATAGTGTAATCGGGTGATCGCACAATAGTGGTGTTCAATTTTTGGCCAAACTAGACACTTCAATTATTATTTTTAACTAAATCTTCACATTCGGGTACCTGTAGCAGCTAAACTGTGTGGAATTTGAAGATGATGCAAACATGAGTCTTGTCACGTTTTGTTTGTAGATTCTAAAAATATTTTAAAAAACAAAATTAGAATCAAATTGCACTTCTTTTTCCATCTCCCACGAAAACTGATTTTTTTTTTAAAAACAACATTTTTAAAAAGTGGCACACACCGTATAATGCATAACTTTTTTTCCATGAAGAATAAAATTCTAATTCTTTCAAATTTAGATTTCTAGCTCTGATATCTAGTGCTTCCACTTGGTTTGATAGTTTTTTATAGATTTGTTTTTCTTTAATTAGGTTTCAAAGTCAAACTAATTACAATTCAGACATAGCACGGTTGTATAATGCGTAACTTGTTTTGTATATATCAAAATTCAATTTTTCTTTTTTTGTTGGATCAAGGACTTCAACATCTGGTGCACTCATATTTTTCAAATTATTTTTTGATAATCTGCTATTTTTCCACATGTGTAGAACATAAACCTTCATTTTCGATGAAAAACCTATGTTTAATAAAACTAAACAAACAAATACATAATAAAACCAAAACATATTAAAATTATATTCATTGGATAGCTTGTTCTGAGAACTACCATAATCATTTTAAATAAATTTTAAATGAATTCATTTTACCCCTCAAAAGGTAAATCAAAAGTGATTTTTTATTAGCATTTTGATAGGTGTAAAGGAGACTCATTTATAGATATGGTTTAAAACTGGCGAGGTTCTATCCAAGGGGGTTTGATCTAAGGTGGTTTGATAAAACCCTCTTCAATTGGAATCTTTAAAATGGAACTTTTTAAGGATTAAATCATTATATTTTCTAAAAATATGTGATTTCAGCAAAAATCAGTTCCTCTCAGAAATTGTAAACCACTATTGTGGCAACACCCAATCGAAAAGATGATGATGTGTTTAATTCTTAAATAGAGGAAAATATTATTAGGTAATGTTATGTCAAACCAATAAATTTTTTATTATATTAAAATTGGAAGGGACAGTACCCATTGCAAGCCAGTCATAGAGGCAAACCAGGGACTCACGAGCAGTGAGAAAACCAAAATAGTAAATGGAAACTAAAGCTTAAATAGTTTGAACAATAGGAAGAAACAAAAAAAAGAAACCACAGAATTAGGACCAACCCAACACCACTAAACACCTACAGGTCTCCTAACACCTTGAGAAAAGTGATCGTGTTCTACTCTTGAGACAGGAACTGAAGCCTCTTCTTAAAAGTCATAGGCCCTTAAAGAATGGCCTAGGTATCCTTACTAATGTCATGAGTCGAGGTGTCCACCTTATTACCTTTTTTCTTCTATGCATGAAAATCATCCACCCCTTCCACCAACCGCTTTCCCTAGCTCTTCCATATCTCATCCTGAAAAACTTTAAGAGTGAGGGCATTATTCTTCACAATTTCTTTGTTGTAGTCGGTGATAACCCTTAGAAACTAAATGGCCTTGTCTTGGTTCTGGTGTATGGCATCAATTTCAGCCAATACACTCTTCTTATCTTCCTTAGACCCAACAATGGCCCAAAGATCATTCAACTCCTTTTCCCACCTTTCCCACCTTTCCCACCTCTCAAAGGACTTGGCCAAGGAGGTAATCATGTCCCGATGAATTTTATTCTCCACTCCCCCAGGCCACATAGCCTGATTTTCCTGAACCTTGCCATCCAGGATTTGGATGCTCTCTTTAGTAGTAACTAGTTGACCCAAGATCCATTTCATAATATCCTTCTGAACATTAATAGTCTCTGAAATTTCATTCAATTTTTTACTTATGGGGTCAGCAAGGACACAAATCAACCTATGTTTAGTCCTAGGCTCCTCCAAATTGACACACAGGTTGGGAGAATTATGAGGCCTAGGGTTAGAAATGAGTGGGGGTGTTGGGGACCTCTGAGTCATGGCCTTGAGATAAGGAGTGAATGGGAGAATTAGCCAGGTTGGGGTTCCATGAATCATCATCATCATTAGTGTTATTATAATCTCCTTACCTAGAAGAAATGGTCATTGGCATGGGTTCTGATAGGGATAGGAGGGGTATTATTACTAGCAAGGTCTTTTCCCTGAGCCCAGCTACTATGGCGAATGGAAAGCGGCTTTTTTTTGATAGTGATAGAAGGGATGGGGTCCCCTGGGGATTAGCGGGGTCCAAGATAGTCAAAGTGTTTTTGCACATAGTAGCAAGGGAGGGAAGCAAAGCCTTGTGAAGCTTACATAAACATAGGATTAGACCCTAGTAGAGGGGTAACTTCTTAATTTTAGCCTAGATATTCTTGATGGATTGCTCAAGAAAAGACATGATCCAAAAGGGGAAATTCATCTTAATATTGTACATAAGATGGTTGAGCATCAAGAAAAGGTGGGCATGGAAGTGGAAAAAATGCCCTTCCAAAGTGATGTACCTCATGATAATTTCAATGATGGTGTTCCAAACACTCAGAAGGTCCACACTGTTCAAACCATTCTACAACTTTTTCACCTTCTCGCCCTCTTTCAGGAATCATTTCAAATCATCCTAGTAGTTGTTGGACTATTGTTATCATTGATTTCAAAAGGGTGAATAAGCTATAGATTCGTGATGGGTTTTTAAAGAGCATTCCAAATATGTGCTATGTAGGTCTCAAGGTTGAAAGTTGAGCTTAGAATAGAGTTATAGAGTTATTTGTGTTCCTAAACATTTGAAGGTTTATAAGTTAAACCCTAGGTCTAGCAGTCATGACACCTTAATAGATTTTCTATTTCAATGGTGACTTGTGTTTCACAGTTACTGATTGCTTAGGTTATGACTTAAGCCCTTGAAGTTGTTGGGGAACTAACCCCTTCACCTTGCATTTATTGGCTAAGCAAATATTTTCTACGTTTAATATTTACTAAGTCCTGAGAAAAATATTTCTCTAGTGTGATCGATAGTTGTGGTTGAGCCATCAAGATCTTACAGTGGTGGCACAACCCGTAAGGTTGTTGGTGGGACCCGATCAAGACCTACGATATCAGTGATGAATGGTGGACACAAATCCATGCTAGTCAAGATTGGATGGTGGTCGCACACCCTGCAAGGTTTCTGGTGGGGCCCGATCAAGACCTATAAGGTTTGTGAGGAGTGGTGGAGATTAATCAATGGTGGATGGATATTGACCATCGATGAAGTTGGTGCGACCCAACAAGATGGTGACAATGGTAGATTGTGATGAAGACCAATAGGTAGTGATGAGAAATTTATTAACAAACCAACTCACCTCATTTTTGTGAGTTGTGTGGCAATGAATTGGATGACAAATGGAATTAATTTGCAAACCTCAAAAGGTTTGTGTGGGCCCCTTTTCAAGTGCGTGAGATGATCGAATTTTGGATGTGTGTCTTGGTGGACCCCGCATATGGAAAACAATATATGAATGTGCTCAACAGTGCAGATTACATGAGGATTATCGAATGGTGATAAGTTAAAGGTGACAATGATGTGCATTGACCGTCATAAAGAAAATAATAGTATGACATGTGGCAAATGTTTAGTGGTAGATTTTGCATCACTATTGCAAATCAATGATTATATATGTGATCAATGATGGAGATTTAAAAAACTATTTATCAAACGATTGGGTTTTAAAGCTATGCTAGTGAATGATGATCATAGGATCATGGCAAGAAGTTAGAAGATTGGTAGTTAGAATTCAAAGGAAAAGATCAAAAATGTATAAGTTTAAGTAAATAGGGTTTCGATTGGTAACTGACATAGAGGAAGGTCCAGCTACACCTAGGATTAATTGAATGAAGATTTGATCTATTAGGTGGTGAAATAGGTTGCATATGAGATAGGAAGATTGGATCAGATCAAATGAATAGGAGAATTTATTAAATGCATAATAAAATTTTAGGGTTTGATAGAGAGAATAAGGAAAATTCTCTCTAACCAAATTTATTGTTGGACAACTCAATGCAAGATATGGCAACATCTAGTAACCCTATCAGATGTCCTAATTTATGAGATGGAAAGATATGTGTGTGGGTTGATGCAGAGGTAGCTTTATACTGAATTTTGCAACCAATAAAAAAAACTAGTAGTCGTTTTAGAGATGATCCAAACCATAGAGAGAATCTTGAGGCAATAATTGCAGCTTGAATAAAAAGGAAAACCATTAGGTATTATGGAAGTGTCAAATTTGAAAGAAAGTTGAGTGTGAAGAGTCTACAAGTACATAGAGTGCTTAACAGAGTGATTTCTAGCTGAGAATGCAGCAATGAATAGAGTGCAAAGAAGGGGAGTGTTGCTAAGTGTGTAGTCTGAATAGTAGAAGCATATGTTGGAGGGTATGCAACAATTTATTGAATGTAATGGTGAATTTTTTAGGTTTATGTAGAACCACTCATATGCATACTTGAACTTGTAATTCTACAAGAGGTTGTAGCCTCCATTTGCACTGAGTTGTAGCTCAAATCAAAGTGTTGTAGCTTCCTAGAAGTAGTTGCTTTTGAAAAAAGTTGTTAAAGCTTCCTTGGGGTTGTAGTCCTAATAATTGTAAGTAAAATTTTATGCTTGTGAGTTTGGATTAGGACAATAGATCCTAGCAACATTTCTCATCATGGTTTTTCCCATCTTGGGTTTTCCATGTATATTTGGTGTTATGTGTTGATCTCTCTTGTGCTTGTGGTTATTATATCTATTAGTATTTCAATCTACACATTTGAGTTTAAGGTTGAATATGCAAAAGTTTTTGAACTAAAAAGTTTTAATATCTACTGATTCACCCTCTCTCAGTAGATCATTATTTTCTAACAATTGGTATCAAATCCCTAGGTTCCCTAGGAGAAGCTTAACCAACTTGAGTAGATCTCGGTTACATGAACACAATGGCATTTCAAGAAGGCTCAAACAAGCCACCTAGGTTTGATGAAAAAAACTATACTAAATGGAGGTCATTAATGGAAGGATTCTTAGTTTCTCTTGCAAATAAAGTTTGGGCATGCGTTGAGACCCAATATACTATTCATGTTGCTATTCCTACTGATCTTGTAGCAAAGAAGATTCAAGGGGAGAATAAGAAAACTTGGTTTATTATTATGAACAATTTTTTTTGACTTTGTGCATAGAAAAGTTATGCACTGTAAAACTACTTATGATGTCTAGGAAAAACTAAAGAAAATTTATGAAGGTGACACCAAAGTGAAGTTGGAAAAGTTACAAGTACTAAGAGAAAAATTTGAAGGCTTGATGATGATTGAAGAAGAGAAGATTGTAGACTATCTTGGAAGAGTTGATGATATGGTAAATGTCATTAAAGGATATGGTGTGGATCTAAAAGATGTTGTGTTAAAATTTATCAGGTCCATGAAAAATAAATATGATGCCAAGATTTATGCTATCGAAGAAGGAAGAGAAATTGATAAACTTACTCTTGATGAGATGAATGTAATAATTACTACATATGAGATGAGAATGCCAAGTGTTGAATCATCTAGGAGACAAGTTTCATTTAAGGTTGTCAAGAAAGAAAAAGATGAGGCTGATAAGAAGGAAAAATCCAGTCATTGCATCTGATTATGAAGAAGCTGATGAGGAAGAAGAAAAATTCATAATAAGGCTAAGAAGAGGATCAAGAAAGTATAAAGGTAAGCTCCCTTTGAAGTGTTTTAACTATGGAAAAATAGGCAATTTTTCTTCAAAGTGTCCATATAGTAAAGAAGACAGTTCCAAGCAAGAGTTTGATAGTATAAGGAAGAAAAGTTTTACCCTAAAAGAAAAAACTTTGGAAAGAAGAAGAAGAGTTTGTACATCAATGAAGAAAGTGAAATGTATGATGCTAGTGATTTTTCATAAGAGGATCAAGGCTATTCCCTTGTAATGAGAGAGGATAGAAGAGAGTTTCTATTCATGGCTAAAGAAACTAAGGATCGAGAAGATGCAAAAATTGAGGACTCATACGAGGGAGAAGAAGAGGTAGTTGTTCATCTTGAAGGAGAACTAATTAGTGCTCTTGAAGATCTTGATGAGCTAAGAGGAAAATATAATGATCTAAAGAGAGAAAACAAGAAGCTAAAAAGGAATGCTCAAAACCAGACTAACAGATTAACACAAGAACTTCAAGAGTCCAATAAGGTGTTAGTAGGATTGGAAGTTAATGTAGAAGAGATTAAAAGATTTGAGGATTTCATGAAATCTAAATTGCAATCTAAGATGGATAGATTCTCGAAAATTGAGGTAGAAATAGTTTCCTTAAGAAAATAATTGGAGAAGGTCAATGAGTAGATTAGAAATGGACTAAAGATTAAAGTTGGTACATATATTCTGAATGAATTGATAAGTACACAAAAGCCTACAAATAAAGAGAAATCTCGTTTATGTTTGGAAAAAGGGAAGAGTTCATTTATGGATGTCTCTTCAAAACTTTATGAAATATTTAGAGCAGGAGAATAATCAGTCCTAAGTAAAGAAATATCTAACAAAGTGGAAGCTCTTGAAGATGAGCAAAAATATGATAAAGAAAAGAAATCGGTCAAAGTCAAGGAGGACAACCAGATAGTTCCTAATCAACAAATGAAGATGCAAAACATAAAAAGAGTAGAAATTGATGGATTCACAAGAGTAGACTATCCAAGGATGCCTAGACAAAGAAGATCACCTCATCGAGCTAAAGAAAACTACATGACCAGGTACTCATCGTATTTCAATGGGTATTGCTATACTTGTAACAATTTTGGTCATAGGGCTAGAGAGTGTAAATTCATTCCAAGGAGAAACATAAATTTGATAAGTAAAAATCAATTTTCTCCTTTAATTGATATGAATTTAGTACATTTCAATTGCAATAATCTTGTTCATATAGCTAGAGACTATAGAGAAAATTTTAGAAGACAAAATGCTCAATCTGAGAAGAAGAAAACTACAACTTCTATAGCTGAAAAGAAAACTGAGGTCATTGAGAAAAAGAAAGAACAAGTTGGAAATAAAACTAAAAATTTATGGAAGGATAAAAAGAAGAATCTTACTCAATCAATGATTTCCCAAAAAACATTGCATGCAAAGGAACAAGACTTATGGGTAATTGATAGTGGTTGCTCTAAGAAAATGATTGGGGATAAAAATAAATTCATTAAGCTTGAAATGAGAAAAGAAGGCTTAGTAAGCCTAGGTGATACTACTATTGTTAAGATTTGTGGTTTTGAGCATAGATGGAAAGAACAAAACTAAAGATATGCTCTATGTGGAAGGTCTAAAACACAATCTTCTTAGCATCAGTCAGATGTGTGACAATGGATACAAAGTTTTATTTGATTTTGAATATTGCAAGATAAGATTGAATGGTAAAAAAATTACTGAAGGGATAAGGGCTGATAGTAATATCTACAATCTATGTGAAGTTGAAGGCCAAACATGTCTAATCAGTCAAGTAGATGAAAGTTGGTTGTGGGATAGAAGACTAGGACATCTAAATTTTGAAAACATGGTGAAAATAAGTTCAAAAATCCTGGTCAGAAATATGCCTAAGATTGCAAAGCCTGATAACATCATCTATCAAGGGTGTCAGCAAGGAAAGAAAACAAAGTTTATATTTTCCCTAAAGGATTACTCTACTATGAAATCATTAGATATAATCCATACTAATCTATGTGGTATAATGAGGACAAGAGTTTTTCAAGGAGAAAGATATTTAATTATGTTGATTGATGACTATACTATAATGGCATATGTCACATTTTTGAGGGAGAAGGCTGAGGCGCTTGAAACATTTAAAAGTCATAAGAAGCTGGTAGAAAATGAGACTAGGAGAAGAATCAAATGTCTTAGGTCAGAAAGAGGTGGAGAATTGATGTCAAGAGAATTCATGGAATATTTTGAAGATCATGGAATCAAGCGCCAGTATTTAGCCCCAAGAACACAACATCAAAATGACGTGGTAGAGAGAAGAAACATAATTGTGAAGGAGATAGCTAGATCTATGTTGAATGAGGAAAACTTGACAGATAATTTTTGGAAAGAAGCAATACAAACTATTGTATACATTTTGAATAGAGCACTTATAATATCTAACAGTGGTAGAATGCCATATGAATTATGGTTTGGTAGGCCTACATCAGTCAAGCATTTCAAGGTATTTCACAGTAAGTGCTATATTAAAAGAGAAGATGAAGAATTAGGATGTTTTGAGTCAAGATGTGATGAGGGGATATTCTTGAGGAATTCTAGCCAAAGAAAATCTTATAATTGTTACAATAAGAGATTGCATAGAATTGTAGAGAGTGTACATGTTAGGGTTGTTGAAAGTGAAAATCAGGGTTAGCCTAGCAGAAACAATCTTGAAAGTGAGTCAGGTGAGGATGACATAGGTGCACGATTTGAAGAAGAGAATGAGAAAGATTTTGAACATGCTCCTACAAAATATGTGCAAAAAGATCATCCTACAGATTAGATAATTTGTGACAAGAATGTAGGAGTGCAAACTATAATGAGACTTGCAAAGGACAAGGAACAAGTAAAATTTTCTCTCTTGTCTCAAATTGAACCAAATTTTTTTGATGAAGCCAGTAAGGATGAATGTTGGTTAAAAGAAATGGAAGAGGAAATCAATCAGATTGAAAAGAATAAAACCTGGGAATTGGTTCCTAGACCATCAAGCAAGAATATAATAGGCACAAAATGGGTATTCAGAAACAAGTTTAATGAAGATGTCAGAGTTGTGGTTAGAAACAAAGCAAGATTAGTGTGCAAAGGATATGCACAAGTAGAGGGGATTGATTTTGAAGAAAAAATTTCTCTAGTTGCATGATTAGAAGCTATTAAATTTTTTCTTGCACTTTCTATCTATAAAGGTTTTAGATTTTATCAAATGGATGCCAAATCTGCATTTTAAAATGGAAACCTTGAAGAAGAAGTATCTATTGAGCATCAAGAATGTTTTTAGCTATTAGAGAATGATGATTATGTCTCCAAATTGAGGAAATCGTTATATGGTTTGAAGCAAGCACCAAGGGCTTGGTATTCAAGATTAGATCAATATATACAATAACAAGGATTTGAGAAAGGATGTGTTAATAGAAATTTGTATCTCAAATCTGAGGGTAAGAAAATAATCATTGTTGTAGTTTATGTAGATGATATTATATTTGATGGTAGTAGTGATGTGATGTGCAAAATATTTGCTACACACATGCAAGATGAGTTTGAAATGTCCATGTTAGGAGAACTCATATTTTTTCTTGGTTTGCAAATTACACAAATTGATAAAGGTATTTTTATATCACAAACTAAGTATACAAAAGAAATGCTTAAATTTTTTGGCATGAAGGATTGTAAACAAGTCAATACTCCCATGGTTACTTGTTGCAAGTTGAGTAAATCAAATGAGTCACCTGATGCAAATCAGACACTTTATCGATCAATGATTGGGAGTCTACTATATGTAACTGCATCAAGGCCTAATATAATGAAAGCAGTTTGTATGGTAGCTAGATTTTAGGTAGAACCAAAAGAATCACACGTCAATGTAGTAAAGATAATATTTTGATGCATCAAAAGCACTATTAATTATGGTTTATGGTATCCCAAATGCAAATATTTCATACTAATAGCATATACAAATGCAGGTTGGGAAAATATTGTGGATGATAGAAAGAGAACCAGAGGAGGAGTGTTCTTCCTAGGGAACAAATTGGTTTCTTGGATGAGAAAAAAAATATATTCTATTAATCTTTCTACTACAAAAGTAGAATATGTTGCAGCATGTGCATTTTGCACTCAAGTCTTATGGATGAAGTAGACATTAAAGGACATCAAGGTAGAGTACAATGAGCTCATTTTGATTATTTGTGACAATTCAAGTGCCATTAATATCTCAAAGAATCCATTGATGCACTCTAGAAGAAAGCATATGCCAATCAAGTATCACTTCATTAGAGAAAAGGTTGCAGATAAGGAAGTCATCATGGAGAATGTTCCCACCAAGGAACAAGTGATTGATATATTTTCAAAACCCCTTCCTATAGAGTAGTTTGAATACTTGAGGTAGAAGCTGGGACTAGTTTCTCCCACCTCATATCACTAAACTCTAGTGATAGCGCATGCACCTAGGGGGAGCTTCATTGATTAGTTATTCAACCCTATTTAAGATTATTGTGATCAAGTCATATAAATTGTAGAGTTCAAAATTGGAGTATTTCTAACGATTTGATGGTTCTAGATTCCAAATTGGAACCTTTCTTCCAGGGGAGTGTACCATTTTCCATTGATGTCAAAGGGGGAGAAATTTGATGCTATATAGAAGAGATGATATGTATGTCATGGGGGGAGTTGCAGTGTATTAGTCTGCTAATCAAATTGGCACTGTAGAGTTCAGTAGTTCATGATCGAACAGTTAGATTTTTTCCATCAATGCCAAAGGGGGAGATTGATAGACTATTGTTGTCATTGATGTCAAAAGGGTGAACAAGCTACAAATTCATGATGGGTTTTTCGAGAGAATTCTAGAGATGTGTGATGCAGTTCTAGAGGTTGAAAGGTTGAGCTCATAACATAATTATTTTTGCTCCTAGACATTTTTAGGGTTTACAAGCTAAACCCCAGGTCTAGTAGTCATGGTGCCTTAATAGTTTTTCTATTTCGATGGTGAATTCTGTTTGGTGATTACCGGTTGCTTAAGTTATGACTTATGCCCTTGAATTCATTGGGGAAATGACCCCTTCACCTTGCGTTTACTGGTCGAGCAAATAGTTGTTGCATTTAATATTTACTAAGTCCTGAGCAAAATATTTCTCTAGTGTGATTAATGGTTATGGTTGAGGTGGCAAGATCTGATGGTAGTCACACACCCTACAAGGTTGTTGGTGGGACCCAATCAAGACCTATGAGGTCAATAATGAATGTTGGAGATTAATCCATGTTGGTCAAGATCAGACGGTGGTTGCACATCCTACAATGTTTCTGGTGGGGCTAGATCAAGACCTATGAGGTCTGCGAGGAGCACTAGAGATTAATCCATGGTGGATGGATATTGATCATCGATGAAGTTAGTGGGACCCAACAAGATGGTGATGATGGCGGATTGTGATGAAGGCCAATAGGTTGCAATGAGCGATTGCTTGACAAACTAACTCACATCATTGTTGTGAGTTGCATGGTGATGATGTGGATGATGAGTGACATTATTTAAAAAACCTCATAAGGTTTGTGTGGGCCCATTTTCAAGCTCATGAGATGAGAAAATTTTGGATGTGTGTCCTGGTGGACCCCATGTATGGCGAATAATACATGAATGTGCTCAACAGTGCAGATTACACGAGGATGATCGAATGGTTATAAGTGAAAGGTGATGATGACATGCATTGACCATCATAAAGAAAATAATAGGATGACATATGGAAAATTTTTAGTGGTCGATTTTGCATTACTATTGGAAATCAACGATTGATGGGTAAATGATTATATATGCAATCAACGATGGATATTTAAACGATCATTTATCGAATGGTTGGGTTTTAAACGTATGATAGTGAATGAAGATCATAGGATCATGGTGTGAAGTTAAAAGATTGATAGTTGGAATTCAAAAGAAAATATCTCAAATGGCTAAGTTTGTGTAAATAGGGTTTCGACTGATAATCGACATAGAGGAAGGAATTTATTGGTCCAGTTGCACTTGCGATTAATTGAATGAAGATATGATATTTTAAGAGGAGAAACAAGTTGTAGATGAGATTGGAAGATTGGGTCAGATTGAATGAATAGGAGAATGCATTAAATGCATAATCGGATTGTAGGTTTTGATAGAGAGAATAAGGAAAATTCTTTGTAACCAAATTTATTGTTGGATGGCTGAATGTAGGATATGGCAATATCTAGTAACCCTATCAGATGTCCTAATTCATGAACTAGACATATATGTGTGTGGCTCAATGTAGAGGTAGCTTTTTTGTGAACTTTACGAGAAATGAAAACCCTAGCAATCATTTTAGAGATGATATAAACCATAAAGAGAATCTTGAGGCAATAACTATAGCCTGAATAAAAAGGAAAACCATTAGGTATTGTGGAAGTGTTGAATCTGAAAGAAAGAAGAGTGTGAAGAGTCTGCAAACACATAGAGTGCTTAACAGAGTGATATCTAGTTGAGAATGTAGTAGACAAGAGAGTGTAGAGTAGGACAGTGTTGTTGAGTTTGTAGTTTTAGCAGAAAAAGCATATGTTGTAGGGTGTGCAACAATTCATTGAATGTAATAGTGCATTTTTTAGGCTTATGTAGAACCACTCATATGCATATTTGAACTTGTAATTCAGCAAGAGGTTGTAGCCTCCATTTACACTTTATTGTAGCTTAGATTAGGGTGTTGTAGCATCCTAGAAGTTGTTGCTTTTGAAATAGGGAGTTGAAGCTTCCTTTGGGTTGTAGTCCTAAACATTGTAGCTAAACTTTGATGCTTGTGAGGCTAGATTAGGATAATAGATCTTAGTAGCATTTCTCACCATGGTTTTTCCCATCTTGGGTTTTCCACGTATATCTAGTGTTATGTGTTGATCTCCGTTGTGCTTGTGGCTATTATATCTGTTAGTATGTAAATTTGCACATTTGAGTTTAGGGTTGACTCTGCAAAAGTTTTTAGAACTATTATTTTTTAATATCTATTGATTCACCCCCCTCTTAGTAGATCATTGTGTTCTAACAGTAATGGCTCTTTGACATGTGAAAGATGCAAATCCCATCCAAGAAAAGCCTCGTAACCTACACAATAAGTTCAGGGGAGACCATAAAAAAATGTTTCCAACAATAACAATCCCATCCACCCACGAATTGGTTAATTCCATGGGAATTTTTGGGTTAACACCCTGCATCCCCTCCAAATTTGAGGATAACTTTCTCCATTCAAGAATCACCCAAACCTCTTTATCCTACTTCCAACCATCACAAGTAGTAGGTTCATCTTGGATAAAATATCCTCCCATCATGACACCTACAAAAAATAGAGAAAAGAGACACTAGTAATGGAGATGGCTCTTCAAAACCAAAGTTGTGAATAATAATGACCCATCAAAGAGTGATTAGGAGGCTTAACTTGTCATAAATGACAAGCATGACAACCATCAAAATGAGCTAACAAAAAATCTAGCTCGATCTCAATTGGATAGTCCTTCGACATCATTTTGAATTAATTCAAAAACTTGAATTGGGATATGGTGGATATTATCCGAGTTTTCCAAATTAGGAGTAAATTCTTGTAGATTTGCTAAGGCATCATTGACTTTATTAATGCTCCTAAACACACGATTCACTCTATGATTCCCTCCAAGGGAAATCATTATATTACAAGTTGAGGACATGAGGTCCTAAAGAGTCTAGCAAGGAGAAGCAAGCCCATTCGGCATAAGAACTATATTCCTTGAGTCCCCTTCGGTGACTAAGTTAGAAAACCTAGGTTGTGTGGAAATTTTAATTCCATGGAAGGCAACCATCAAACCTTCCCCTATGCTCACGAAATACCCCACCCCCACCTACCCATCATGGGTTGGTTTTTTTCCAAGCCATTGAAATTGAGCTTCAACCAGCAAGGCTTGAGGGGGACCAAGGCATACTACTTATGTCTAGAGGAATAAGTGAGCTAAGGGAATTAAGGGTCCCAAAAAGATTCCAAGTAGAAGCAATTGAAATCTCTAGATCATTAGGGTTTATTTTGGGCTTGCAAGGGGTTGTAGAGATCAACTCCACAACCTAATTGATAATTTTGTAAGCCATCACATACCACGAAGAAATTTTGTTCCTGAACACTATATTATTACGCTCCTCCGAGAGCACCTAGATTGTGAAAAATAATGATTTCCACCACAACTCAATGAGAAAAGGGCAAGACACTGAAGGGGACCAACAACCCAAAATCTCATGCACATACTTTTGTTGGACCTAGTCAACTTTGAAAAGGGACTGAATTCTCTAACCTACTAAGAGAAGGAGTAGTGGAAGAGCAAGTGAGGAATGGATTCAACATCATTTTTGCATAAAAAATAATGGTTCCCAAGTTGAATGCCTTTTTTCTTCAGATTATCTAGAGTGAGTATCTATTTGTGACAGAAAATCCACCAAAATAATTTGACTTTAGGTAAATTATTACCATGCTAGAGTCACATGCAATCAAACAAAGAGTTCCAAGAACTAGATACAAGGTTGTAGTCGGTATTAACAAAATAGATGCCATCCTTATAATTTTTCTAGACCAGCCAGTCAAGCAGACCAGAGTAGAAAAACTTATGATTATTGATAGTTCTGAGAAGTTCTTTAGTAGTTCCCAACTACAAGGGGGGTTAAACCAATTTAGGCCAATCTTCCATTTATGAGGGTAAAGAGATAAATCAACATAGTCTGAGACTTTATCACATTGTCAATTACAAAGGTTCTGAAAAATAATAGATAAAATAGGGTGGATTCGAAGAGCTTGAGAATACAACCAATTATCATTCCAAAAGGAGACAAAGGTGCTTGATCTGACCAAATAAGAGGCCCTAGAAGAAAGGATATTTTATGTTTTTAAAAGGTTATTCCAGATCACTAAACCAGAAGGAAAGACCTTATTGCTAAACAAGGATAGTAATCCATTCATATTGATTGTTAAGAAGCTTCCATGAAATTTTGGTGATAAGAGCCATATTCATCAATCTTGTTTTCCTCAAACCCAACCCTCCATAACATTTCCTAGAGCACACAGTATCCCAATTAACCAAGAATAAATTATTCCTTTATTCAATAGCTGACCACAGGAATCTATGTTGGATTTTCTCAATTTTCTTTGACCACACCGTGGGCATGAAAAATAGAGACATAAGGTACATAGATGAGCTTTCAAGGGTGGTTTGGAGGAGGAGGAGCTTACAACCATTGTTGAGAAGGAACCCTTTCCACACAATGATCTTTCTATGGAACCATTCCAATAGAGTATACCAAACATAATTATACACCTTTCCCACCATAAGTGGCATACCCAAATAAGTCAAAGGGAAGGAGAGAGTATGAAATTGAACAATTCCTAAAATCCTAGCTTGGAGAGTAGGCTCAACATTCAAGAAAAAAATAGAACTTTCCATTAAAGTTAATACATTTTCCGGAGGTGAAATCAAACTTAGAAAGGGTGTCCATCCAACCCTTATCGTCCACCAAGGTGGCATCCCCCATCAAGATTGTATCATCTAAAAATTGGTGATGGGAGATCAGGCGAGACATAGACAAAGGGGAAAAACCCACTAGAGAACCATTGAAAAATTTTCATTCAAAATTATGACTAGCGACTTCATCCATAAAAATAAAGAGATAGGGCACAACAAATCACCTTGGAGAATGCCACCAGAAGCTTATAAGAAGCCTTGCAAAGTTTGATTCATAATTATCAATTATTTAGGAGAAGTTAGAAAGATCTGGATGACATTCATCAATTTACCTGAGAAGCTAAAATGATAGAGAACTTAAAATGAAGTCCCATGACACCTTATCATAGGCCTTGGAAATGTCCAACTTGAGTGTCATACTTTCCTTTCTTCTTTTGTCCATAGAGTGAAGGGTTTCATGCACCAACATGATAGCATCTATTATCTACCTTCTAGGCAAAAATTCTTTCTAGCTAGAGAGTATTAGCTTGTTCAAATGGGGTTTAATGCAAATAACTAGGAATTTGGAGCATATTTTATAGAACATTTTACATAGACTGATAGGTCTAAATTTGGTCAAATTGTTGGCCCTTGATGCTTGGGGATAAGAATAACGAAATTTTTTTTGAATTCGTTAAGGATTTTTCCAAAATAAATGAACTCAACCATAGTAGCCATGACATCCTAACCAAAAATATCCAAATACATTTGAAAAAAGAAAGATGGAAAGCCATCTGGGTCCGAAGCCTTGAACGGGATGAGGGAAAACACCACCTTACAGATCTCCTCCACAAGGGCCTTGTCTTCCATTATTGAAATTTCCTACTGGGAGAGGACCATTGGGATGATATTAAGGATAGCCCCTGACAAAAAATCTATCGAGTTAGGGTTTAGAAGGTTGTGGAAAAAGGACACACTAGCGTGACAAATATCATCCTCACTAGTCATAGTAGAACCATCATCAAGGATCAATTTTGAGATGGAATTGTGTTTCCTATGCATCGATGTCATCATGTGAAATAATTTGGATTTTTTGTTCCCTTCGCAGAGCCACTGATTCCTAGATCGTTGCTTCCAATAGACCTCCTCCTTATCGATAATTTTATGAAGTTCACCAAGCAAGGTAATTTCCTTATCAACGAGATCCCCCTAAAAGCCCAGATCTAGGATTTTTTGAACCTATCAATGTTGGTCTTTAATATTCTTCTTCCTTTAAAAAATAATGCTAAAGCTACTCTTACTGAAAACTTTGAGATTGTATTTAATATTTTTGAGTTTGAGGGCAGGATTATACATAGTGAAACAACACCCATGGCCCACCCATTGAGAGGCCAAGAGATCCCTAAACTGGGGTTGACAAGTCCACACTATTTCCAAATTGAAAGGAATTTTCACCAAAGGGGGAGGGGTGCTCCAATGAAGAAGCAATGAGGTATGATCCGAACCAATTCTGATAAGAGAAGACAGTGGGAGCAAGGTAGTGTCCTAGCACTAGTACACCAAACATCGATCAAACCAAACTTGAATGAGGGTTTCCTTTGATCATTTATTGGACCAAGTGGATGAGATACCTTCAGGATCCAAATCCATTAGCACACCATCATGCAAAAAGGAGTTGAGGTCCAGCATACTATCCAACAGATCTAGAGTACCCCCTGCTTTTCAGAAGGGAAAAGAGGGGATTTGAAATCACCCATCATAATCTTGTTACAATGTAAGAAATTATTCCTACAATTGATTAGGTCAAGCCAGGTGGACCTCATCAATACCGCATTATTGGGAGCATACACATTAGATAAAACGTAATACGAAAGATCACCACTTTGAGAAAAACTAACATTAAGAAAAGCATTCTCCCTAGAAACAAGAGAACTATTGAGAAAAGAGTTTACACATTGTAACCAAACCACCAGAAGCCCTGATACCATCCACGACCAAGAATTGCGCATTAGGCTAGATGAACTTACCAGATTTATCAAATTCAGTAGTTTTGATTTTGGTTTCTTATAAGAGAAGAACATCAAGCTTGAACTATTTGATGAAATCCCTAATAATATACGTCTTAGGAGGGCTATTCAACCCTATAATGTTCCACGAGAGGATCAACATTTATTACTATGTTTTTTTTTCTGGAAGCTTTACCAGGTTTCCTACCAGCCTTAGCTATCATCCCGACATCTGCCAATTTTTGAGGGTTGAACATCGGGCCAGTCTTCGCCAGGGAATGTAGAACAATATAGGGGATGAAAAAAGAAACACTATTCAGGATATCTTCTGACACCAACTATGGGCCATCATAACGTAATAGGGGGAGAAATTCAAGGTGGGGACTTCCAAACATAACTTTGAGGACTCCACGAAAAAACACTGTTAAACCATAGGAGAGGATAGCGGGAAGACCAGGCACTAAACATAGGGAAACAAATTTGCTAGAGCAAGATCCATAGAAGGGGAACTAGATAGCAAGCCAAAGAAAGAAACCTCACTAGAGGAGGGAGTAGGAGATGCTAGGGTAGAGCCCTAAATACACCTAGCAAACTATAAATATTTGTTGTTAAAGTAATTTTTTCGTAAGTTTCACTTATGGATAAATTATGTGATTAGAAAGGGGTACCACACTAGAAAAACTTTCAATTTCCATCATGTGTGTGTTTGAAGCATCTCTATTTTTAATTAAGAAATTGATAAAAAGGAAAAACATTAAAGATGCAAATTTTGAAGGAATTGACTCTTGGTCCTATGTAATATTAATTAAATGAAACTTAAGAATGGATTAGAATCAATCTCAAACCTGTACCTTGAATATGGATTACATATTAACCTCCCTATGCTTCCCTTATAATCAAAGAACAATGGTTTAACATAAGATAAAATCTCTATGTTGAAGTTTTAAAATCATAAAATCAATCGACTTACAGTTGGTGGGTTAAATTGCATGAGTAGTGACACCAACCAATGACTAAAGCTTTATGTTGTATAGTAGACTCAAGTTAGAAATGTAGTCAAAATAATATTTCTATCTAAAATTGAAAAAAAGGTGAAACTATACTTACCTAAGCACTTTTGTAATTAATGATCATTAAGTGAAGTTAAGGATAAATAAAACCACTATAAGACTAGTATGTTTTACTGTTTAGAGTCTAAATAACAAGTAAAAGACTGAGTGTTAATAATCAATTCAAAAGAGTATATATATATATATATATATATATATATATATATGAAAATTAAAAACTAAATTATAATGGTTGGGAATCAATTAATTTGTATACACCTAAAAATGGTCTAGAGCATCTGATTAATTAAATACGAATTATTTGATTAATTATTCTAATTTCCTCTACTATTTGAATAAATAGAAATATTTATTTATATAGTTCACATTCATATTCACATTTAAATTCATCTTAATTAAATAAACAAAATTAAATACTTTGTTGATTTAATTATCAAATCCCTATTTTATTTTATCACATCAATCTTAAATTAATTAAATTAAGATTAAACACTTTATTAATTAATCCTCATATTATTTTATTTTGATTTAATAAACTATCCTATAGTTTGTTTTATTAAATTATTTATCCTTCTTTGGCTAATTTAAATAAATCAAAAATATTTAAATTATGGCATAAGGAATATTCCTCTATATTTCCTCAAAAATGAATTAGATATTCTATGTCTAATTTATGTCTAAAATCATGTCAAAATTATTGATTGAAACTTCACGAGAAGAATTGGAGACAAATTGCAAATTCTTCTCTCAATCCTCCTCCATCAATCTTTCCTCTTCTCTTGCCTAGTGTTTTCATGGGTAGAGACAATCTCCAAAATTCTCTCAATCTCCTCCATCGTTCACTATTCAATCCTCCAGATTAAATCGAAGCCTCTAATTGCCATCCTTGTGCATTTCTACAGCCAGGAAATCTATAAATACAACCTCATTCAACCAAGAAAGAATCCAGATTATCATAGGTTATCAAGTTTACTCTGCAGAAATTTATCAAGCATCAAACATCAAATTTTTATATCATGGCTGCCTCCAGTAGTTGCAATTGTTAGTTTTCATGTCAATTCATATTGCATTAGTTTCTTTTATTCATATACATATTACCAGCATCCTTCTCATTCTCTAAATTGTCATTTTAACAATCATAGTGCTCACACGATCTGAGAGCCACAGTGATTTAATAAATCTTTGGAGATAGAGAGCAATATGATGCTCTCAGTAGATTATTGTTTTAAATTAGTTTAATTTGTTGATATAATGTTGTATTAAGACGTGTTTTGTGCTTTATACCTTATTCACACTTACAAATTTGATGTTTAAATAATTCCCTTTCTAGTGATTAAGTTTAAAATCTTGGAGACAAACCTTGTCAAAATGTGAAATAAGAGCAAAAATGTTATCTAAAGAATGTTACTTATACCTTCCTAGTGTATTACTAGGAACAAAAAGAAATTATTAGAGCCAAATAAGGAATTCTATATGTTAGTCAAAAATTAGTAACCTATGCATGTAGGTGTTGTCTTTAAAGTATGTGAGAAGTGATAACTTTAAGAAACCCCCCTCAAAAAAGATAAAATCTTCGCAAATATTTCAATTTTTTAAGAAAAAATATTAATTTCTATTGGCGAATCTTTCCTTTTCTTTGACAAAAAAATTAATTTTATCAGCACTTTTTCTACATCACTAAAATTTTGTAGAAAATTTTGGAAAAACTTGAAAAATAATATGAAAATGCATTAATTATGATGGTCAACCTATCCAATCTAAAAATAATTCTCATGGAAAAGTAGGTGCTCGAGGGTGGAAATTATCGATGGGTTGAAGGGGTAGACTATAATATTCACTTTCTACCATTTTTTTAAAATATAATATAATGGATCTCATTGTATTCTTCAAGGTAAAATGCATCCATGATCTATAATTTTGATCGGCTCAAAATTTCTTTTAGATCATTGATCTAATGACCTTTGTTGTACTCTATAAGGTAAAATTTACCCACAATCTATAATGCTCTTGAGACCAAAAATTGTGGTGCCCATAAGCATTATAGATCATGGGTACATTTTAGCTCATGGAATACAACAAGGGCCACTATATTATATTATAAATCAATGGGGAAACTAAATTTTATAAATATGGTCCTAAAGCAACTAATAATTATGATATACTATTGGTGAATTAATATAGATTTCTACTATAATTTACAAAATTTAGGAAAATCTAATCTAATAATGTATCGAATATTGTGGTGAATTTTTTATTAATTTTTTTTAATCAAATAAATTATTTGGAAATTTAAATAAGACTATAATAAAAAAAATTTAAAATATGTCGATTCAAGTCATGTTGTAGCTTGAACTATCAGCCAATTAGTGAATATTAGCCACTAAAAATATTACTAGATGTGGGTGTTGTTAGTGTGAATTAATCAATTATTTTGAATGGAGTAACAAAATTATGATTTTCTTACATTGAATTAAGTAGTTATCAAATTTAAACTATATTCATAAAGTGCAATGAATTTGACAAGTAAAAATTCTAGTTAATGTGTTTGTTGCTATGCTTCTAGATATTACCCAACTAGGAAAAAACACATATAGACATGGATACAATGGAGAAAACTTGAACAAGGTTAAAAAATCTATGAAATTGTTGTCATTTGAATATTCTCATACCTAGTAATGTTTTAGAAGGAACTATAATTGGGAAGATGGGGATCATTACATGTGTCTATGGGATTTAACAATAGTTAACAAGGTGCAAGACTTGTAAATATACTTAGCTATTAATGGCGTGTGAGGGTTAATAAGCCATAATTTATCATGTGTCATATGTATTACGTATGTATTCTTTTCCTATATGATAATTTTCCAAAAGAATATGGTTGATAATTTCCTTTAAGTAGAAAATCTTCATAGCACATTGCAAAAACTTGTAGTGGATTTACCCAAACTAGTAAAATACAAAGTTGATGAACCATGTATTGTTAATTGTAATAAGATGGTGTGATACCTATATTATATTGGTTTATTATATGGAAATTTATTTTACCTATGCAAGTGAGTAGATGTTAATAAAAAAGGAGTAAACAAATTGAATATGGTGAAAAGTAAATAAAGTGTGTGTGGGTGTATCAACATCTGTGTTGTGGTATGGTGAACTACATAAAATGTATTGTGTTGAAACATGTGATGAGACCCTGATTTATTGTATTGTAACATGTGATAAGACTCGTAAGTGTGTTTTACCCCAAGTATGAGATACAAGGTATCCAACTTGGGGTAAGGGTAGGTGGACATCAAGGATGATCCTGATATATACCCTTCGTGAACCTTATCTTTTGTACCAGCTAGATATTGCTTCAATTATGTGAACATGGTATGTGTGGATGTGATTCTAGTGTTTGAAATATGATGTCCGCTTGTGTAAGTCTTGTTTTGTGTTAATGTGTACCCCTAGAGTGTATAGATGTCCTACGGGATTGAGATTCCTACTAGTGTGAATAGGGGGTTGAGGGGCAAGAGAATATCCAATGGGAGCTCTGTGGTTCTCCTTGGACATGTTCCTCCCCTACTTCCCCATAAATTAGAAACATGCACTTGTTGCTTCATAGTGGAAACCCATTTCCTTGATGTTATAACCCATGGGTAGAGGATGGAATTCTATGAACCATATTGATGGGGATTTTAATCCTACTTGCAAATACATATATTGGATACTTCATTGATGTGGACTAATGAGCACCATGATATCCATACATATGTGGTTTGACACCACCTAGATACAACATGCTATTATATTTTGTGGTTTGAGACCACTATTCCTCTCCCTCCTCAAGTGGCTTAGGCTTATTGTGTAATTTATTTTCTAGTTCTATTTTACACCAACAATGTTAAACTTTTATTTTAATTTCTTGGGCTAGTTATCCATTTGAATTTTTTTATGGTCTATTTTCCTCAAAGACTTGTTTATATTCTGGGATAATTGAATTTCTATATTGATGCTTCTTATGAATTTACTTTTATTTTAACTTTCATCTTTTGAGACTTCTATTTGACTTATGGGGGTGTAGAGAAGGGGATTCACTACTCATGAGTTCTCTTCACTTAGAGAGCCTCAGGGGGCGAGCCTCCCTAAACTACCTCAAAGGACAATGGCAAGAGTTTTGGAATCTGAAAGAGCAGGTCACAGAGATTCTCTAAAAAACTTGACAAGCTCTTGGCCAAAGGACGTCAACATAAAATATAGATGACATCGCAACACATTGGCATCCCTAAGGTGCACTGGTGTCTCCTATGGAACCAAAAGTAGGTTTATCACAAAGAATAGCTAAGTGACTACTAGCAATCCGATTGTTAAGAACTTCTAGAGTGTAGGAAGATGATAGAAAGTGATAAATCTAAAACAAGTTGAAATAGAAGTGATAAATATAAGGTTAAGAAGGGGAAGGAAATGCTTACAACTATGTGAGTGATAAAGGCTCCAACATGTGAATGTATTCAATACCTTCACACAAAAGAGAGAGAAAGTGTTGGGGTTGTATAGGGGTTTTCCTCAATCAAACCCCCGTTTTGGTGTTCCCACCTCCATAGACAACCAAGAAGATAGATAGAAATAAATGTAGGAAATGAAGTAAACACCAAAGCACTACCATAGTGTTATGCTACCCAACCAAATAATAGAGGAGACGAGTGGAAGCTTAGAACCTCTACCCAAAGTGCCCAAGGCTAGTGGGGGAGAAAATGAGAGGAACTCAAGCCTTTGTTTTCGTGGTGTTTCATTCCACACTTGCTCTATTGAAGTGATAGCATGTTTATGTTGCTATTGTCAAGTGTAAAGTGTTATTTGAGATTGAAGAGATGGTGAAGAAGCTCCTTGGATCTTGTGAAGAGCTAGATAGTGAAGAGAGAGCTAGAAAGGATGGAGAGGTCCCAAGATCAAAGAGATGGAAAATGGAAGTAGGAATAGTGAATATGAAGGAAAGAGGGAAGAAAATAGCCATATTCGGGTCGGTTCGTCGAAGGGGGCACTAGAAATCAACTCCCAATGGGAAGTGTAACTTTTTTGCGGGATCCATATGTGGGAATTGGTCAATGATATAAGCGCAGCGCACGAATGTCTATGCGTCACATGGACGTCTCCACGCCGTGTGTATGTCTCCGCACTGCACAGACATCTTCAACAGTTATTCCTCTGTTGATGCACAAAATGGATGCCAAGTGGAATGAAGGTAGTGGTCTTAGGTGGGATTTCACCTTTGGATTTGGTTTTCTAAGGTGGGGATGTGTAAAAAGGGAATTTTCTTAAGGGGTGCAAATTTGCTCCTATATAGCGGGTTAAAATTGTGCATTGATGTACTTTTGAGGCATTCTGCATGTTGTGAACTATTAGCATAAGTGTTCTAAGGTGACATTTGTAAAACTTCCATATCCCAAGGGGTTCCTAGTAGGTCGTAGAGGGGATTTGATGTGTTGGGGAATTATTTGAAGGTGGTTGCAAATGGTATCGATATGGGATAGTCATAATGTACTCCCCCCGTAGTATCATGATTTTTCTTGTTGTACCTTCTATTTTGGAGGCTATCCCCCTTAAGCAAATAAGGGACATGCACTAGAAAATGAATGGAGGGTAGAGAAGGGCCTTGCGACCATCTTACCTAATGGCTATGGTATCTATAATTTACATCCTCACAAATACCCATTTATGTGAGCCTTGTATTGTGCATAATGTTTATATACTATGATATATGCTTAAAGTGGCAAATAAATGTGATGTGATATACATGTGAACTATGTGAAAATATAGTGATAAGTGATGCAAAGTTAATATCCCTTGAGACATGGGTTGATGATGGATCATAAAAAATTCAACTAAATCATGAATGATGTTTATGGTGCTAAGGAATCCTTGATGTGCATCCCATGATGCCAATATATGAGAATATATTCTTGAGTAATTTTATTGGTTATGTGAGTAATAAATTTATAGTTACATGGATGGTTGCTAACATTTTGGTATTGAGACTATCTTGAATAAACGTTTTGGAATGAGAACTATGTTCTAAAGTATTTGGATACTTAATTCATGGAGGGGATGTTTCTAACATGTATTTATGGGTTAACAATTTGTTCTTTCATCAAGGGAAAATGATTATAATATTTAACAAATTTATTTGTGTTGCGATATTGGGGTTAATTTTTTACCCTTAATGAATGTCAAGAGGAATCCCAATCTAAGGGGAGGGGGATGTGAAGCCAAACCCTAGGTGTAATAGTTATCACCCATTATGCTCCATTTTCAATCTCTATTAGTATAACTAGGATGGTTAAATTAATGCATTGTATAATTCTAGTTAGATAAGTATTTTGTTTTACAGGTCATAAATGGTTTTACATATGATGAATGTGAGGGAGATTTGTGTGTAGGATGTGAATCAATTGATGAACCCAATAAAAAAGAATTAATCTCTATTACATATTTGTGAATGGGTAAAATATGGGTATAATATTAAAATGGTATGAGTTTAAATGATGCCTTTAGAGAATGAATTTAATTGGAGAATTACACTAAAAGCTAATTTCTAGTGGTTGTACAAAATGGTTGTTCTCTCATAATAATAGTAGAGGTGTGTAAACCACCATTCAAAAGTACTATACACTATTTCTCTTCATAAATCCAAAAGTAAATGATATAATAAGACACATGAAATGACACCAATAATTGCTTGTTGTATCATGGAAGAAATTCCACCTGACAAAATTTATCTTCCTTATGGTTGTGTACTCTTGTAGATAGAATTGAAAAGTGAATTAACATCACATTTGTCATTCCTTTAAACTTGTTTTGGGAAATATTTTAGTATACCTCAAGCTACAAAAATTCCAACCTCAATTGAGTTTTGGTATTATTAATTAAATGGTCATAGAGGCCTAGATATATACTCACCTTAAATACAATCTCTTATCTTGACTTCCATTCATATGGATGATGTCCTAGTATAATATATTTTCATGTAGAAAATATACCAATTGTAGTTACTTCACCTAGTATGGATAAAGATACTTAATTTACAATTGATAGACATGATTATGAATTGCTAGGAATTTTTTTTATGTGAATAACCACAATTGTGTTAAAGTTGAGGTAATTTTGACACAACTTGCTAAAATGTAAATGATAGAGGCTAGTATGATGTAAATTATTTTTGAAACATAATTTTAGTACACCAAGTTAAGTTTGAATGTAAATAATAATGTTTTTTTTTTAATCATTAGAATCATATTTGTTTCTAATAATGAGTGGCAAGGATTTTGCACCTTCTATTTTAAGATCAGATTATAATCATCTAGTTGATGCAATCCAAAGTAAGTGTTACCTGGCAGATGCAAAGCAAAGAAAGTTGAGGTAAGTAAATTTAGTTTTCATGAAATGGATAATATTTAATATATATTATTTTTTATATATGTTAATTACTTCATGAAATAATGACAATGGGAAAAAGTGTGTAGATGTGTAAATAACCAATGGGAAAAAGTGTTTAAATATGTAAATAGCCAATGGTGGAATGAGAAGATAACTAAGATCCAAACTACCCTACTTAACATTATGAAATGATGTGTTTATTGTGGTGGTATCCCCTAGCAAAATGTTAGTATGTAGTGTAAGTCAATATTTAAAGTTTCCTTCATTATATGAAATTGTAAATTAAGAGGAATGTGTCAAAAATATGTCAAGAGTCTTAAAATTGTGGGTAGATGTGAAAATCCATAGGAAAGTCTTGAAGCCAAATTTTAAGAATAAGAAAAGGGAGAATTAATATTTTTGTGGGAGTTTTGAGCCCCCAACTTAAGTACTTAGGGTCAGGGCATCTTAATAGGGGGGAAAAAAAGTTGATTGGGGGCTGGAGAAGGGGGCTGATTGGTTTGGAACAAATAAAGAAGAGGAAGGGGAGAGGAAGATGGTCTAGAGATGCCATGGTAGTTTGTTGTCCTAAGAGGTAATTTTTCTATGTGACAAAACTCCTTTGGTTTTATGCTCTCTTGAGTGTAAGTAAATTGGTCTTCAGGTTCCTTGTTAAAGTATGAAAGTCTTCCTTGGGGTTTTGGTTGATCCTCTTAGCTTGGGGGAATGGTGAGAGCCTGCATGGCTTTATGACCCATTAAGGTCGGGTGGAGAGAATTATCCTCCATTGGATGTTTGGTTGATAGAAAAAGGACAACTAAAATATTTCTCCATCTACATTGTTTATGGTTGTGTGTTTCAAATTTTGTGTAAATAAAATGGGTATTATTACACTATGTAAAGAGAAATCTCAAGTGTAAGAGAGTATTGAAGTATTGTGAATGTTTTTATTGTATTACTAAATTTAGTCTTAAGAAAAGTGTGAATCTATCTTCTTTCTATTATAAGTAAATAATAGTAATGACAAAAGAAGTGCTCATTTTAATTTCAATGTTATTTATTTACTTTCCATGGTGATAAATGTCAAGAAGGCCAATGTAAAGAAAATAAGACTAAGTTTTTATATTCATGCTTTTAATCTCTTATCTGCTATGTACAATATTTTCTTCTATACAAACATAGTAAAATAATTACATAGAATCGTAGGAAGCATGATTAGTGTATTTTGTGAAAACAGTCCCTTGTGTTACATAGGTCACTATAGGCTTACTTTCTAAGATCTCCATCTTGCCATGCCTTTTCAAGATACCTCAAAAAAGGGCTTCATTTTTAATTCTTAATTGTTATGCTTGCATATCCTAGTTTAAACACCCCTACACAAACCATAAAAAAAAAAAATTCCTAATGTTTTGTCAGAATAAAGATAAAATATAAAAAATTGTATATACAATAACATACAATAAATAATAATATAAATGAATAAATAAAATATTATTTCTACATAAATATATACGAGAATCCCTCCCATCATAGGTCATGGCCTATGGAGGAGGTCGAGATCCCCTCCCTCTACCCATAGCCACTGTAACTAGGGCATGGCCCTATGTGGCATCCGTTGCCCCTTGCAGGGATGTGACCTGCTAGGGTTCGACCCATTAGAATTTTTTTGAAATGAAAAATCTAGACAAATAAAACAAATCCCTCCTAAGGAAAAATAGATTGTGAAATTTTTTAGTAGGTAAAAAAAAAGGGATGTGAGCCATTGTTATCCAATATGCAGCCTGAGATTACAAGAAAACAAGATGGAAACCCAACAAACGATTATTAGAAAACCTTTTAGAGGTGAATCCTTGAGAAAATTGCCAAAATAAATGGCATCAATAAAATGAACAAAACCAATAGCAAATGGTAGGTTGACCTCCTCCCTCTCATGGCTCTAAGAATATTAGGGGGGATGAAAACAATAAAATATGTAGCATTTCCCTAAATCTTTTGGGAACCTCCTGAGTGGCGGCACCCAAGTAGTGAGAAAAGAATATGGAAACAAAAAATGAAATTAGGGTGAAACATGAAAGATTTCAGGGTTTCCTTTCATGCCAACTTAAGGCTACTAACATCACATAAACTGTTTGGTGAGGGAGTTATAGTTATATTTAAATAAACACAAACATTTGTCATTGTTATGTCACGAATCAATAAATAAGACGAGCCTACTTTCAACGGACCTTACTCACCAATATAATAATCATCATGCATAATAATACTATTATGCAATACATTAATAGAATTAAATCAGAAGTGCAGTATGCCTCGATTTTTTTAGGTTTCTTCTTAACGTGTATTGGTTTCATATTAACATGGATGGATACCGATAGGGTGATATAAAACAAAAGACGTGAGAATTTAATATTGTTTTTGAGCTTCATATTGACATTAGCACTATTAGTTGCGATAGTAAACCTTTAAATAATATAAAATATTACATTAATGTTAATATATATTAATATTAATGTTGTAAAAGATAATGGAAAATAAATTGTTAGCATTTGCATTAAAATTATTAATGATAATGGTTTCAATACTAGTATTAGCATGAGAGTGTCAATGATAATAATATCACTATTCAGAATAATAAATGATGTTGTTATTAACAATATAAAAAGAAAGAAAATTTCATCACAATACTGATATTAAAGATCAATATTAGAAGTAATAATAAATCAAATGTTTGAGGAATATCGTGATTCTTATCATCATAATATTGGTACGGTTGCAAGAAGAGATATTAACATTGTTCAATAGTAATTTTAAATGATGGAAGAAATGGTTTTTTATCCATAATTAGATTGTTAACTTTGATCTTAATGTGATAAATTTACTTTAATACTATTAATAAAATGGTAATGTAATATTAGAATTAAATTAGAGAAGAATATTAATATTAGTTATTTGAATAAACAAGTGGAATTAATATTAATCTTACTATTAATCATGGAAGAAGTATTAATATTGAGACTTGCAATGGTATTAGCAAACACAATGGACATGTTATCAATAACGTTAACGACAAGTAAAATCTTAACCTAGGACTAAGGGGTGACCTCAGTGCTACTATTGTTATTAATACTCCCAATGTAAAAATTGTTACTTTCACTAAAGGAAACAATCTTATTAGTATTAACTATAGTGTAGATGTTATTGATATTATTAACATTAGCTTTGAACGGGGGAAAGCACATCTAAACTTGGAGAAAATTTCATGAATCATTTTTTTATTGGCAACTACAAATGAGTATTACCATTATGGATATGTAGGGAAATGTTATTACTAATACCAACTAATGATGATGTCAACTATGTATATGTGACTAAAATATAGATTAAAAAATACATAAAAAGAGTAACAATATTATTATGGTGAGTGTAAGATTAAACATCTTTATTATCAATTTTGATTGTTATGTAAGTTTTGGCTAGGAATCTTATCATTGACCAATTTAAGATTATAAAATTAAGAATGACACCCCCATTATTCAATTATACACCATCTTACCATTTATAATTTGTTAGAGGATAACACGACTCTAGGATTATATGTTTAACAAACAATATTACTTTTGATAAATTATTCTAGTTGAAAGACTAGCCAAACCAACCTAGTAATTTTATAAAGTTATCTCGATGGATAATTTTGAATCTTATATTGAGTGTTATGTTTATCAAGCTCTTAATCCATGCGACTATTGAAATATTTTTATGGGAGTTAACTCTTTCCAATTAAATTAAATTAAGAAAGCCAAGATATGATGATGCCTTACAAAACTATAAAGGCTAGCATTCCAATTAAATAATAATTTATTGGGGGTAACTTTATTATTAATATATTTGACCAAGCCCTTCATTAGGAATTTAGTCCTAGATAAATATAAACCTATCAAATAATTTTGGACATTAGTATTTGTGTTCACTATGGTGGCTTGTTGGGTTCATGTTAGGTTGTGACATATGTTTAAACAAAAATATAGTTTGTGTCTTTTGTGTTAGTTCAACTTTAAAACATGGGCATGACACATTTGTACAAAATCATGAAATTTTGATTTAACTTTTAGTAGGTTTGGGTAAAAAGTATATGTTTCCTTGGTAAGTGTTGGTATTTTATTTTTGCAGCTAAGCTTTGAAACTCTCTAAGAGGTAGCCAACCTCCATATTTGAGAACCACAAAGGCTAGTGACCAACTGACAAGATTTAGTCAAATACTAACATCTCCTACACTTCTAGCTCTGTAGGACCAAGGTGGGTAAACCTATACAATGCGCAAAACTTAAATGCAACTATATATTGACATTGCTTTTTATAAAAAATAATTTCCAATTCAAATATACTAAAGAAATCATTGACAACCTCAAATCTGGCTAAATTCTCAGCAAATCAATACTCACTTAGCAATTGAGAGGCATAACAAAACATTAAACCTCAAATAAACAAGGATTTAAAATGAATTTTATATTTAAACTTGTTTCTGAGATGCAATAAGCTGCAAGATAAATCAATGCCAATTATAGGCCATGGAGTCAAACACATAAGATAAAATCATTAGCAAATGACATTCAACTAGTGGATTTAAAATTGTTAATGATTTGCATCAACTGTTAGTGTCTTACACCAAAAATCCCACTCTGATTATCAATCAAATTCTCCTTAGCAAATCCAACTTGCACACTTGAAATCACTATTATCTTCTCAAAGTATTTAACCATTTCTTTGAAATAGACCCATAAGCAAATAACACAATCTCATGAAATTTGAGATGACAAACTCAAAATACTTGGTATTATTGAATTTGTATGATTTAATTGTACAAGTATGGAGACAATTTGAATATATTCATGAATATGCAAACACATTTCATTATTTATTTGCACAATCTGGTTGTATTTGCTCATAAAACTAGAAATTGTAGCTTATAGACTCTAACATAACTCAGACTTAGCAAACCTCTATCTACCCAACCCAATACAAAGTTTCAAAACCTAATCTTAGAACCCCTTTAAAATTGAGAGAAGAAGAGAAGCTATAGAGAACAAAAGAAATTAAAAGCAACAGTAAAATGCATCCACAATTGACAACTAGCAACTTCATCCTTCGTTAACCTACAAAAAGAAAAAATCTCTCTTCTCTCATCCAACAAACTCTTTGCCTCCAATTTTTCCTTTGCAATCTGTTGTTCAATAACTGAAAGCATGTCCACATGATAAATTCTACCATTTTACCCTATTGTGTAAAAGTGCCTCTTGCCCATGAAAACTTTGTTTTACTCTTTTTTATTTAAGCTGCAACTGCACTTTACATTTTATTTCCAGATATTAAATTTTTCTAACTTTAATATTGATGCCAATAGAAAACTCAAATTTTAGTAAAGGGATCACTTAAAGAGTGAATATTTAATCCACTTTATCAAATATTCCCCTCCATGCACTTAATTTTTTAAATTATCCATTTAAAATTCATTTTGGTAAAACATTTCACCCACTCCCTTATTTACCATTTTTTGTGCATTGTTGTTCACCAAAATTTTACGTGCCTTTTACATATTTTCCCTTTCATGTAATGCCCCGCCACACAATCCTAGAGGAAGTTACATTTAACAACTTAAACAAAATAATATTTTTTTTTGTTTAAGTACAAATAATAAGTAAGTTCACTAACTAATGCCAGCATCCTCTAAGGTTATGAGAAAGAGGTTATTTAGAACCTCAACAAAAAACATGAATATAAACCATGTCAATTATTTAATTAATAAAATAACTCGTACATACCAAGTAAGATGATTTAACAATAAGGATAAGAGATAGCTTTCGATTTCATTAATCATAATTAAACAATAAGATTACAACTCTCATTCCTCGATTAAGGTAAGTCTAATATACATAATCACAATTACAATTTCCACCTCGATAAAAATAGAGAGGTAATTAAATTACAAGAACAACTGAAATGAACTCAAGCAAGAAATGCAACTGAAACCACAAGCTCTCCAACTAGAAGTCTCGTCCACACGAAAAAGGAGAAAACCCAATGGAGAAGGTGCATGTTGCACCCAACCGAGTGGAACCCAAAGGTCCACTCCCCATGCTAGGAGATAGTAACAAGGGTTTCTAACCAAGGACATCTACCTCTAGACATAGGCTACACAACCATATTGAAATAAATACAATTGCATCACTATCACAAGGTTACAATGCTTCTAGAATTACATAATCAACTGCATCACTAATGCGAACATACTGTCGACCTAGGAGAAGTGTCATCACATTGTCACATAAGTTATCCTGGTAAGTCTTCCTAGGCCCCAACCTCCAACTCAGATTATCCTGGTAACCTCTAATGACTTCTGGCCCCTCATGTAATCCATGTGAAATCAGTTATCTTTCATAGAGACAAGATAACGATCTTTCCATTCTAGGCCTTGTCATCTCAACCCAAGTTTTTACAAGCCCTTGTATTCATGAGCGAGACATAATTATCTTATTAAGTATTTGATACTACATGATACTCTAATCAGTTAATTAAGTTATCACTGGATTAACTATCTTGTAATGAGTTATCCTGGCACCACTTTGTGTGCCGGCCCTCGTTACAAGCCACTCCTCTAAGACAACACGTGGAACAACTCCACAACCTAAAGGTACACATGTGAAATTGTAAGGATATCACATCCCTAACCAGGACATACATTCAACACACTCCCGTTCATGATAACCAGGGAACAACTAGTTAAACGCACATCCCAAGACAATACCAAGGTTGACTACATAGTACGAAAACCCACAAACTTGAAAACCCAACTGGAAGACTTGTCAAATGCTAAGACCCACATTTTCCAAATGACCATATGGGCAGATCAAAACAAGGCAAGAATCAAATCTACTTTGGGTTCACTAAACCCATTTCCTCACTAGCATTTAGTAATCAATGCATTAGATAAACTAAATTAACAAAATGTCATTTAAAATAAGGGGGAATAATACTAATCATATATTCCCACATTAACATTCGAATACAAGAAAAATTTACCAGTACATCAACAATTCAAAATCCCATGATTAAATAAAATATTGTTTCCCATATTCAATAAAACCTAGAAGAATAACATTCTCCTTGAAACAAAATAATAACAAATGAAATTTCTCATTTTAATATATTAATATTAAAAACCTTGATAATATTACTATTATTTTCCTCCTCATAATGTTATTCTATCCAATACATTTTAATATTATAATACATTATAATATTAAAATAATAATAAATTGCAATATTGAAATATCATAAAAATTATAATATTGAAATATCATAAAAATTATAATATTAAAATATTATAAAAATTATGATATTAAAATAAACTAGAATATTATTATTTTATTTTTATTATATATATATTTTTTAAAACTTAAAAGGTTCAAGGGCATGTGCCTCGGTTCACATGCCAACCCCTAGGGTTGATTCACCCGACCTCGGGATTTGTACGAAGGTTAGGGCTGAGGAGGTCATGGTTTCCATGGTCGGTGGCTATTTAACATAGGGTGGCCATAGTGGCGGCACCATCGGGAGGTGGAAGTCGTGAGCGAAGAAGCCGCCATGGGCTGGAGGCGGAGGCTGTGGTGGCAGTTACGGGCGTGGGTAGCATTGGCAGCGCCGGCCACTAATAGTGGTGGCATGGGCTGCACAATCTGCGTCGGCCGCAGACAGGGGATTTTGTTGGGCATGCTCCCCCATGCCGCTTCCCATGGGGGCGGCGATGGGTAAGCCCCTAGCCCCCCTCTCAAAATTTATTTTTAAATAAATTTTATATTCTAATGACTATCATTATTTTTTAAGGTTTTTTTTCTTAAAATAAAATAAAAACTAGAAACTAAAATACAGCCCCTTTATTAATTTTTTTTAAATTTTTTTTTCTAGCATAACCTTATAAAGAGGAAATTAAAAAAAAAAAATAACTCAAGCATCTATATATATATATATATATATGTACACATTTTTCCTTCATCCAAGCTTGAAACTTCAATCAGATTGAAGAACAAATTGAAAACAAAAGAAAGAAATGAAATAATACTTTGCAACCAAGAATTTATTTCCAACTTTGAATAGTCTTTCCCAAATCACGAAAGCAAGGTTTCCAAGAAGTTTTTCCATCCAAACAAATTCCATTGAATTCAAAATTTTTTACTAAATACAAGATGAAAACCTGATTCTTTTGAAGTATGGTGAAGATCCTAATGGTGCCTTGAATCCCTTTTAAGCTCCACAGATTCTTTGAGCTTTTTATCCAAACTCACAAAATTGAACAATTCTTCCTCTTCTCTTTTCAAATTTTCTCCAAAAACTTCATTAACAAGACTTGTGAAGAAAATTCATAATAATGCAATTTTTCCCAAAAAATCCTACAAGCACCCTCATCAATTCTAGAAAACAGAATAGGAAATATCTCATTTTTTCAAATTTTCAAATTTTCAAATTTCTAAATTTCCAAATTGACTTTTTAATCATTTTCTTAATTTTCAATTCCAACTCAAATATGCATGCATTTCCAAAATGAATAATGTAATTCATTTCAACACAAATAACTTAATTAATTAATAAAAATAAATCTACTACAAGATTAAATTATTTATTAATTAAATTAAATTACTCACTAATTTAAATCACGTTTCAAACATTATTCTAACTTCCTAAACAAATTGAAACAAGGCAATTTGACCAATAAAGAATAGCTGGACCACACTAGGACAGAGGACACACTATGACCATAGTGACAAATTGGCATGGAAATCCTAGCTACTATCTCCTAATCGAATGTCGTTGGGCAATGGACATGCTCGAACGTGTGGAGCTAGGTGGAGTCGATGTCCTGTACCTGTCAACCTGTGAGCAAAGAGTATATCCAGATGCAATCATATGTCATAAATAAAGCACACCGTGAAGAGAAAATCACAGAACCACGGCGTGCTCGCAAGCGAGTGATGCGATACCATCCTCTTCACTAATACAGTAGTATTAACTAACACATCTAACATAGCAACATAATCAAAGCATGAAGCATCATAAATTTAAATATCCACTTATGCTAATTCCAAACATGTCATAATACTCACATCAAATCAAGATACATCACGATAACATAGTGATCAACTGTAATTAAGTACATAGTCAAAGTACAATAGAATACAAAAGCATAAATGGGAAACAACATTGTTTACACAGTAGGTCAAAATGGAGGGGTATTACATCCTCCCCCCCTAGGGTCAGGCTTACTCCTGGAAGCCTGTGAACAAATAGGGATAAAGCTCCCCCATTCTAGCTGCATCTTCCCAAGTGGATGACGTGTCATCCCTAGGATCTGACTAAATTCTATCCTGATCAATATCTCACCCTCGAAGGGCGAGCATTCTATGCTCCACGATGGCCACGGGCTCCAAATCCAGCTGCCCGTACTCTACCTACAATGCATTTCAATCAAGGACATGAGAAATGTCTAGATGGTACAGCTGAAGAACTGAAACATGAAATAGATCGTGAATGCATGAGAGATTGGGCAGTAAAGCAAGATGGTAAGCAACAGGACCAATCTTCTCGAGTATCTTGAAAGGTCTAACAAAGTGAGGCACCAACTTAGAGCCCTTTCCATAACAGATGGGACTTTTCTACGAATGCACCCGCAAGAAGACTCTATTGCCTACGGAAAACTAATGGTCCACTCAATGCACATCCACATACTTCTTCTTCCTATCATGTGTTTCCACCAAGAGCTCTCTAATCCTATCCACCTGCTGTTCCATATACTGCAACATCTTAGGACCCAACACTATCTTGTCCTCCAATCGATCCCAACTCAAAGGGGTACGACATTCACAAATTCACAAATTCAAGGAATTCATCCCCAGTGCGGCATTGTATTACTTGGTTAGGGGTAAGAGAGTTCAACCTCCCATTAGAAACACCATGAACTATGCCTTCATCAAACCATGTTAAACTATAACCTCGTATCATTCCCTCTTTATAAGGCTAAGGTATTTTATCTATTATTTTTTAATTCAGTCATTTGGACAAGCCTCAAAACTCAAGCTCCTTCCTCCTCCATCACAAATCCAAAATAAATGGATTTGATGTTTATCAATTTACATTTATTTTCACCATGGTTTTCACTTTATTTCAATTGGATAGAAACCTCATCAAATTATGCAACATATGTCGGGTCCCCTTGTGGACCCGACTAAAAAAAATTTCATTTCAAACAAAAATAATCTTGAAATGTCTTGCCACTAATCCTAAATGCATTTGAGTTGAAAAGATGAACTGGGTTGCCATTAAAATCTACTTTCAGGAACTTTTGTAGAATGGTGAAAATTGGCCAAGTTGGCTTTGGAATGGACCTGGGAAACTAGCCAAACAAACTCGTGAAGCCATATAAACTTGTAGACATGTAGTCATTTGACCTGTGAATGCAGTGCAAAAAATGTCTTAAAGAAACAGATCACGAGGTGAAAGATATTAATCGTAAAAGTTACCTATTCAGACTTTCTACAACAAACAGTTGTTTTGAACCAATTGAAACTAACCCAATTGCCATTTTGAAAAAATAGCAAATCAACACCTAGGGATTTGCCACTGGACACAGTAGATCATTTAGGTACAGTGAACATGTGTGCAATAGGCCTCTACTTGAATCATCTTCCATCAAAATATATTCATGGTTAAATTTGACCACCCTAAAAGATTTCTAAAAATGCAAGTGCAAAACTGAAGAAATTGCATTTGGTTTTGATTTGGTAAGAAAAGAAAATCAACTCATGAAGCTCTGAAAATTGACATACGAGCTCATCTTGACATGAAGAATACAGAACAACAAACATTCTAGCATGACGATCAACTAATTGCAAAATGCAAGCTCAAACGGGAAGCTACTTTGCAAAATTGAAAGTTTGCAAACAACAAAACAATGTCAAAACCCTTCAGCTTCACTTTTCAAAGCCTTGTCAAAACTTATTGTGGGAAGCTTAAAATTGACATACACGTTCACATATGTCAATTGAATATGTCTACCAAGGGGTTTGACTTGGAAATCAACTGGCTTCAAATACTGACCCTCCAAAGTGGGTTACTCAAGCAAATTAATTAGGTGCACTTTTGAAAGTGTAGAGGCAAAAACATTGAATGGGCACTTCAAATTTGCAAAATTTGAGAGTGCCATCAGTGGCTCCGACTGGGGATGTATGCCCCCTGTGGGCATAGAAAGAATCTAGATCTCTCGGGAGTAGACCAAGTACTGAGTTTGTTAGGTGTCCTCAAACTGCTCGTTTATTCAACTTCTTTTTCAATTTCACTTGGTGACCCCAAGTCACCAGATGAAAAGTGGGAGTCAATGTTTACCTCTGTCAAACACCAATCTGCAAAAAGAGTTGATCTCCCTCAACTCATTCTTGCTCATGTCACACCATAGCAACATGAGTGACAGTAATTCTGTAAAAATAAGTATCAATTTTCCTTCACTCAAGTGGAAAATTGTTCTCTATTTATCTTTTTCATCAAGTGGCAACCAATTCAAATATGCCACATCACTCTCACTTTCTTCACTTTCTGATTTTGTATCAAGTGGCAGCATCTGAAAATGGTGATCAAGACCGTATGAAAGAATAGTTTGATCACAACCATCTACCTAATTAAACATGTTGGCATCTCCTAATAGATCAACATATATAACATCATCAACATGTTCATTATCACTATGTATCTGAAAGTGAGGAATACTTTCAAAATTTTGATTATCATGTGGCAACAACTAATCACATTCATCATACAAACCATTCTCAAGCTGAGAACAACTTGCTTCAATATATTGCACATTACTACATTCTATGAAAACTCCTTCCATCTAACAAAAATAGCACTCACATTCTACTACATTGGTGGAACTATTGGGCTCAATCCGATTACTAGTTTGCATGTCAAAATTTAAACCATCACAAGAACTTACCAAAGGATTTGGATCATCGTGCAAACTATCTCTAAGTGTATGCAAATAGATACATTTATGCATTAGCACACTTTCTCACTATTCTTCATCATGTTGGTTTTGAAAGTCATTAGAGATTTCTGACTCATCATCATCTGTAATCATATTGTCATGTTCTGAACATAATATATCAACCTTTTTAATATCACAAGCTTTCTCAACAACGAGCAATTTTGGTTCAGAAGCATAATCTAATTTATAATCAAAATCAAAATTCATATCCTCATTGAAAGATTCATGACTAGGCTCCATTGAGTCATCAAATGAAGACTTGTTCAAATCTGCATTACAATCTTCAATATTATCTACTGCTTCAAACTCATCAACACAGATTTCCAAATTTGCATCAGCATACTCACTATCATTGATGAGCCCAAAATATGCTCATAATTTGATTATTAAGATGTATTTTTAATACCCTTACTCTTTTGCTGATGATCATTTAAAATCTTTGATTAAATAATTTTTATATAAAACTGGGTAGTATCCTGTAGCAACTCATTCCTATATTCCTACAGCTTAACATCTCTGTGTGTCTCTATTAAATGCCCTATTTTGACCTCTCGAATGACTGATATAATGCATGTGGTTCTTGGATAATGAAATAGATTTAATGAGTGATTAATGAATGAATATCGTGTTATTATGTGTGTTCTTTCTTTCACTTTTGTTGCCATGTGTGTCACAGTTTGTTGGAAGATGCATGAATGAGTCAAAACACAACGGATCTTGGCCCTGCATTAAAGTCCATTTCTAGCACGATATCAAGGAAGTTATTTCAGCAAAGACTCTCTGACCGGGTCGTTGGGAGGAAATCTAAATGATCATTAATCTAGGAAGAGTGGAATGCTAGATTCTCTCTGAATCAGTTGAACATATATGCTTTCATTTATGAGAAGTTTGTTCCTTGGCTTCAGGATACATTTATGACCACGTCTTTCTCTGTTAAGTTAGGTAGTTAGTTGCTTTTCTATAAATAAGTGTTCCTCCTACGTGAGTGAGCATGTGTGATCTGATTAGAATAGAATAGAACAGAATAGAATGTATGAAGATTAGTATTATAATGAGAAAAAAAAATTTGTGTTAGTTTTGTTACAGGCAGAATAATCAATGTATATGATTCCAAGTTTATGAATGAAAGCTGATGAAGTTTTGAGTTGAATTCTTACATAAGATTGGTTGATGCTTGCTAAGGGGGCCCACTTAGTGAGTATTTGTAGTTAGTTTTTTATTCCCTGTTAATCATAAGTTAGAATTTCATTCTTTGATGTTTCAGTGCAAAAGCAGTCTTCTATTGTTCCTGCAGCATCGAGAATCCATCCCTGTGTTGTTCCTGTAGCATAAAACCAGTTCATAGTTTGTTCCTTAGTTGTCATGATTTTTGCTTTGATTGAGTTATGCTTAAGTTAAAAATACTTTGCATTATGTTCCTGCAGACATAAGTAGAATTCCTTCCAAGCATTTATTTCTAGTAAATCGTGACTAAAACTGGTTCTTAGTGCACATACAGTGCCGCTCCATTTCAAGTATACATTCCCTAGTTTGACAATGTAAATGAACGACCATAAGAAGATGCTAGTCACCTATTGGAGTGTCCAATTCCTAGGTTAAATATTTTCCATGAATTTTATATCCTTTTGTGATCGACCAATAGTCATACTCATCATACAATGCATCATTACCATCAAATGGTTGCTTGTCTTCATAAACTTCATCATGATCAGTTGATTCATCACCAAAAGGAAAATCAAAGACACATGCATCACACCTTGCATCTCAAAGGTCATCATCACTATCAAAGTCAATAGGGGCTGCACACAACTACTGAAAACCATTCATATGTGCACATTTCTGATATTGAGTGGTCAATAGATCTAAAATTTGTTCACCACTTAGTAGATCATTGCTCTGATCTATTCTTTTAAAAAAATTCTCTTTTTAATCTTCACTTGAATTGAATGCATTATCAAATTGAAAATCAGAATATGTTGTGATGAATTCTTCACCAAAATCTAGAAACTCAATGGGTTGATCATAAACTAGATCTCCCCAATTATAGGAGGCAGAATTGCTGACAACATTGTCAGAAGAATGGTCATAACCAATCATAGTGAATAAACTATCCACTTCTTCCTTCTTAATTTCTTATGGGCCGTCATAACAACAATCTACATTAGATTGGGTGTCTTCACTGGGCCTGTCACTTGCATCCTCTTGAGGGTAAACACAAATATCTTCACTATCAGATTGAAAACCATCAATGGTTTCATCACTACAGTTGCTTGTGGCTTGTCTTTCAAACTGAAATTCATCACATACCTCTTCATTTGCAGTTGATACATTGATGTTCTCAAGAGAATTTTCTAAATCAGAAAATACAAATGTCTCATCATGGATATTTTTATCAATGCTACATTCAACACTTGTAGGATTGACATGGTCAATTGTATTACAACATTGTCGATTACACATCTCTTCTTCAAAGAGTAAGTCCAACTGATATCCCTCTTCAGGTTCTTGGCTCGGAAGACTCAACTGCTGATTTACAGTTGGGTATACTTCTATTGTAAGTTGTTCATTAACAACTTCCTCATCATCTGATGATGCATTCTTCTCATCTTTTACCTTCTGAAGTCTGCAATTATTTGAAGACCTTTTATCATTTGCATTCACATAGCTTATGATTTCATTAGCATTTTTTCCTGTAACTGAAGACAACAATCTCTACACATATTCATTCCTTTGTTTCTCCAAATTATCAAAAACTATGTAGGCCATCTATATACTCAATAGTTTGAAATATTTTAACAATGTACTAGATCCCTCTTCAAAGGCTTCAAAGTACATATGGATACAATCAGAAGTGCTAGGTCTGAAATTTGCTAGGATTAGTGACAAGGAAATAAAAAATCTATGGCCGAAATCAACACTTGACTCTTCATCTTTCTTCTTGATTTTCTTTAACTTCATGACAAGATCAGAAGGCTCTCTTGCAAATTCTTCTCTATAAGCATTCACTAATTTATCCCAACAAGGAAATGATTTCTCAAGAAAACTTAAATACCAATCCCGAGCTCTTACTTCAAGGGATCTAACAAAGAACCTCAACCACATATCCTGATGTTCAAATGAATGTTTAACAATGAAGCTGGAAAAAATTTGAACATGTGCATCTCCTTTGCATACACTGTATCCATCAAATCTAGGCATCTTCTTATAGACTTGAGTTGGCATACTTTCAGTTTCGTAATCAACCCATGACAAATCTAACTGAGCATATAATGTGTCAAAGAAAGTTACAATCGGTGTAGTGATTTGACAAGTAGACATAGTTTAATGGTCTCTTAACTGGGCTTTTTGAAATAGTTGGTGTCTTTTATCCATCTCTTTAAGTCCTCTTTCAAATACAACTTTCAATTCTGGCCTTATCTTAGGCTTATGCACTCTTGGGTTCTTAGATGCTTGAAGATTATTATACTTTTGACACTTCTTGACAAGTTGAATCAAGGTGTTCATTGGTATACCTACTTTACCTTGATGATCCATTGATATTACAAATTAAGGTTCACTAATTGTGCGTAATTACAACCATGAACAATTGATGGACAACAGGGATAATTACTGACATAATGATAACCTGAGCTTGAAAATTATGACAATACAAATTGATGGAAACCCCTGAGGTACACAAATGCATTCTAACCATCCAAACTAGTAGATTTTGAGCACTAAACAAAATTATTTCAATGGAACTACAATTACATTCAACAAATCCAACAAATACGAGTGTGCAAATTTGAATTTACTGTTCTTTCCCTCTATCAGTCCTAACTCACTAAATAGGGAACCAAATATTTTCTTAAGAAGTTCAAATATGGTTTTCACACATAATTTTCTTCAAAACCAAGTGTGAGGAATACTTGGAAATGTTGCAGTTGTTGCAAATTATTCTTGCTTGTAGATATGGAACTATATTCACCTTTTCAATAGGTTCTTGTAACAGAGTCACCACCTCTCTTCTTGGAGGAATGAACTTCAAGCAATATGAAGTTCCTTCACATGTAATTTTCTTTCTGAGTTCCTTCCACCAGTAGAGCACCACAAATCATGGAATCCTTAGGTTCACTACAATAAATTTTCTTCCAAGTTTGAAATCCTTCAGAATTTGAACTAAATTTAGAATGACAAACAATAATATGACTCTATGAATTGTCATTCTGCAACTAGAGATTTAGTGTTTTCCCCAGCAGAGTCACCATTTAGCTGGTGTTTTATTTTTCCAGCTAAGCTTTGAAACTCTCTAAGAGGTAGCCAACCTCCATATTCAAGAACCACAAAGGCTAGTGACCAACTCACAAGATTCATTCAAAGACTAACATCTCTTACACTTCTTGCTCTACAAGACCAAGGTGGGTAAACCTATACAATGCCCAAACTTAAATGCAACTATATATTGACATTGCTTTTTATAGCAGATAATTTCCAATTCAAATATACTAAAGAAAGCATTGACAACCTCAAATCTAGCTAAATTCTAAGTAAATCAATACTCACTCAATAATTGAGAGGCATAACACAACATTAAACCTCAACCAAATAAGGATTTGAAATTATTTTTATATTTAAACTTGTTTTTGAGATGCATTAAGCTACAAGATAAATCGGTGCCAATTCTGGGCTATGGAGTCAAACACATAAGTCAAATTCATCGGCAAATGGCATTCAACCAGAGGATTTAAATTTTTTTAATATTTTGCATCAACTGTTAGTGTCTTACACCAACAATCCCACTCCTATTATCAATCAAATTCTCCTTATCAAATCCAACCTACACACTTGAAATCACTATTATCTACTCAAAGTATTTAACCATTACTTTGAAATAGACCCATAAACAAATAACAGAATCTCATGAAATTTGAGATGACAAACTCAAAATACTTGGTATTATTGAATTTGTATGATTTAAATATACATCTATGGAGAAAATTTGATGATATTCATGAATATGCAAACATATTTCATGATTTATTTACACAAACTGGCTGTATTTGCTCATAAAATCAGAAATTACAACTTATAGACTCAAAAATAGCTCAGACTTAGAAAACCTCTATCTACCCATCCCAATACAAAGTTTCAGAACCTAATCTCACAACCCCTTTACAATTGAGAGAAGAAGAGAAGATATAGAGAACAAAAGAAATCAAGAGCAACCCTAAAATGTATCCACAGTTGAAAACTCGCAACCTCATCCTCCATTAACCTGCAAAAAGAAAAACATCTATCTTCTCTCATCCAAAAAACTCTTTGCCTCCAATTCTGCCTTTGCAATCTATTGTTGAGTAACTGAAAACATGCCCATGTGAAAAAATTCCACCATTTAACCCTATTGTGTAAAAATGCCTCTTCCTGTGAAAACTCTGTTTTACTCTCTTTTATTTCTGCTGCAACTACACTTTACATTTTATTTCCAAATATTAAAGTTTTTTATCTTTAATATTGATGCCAATAGAAAACTCAAATTTTAGTAAAGGGATCACTTAAAGAGTGAATATTTAATCCACTTTATCAAATATTCCCCTCCATGCACTTAATTTTTTAAATTATCCATTTAAAATTCATTTTGGTAAAACATTTCACCCACTCCCTTATTTACCATTTTTTGTGCATTGTTGTGCACCAACATTTTACATGCCTTTTAGATATTTTCCCTTTCACCTTTTATGGGATAAACACGTTGCTCGTGTTTTCATTTCAATGAATCCAACACAAAAATTCACCCAGTGCTTGTTTTTCTCCAAATAATAGAAAATAATATAAACGAAGGGCCCTCCTTTAAAATATTTTTACTTGATAATTAAAACTTAACCTATCCAATATGAATGGATTACTATCCTCAAAGATAACATTTTAAAAGATTCACCGTGCATTTAAAATATTAAATCTAATTCCTCCACTGAAAAATTTCTTCTGTTGGGACCACCATCCACGTGGCCCGATTTCGCACATCTCTCAGCCAAGATGATCTCGACATCTTTATCGCATGAGGTCCATGATTGATGGTAGGTATTTTACCTACTCCCCACTCATACCTTTGTCATTGATCTTCATTGTTGCCCTAAAACCTTTACACACTACTTTGCATCTGCACTTGGTTGCCATTGCAATTCAAAAACCTCCATTTCTTTGGTATAAGCTACAAGATGCGACTCATTTTTACGAGTGTAATGCCAAGACCATGCTTCTTCAAGATGGATTCACTTGCTGCAGCCATTTAATATTTTATTTGCTTGATAGCTGCCATGAAGAATGTGTACCATGATCCGTGTGTTGGTTTTCCAATCACAAAGCATTTAAATAATGGTGTTTACCGTCACAACTTCAAAATAGAATTTCCTCAAACAATTTTGATACATTTTCACTGTGTTAAATATCCAACTTCCTCATGCAATATAATTTGTGCTTGATTTACCCACACTCCAAGGTTTCAAAAGCATTTCATTTTTAGGTGTTTTGACTATACAATTTCACACACATCCTACATGCTTATTTCCATCAACATTTGGTCATAAGATCTCCATTCGATCATGGTCATGTCACCTCATTCAACATTTATTTGAAGGGTTCTAAAGAATTTCAATAGATCCATTTTAATGTATACTTTGCATTTATGTCCTTCCATCAGCCTTTACATGCCACTCACATTCATCCACTGCACAACCTTTAGAGTCTTTTTTTCCTTGATTGAAAGTTTGTAAAGTCTTTTGAACTCATCCATTGTGCAGTTGTTTCCCTCCAAGTGCACTGCTTGCATTTTGTTTTAAATTTATGAGGTTTGGAAATCATGTGGTTCTACCTCAGCATGCTCTCCCTTGAAATGTAGCTACATTGCCTTAGTTTCCAATTGATTTGCAATTAATCCATGTAAAATTGGAACATGTTCAATAGATGTAGCCTCATCTTTATGAAGATCATTTTATGTGCCAGCTTGCTGATAAGCACAGTCTGGTGAATGCTTTTTACCATTGGTGCTTAAATACTCAGAACTTGCATGAAAGTTTCTAAGGCCTTTTCAACACATTGATTTTGTTCTGAGCCTATAATTATGGCTTTCCATTTCACCACATTCATCTGAGAAATTCACTGCTCTTTGTTCCTTGACTTCACGTCATTGTATTTATTTTCTTGCACAACACATGCCATTAGATAGATAGCCTATTTCGATAGGCCTGCTTGAAATGGAGGCAAAAGATTCACAAATTCAAGGCATTCCTCCCTAGTGTAGCATTGTATTACTTGCTTAGGGGTAAGAGAGTTCAAACCTCCCATTAGAAACACCCTGAACTATGCCTTCATCAAACCATGTTAAACTATGACCTCGTATTATTCCCTCTTTACAAGGCCAAGGTATTTTATCTATTATTTTATAATTTAGTCATTTGGACAAGCCTCAAAACTCAAGCTCCTTCCTCCTCCATCACAAATCCCAAATAAATGGCTTTGATGTTTATCAATTTACATTTATTTTCACCATGGTATTCATTTCATTTCAATTGGATAGAAACCTCATCAAATTATGCAACATATGTCGGGTCCCCTTGTGGACCTGACAAAAAAAACTTCGTTTTCAAACAAAAATCATCCTCAAATGTCTCGCCACTACCCGTGAATGCATTTGAGCTGAAAATATCAACTGGGTTGCCATTAAAATCTACTTTCAGGCACTTTTGCAGAATGGTGCAAATTGGCCAAGTTGGCTCTAGAATCGACCTAGGAAATTAGGCAAACGACCTCATGAGCCATATAAACTTTTAGACATGTATTCATTTGACCAAAGAATGTTGTACAACAAACATCTTAGAGAAATAGATCAGGAGGTGAAAGATATTAATCAAAAAAGTTTCCTATTCAGACTTTCTGTAACAAACAGTTGTTCTTGACCAATTGAAACTAACCCAATTGCCATTTTGAAAAAAATAGCAAATCAACTCCTGGGACCTGCCACTGGAAACAACAGATCATTTAGGTACATTGAAAATGTGTGCAATAGGCCTCTGCTTGAATCATATTCCATCAAAATATATTCATGGTTAACTTTGACCACCCTGAAAGATTTATGAAAAATACAAGTGCAAAACTGAAGAAATTGCGTTTGGTTTTTATTTGGTAAAAATAGAAAATCAGCTCATGAAGCTCTAAAAACTAACATACGAGCTCATCTTGGCATGGATAATGTATAACAAAAATCATCCTAGCATGACGTTCAACCAATTGCAAAATGCAAGCTCAAACGGGAAGCTACTTTTGAAAATTGAAAGTTTGCAAACAACAAAATAGTGTCAAAACCCTTTAGCTTCACTTTTCAAAAGCCTATCAAAACTTATTGTGAGAAGCTTAAAATTGACATGGATGTTCAAATATGTCAATTGAATATTTCTACCAAGGGGTTTGACTTGAAAATCAATAGGCTTCAAATTTTGACCCTCCAAAGTGGGTCACTCAAGCAGATTTATCAGGTGCACTTTTGAAAGTGTAGAGGCAAAACCATTGAATGGGCACTTCAAAGTTGCAAAATTTGAGAGTGCCATCAGAAAGAACCAAAGGAAAATGGATATATATTTGTAACAAATATCTGTTACAAGTAGACATTTGTTATGAACAGATATCCATTTTGTTGAAATTATATAAAAAATATTAATATATACTATATATTTTTATATATACATTAATATATTAAGATATATATTATTAAATTATTTTTATATATTATATTATATAATTAAAATATAATATATTATATATAATATAATATATTTTATATATTGTAATATATATTATTAACTATTAATATATTATATAATATGTCATTGCCTAAGATTTCACACCTTGGACACAACACAACCATTTTTTTAATCTATAACATGTAAACCACTAACAACTATTAATCATGACTTAACATGGTATGAAAATCTACATGCATCCAACGAGTCACTTGATAAAAAAATTCATGGACACTTCACCTGAGGGTGGGGTAGGGGAGCGAGGATGATTCATTTAGTGCGGAACATCTCACACACCCCAAGTTGAGAGAATTCACCTCCTTTAGGTCCATTGTTATTTTGTTTTCATTGAACTATTAATGGTATTAATCTTCATGCATTAAATCATTTAACCACTATCAAGATTACATCCTGTTTTAACTAGTAACATAATAATGGTAAAATGATACTTAATAGAGACAACCAGGGCATCATTCTTATTATTAAACTAATTGTATTAGTGGTAAGGCTACTATCCATGATTCAAACATTAATCCAAAGTTGGTGACACTGACCTAATAACCCTAATGATTATTGCCAATGCTAACATTATAGGATGTTTTCTAGTTGAACCTATAACGAGGATGACAACTCTTGTTTATTCAATGCTAAATCACCCATATTTAGTCATCTTTCAATTCAATTCACACAGTTATCAATGAGTTTCAATTGAAATTATTACCAAGGTTGGTATCAATTGTTTCCTTGAGGTTGATATAGTTATCATCATAACTTGTCTTCACTTCATATTACCCTTGACTATTAGTTCTAATATTATTCTCCCATGCTAATATTAGAGTTATCATTGTGATTAGTATGGATTGCTAGCACTATTATAAAGTGTTCTAAAACTATTATGAAACTTATAATTCATTCTTATATTGATGTTAATTATAACCACATTTCCATTTTAATACTAATGTTCATAATTGGTTTTATGTTTAATTCTCGTTACAATATTAATAATAATATTTGAGTTATTGTCAACATTAATACTTGTGATCAATTTGATCTCATTAATATTAAATTTTCCAAATCATATTCTAGACTAGACAAGCCCAACTAAAACAACCTAGGTCAATGTCATTTCATGTTGTGATCTCATCATGTCCTCAAACTTACAAGGGATAGAATATGAGGATGCATGCATATTGGTTGATTAAGCAATTATAATTTAAATTATCTATATAGTATATATCATTAAAAACTAAATTTATAAGTTATACTATAAGTATACCATAGTATCATATATCATAACATAAATCCATCGAGATAATAATAATATTGATATTTAATCTTAAAAATATCCATATATAATCCTATGTGTATCTCATCATTATAATTACTATATTTTTAACTAGATCTTATAACATTCTTTACAACTAGTTATCACACAAACATTTTTTTTGTTCCCATTTTTCTAATATAATGCCACTTCTCAATTCATCACTAGTAAGTTGTAGTTATGTACCCAAAATCATAGGAATAAAGATCACCCTTCTAGTTACGATAATAATGTATTTATTTTCTTACTGCAAACTCATGTAATTATTAGTATAAGTGCTACCCTAATGACCAACAAGAATATAATTAAACTTCTCTCCACCAATTATTTAAATCATAAATATATATAATTGTTTTATTTTTCTTTTACTATTATTGATAATGGAAAAATCACCATCGAGATCATTAATGACTGCAATGACCCTATTAATAACAATATCTTATGTGTTCTAGACTAAAGTTATCAATATGATACAAATGAAATTGAATACTATTATTATTTTCTTATTCTGCTACAAATATAAACATGAGATAACGATCCAATGATAAACTATAATTACTATATATTAATATCAAAATGAATAAACTTTTGGTATTAATTCTTTTTAAGGATATACTAGTATTATTTATTAGTCACGACCATGGTGACCGAGCCCCATTAACACCATACAAATACTATCATATTCCTTCATTATTATGAGTTGTATACATCATATGCTAGGGGTGCTCAACATACTATTAATGCCAATCGTTGATTTAAATATTAGGTTTGTTGTCCCCATCACCACCCTTGATAAGCTACTAGGATACTTGGTAATTTAATTTAATTTTACCTGATTTAATGACTATGCATGAATTAACTGGGAGGTATAAGAAATAAATTTATTAGTTTTTTTCCTCTATTCTTGCTCTATGAAGAATACTAGCCATTAAACCTATTTAACTTTCCCCTAATTTCAATCTTCATTTTTCCTTAACCTATGCTTATGCCTGCTCGCTAGCATGGCTGCTGCCGCCATGGAGGGATTCATTGCAAACTTTTGGTGATGTCCTAGTTCTATTGTGGTTGCTCCCTACAAGAAATGGGAAGCTTAGGGCAGTCAGTTTAATAGTTTGCATGTTGCATACACATTTTTTGTGTTCTTCTAGTCATTTGTTCTTATCCTATTCCTCATTAATAAAAAGATTTGTTGATGCCTCCAATGAGAACCTAGGTGCTAGTTATAGGGAAACTTGCACAAGAGGATATATTTAAATTCATTGTGTAATTATCTACTCTATATTCTGAGCCCTACAACTAGAGAATGACCGAAGTTGCAACCAATGGGTCCACGAGCTCTCACAGGTTTAACATTTCCCCCCTTTTTTGGTTTAATATTATTATTTTTTTTCTACTAAATAATTTATGTGCTATTTAAATTTATATTTTATTATTACTATTATTTATCTATTAATTAGATACTATTTGCACTCATTTTATTTTAATATGGTAAAATAGTTTATTAATCTTTGTTTGTTAATGAACAGGTACACAAGTTTATGGTTAATAAGGCAGACAAGTGACTCCAATATTTTGAGGAGTAAACATGTATGGGAAAGCTTACTAAAAGACATACAAGCTAGCTATGGTTTATTATACATGTGTGATCTACTTATTGATATTCTCGGGACATATTATGTAGAGGGGCACACTCTAGTATTTCTTAATTTTTCATTTTTTTTCCTATGGAACATATTATATAGAGGGGCACAATAGTATTTCTTTTTTTTTCTCTTTTTTTCCTTTCTATTCTCATTCCTTCATCAAGATAGAATATGAGTATGTAAAAGGATATTATCAAAGGATTTTAGGTTTACCCCATTTTTAATAGAATCGAGCCTCTTGATACATAATTCTTGTTTATGTAAATGGTGTTATTATATTTTATTGTCTATATCGTATGTATCTTTTAGAGGTTGATCTAGTCTTTGTTGGTAGGAAGTGGGCAATAATACAAAAATAGTGATGTGACTGTATGATGGACAAATTAGAAAATAACCACAAAAAATTCAAAGCGACAATACAAATACAAATGTAGACAACAGATTTAAATATATTCCCTTTTGATTTCAAAATATTATAAAAACACAGAGGACATGCTCTATTCAACAATACAAAATAAACTTAAACTATTTGGATAGATGTCCAATACAAATGGTGCTATACTCACACCTATTTTGTAACTGTTTTTATCATTATGCGACATCTGGTAACATTCCTTTCTTTACTACTACTGTCTCAACAAACATTCCCTTCTTCTAAATATTTTTTTTTGTTGCAAGTTCAACCCAATGCAAAAACTAACTTCTACTCTTTTATTCTAATGAATACATTCCTTTTTCCTTATTTCAAAATTCTCATGAGAATGAGCACTTAAAATTTGAATTTCAAACTTACCTAACACATTTATTACTACATGCTACAAGTTTATGTTGATTGTTTGAAGTTATGTGGGGGAGGGGAGAAAAGACTATTCTTGCAGATTAATAAATTCCAACACTCCCCCTTAATCTGAAGTCAGTTGTCACTTTGCAAATTCCTTTTGGAGCTAATCTCCGAAGCTATCCATAATTCCAAGCCTATCTCTTATGCGTTCAAAACTAATCTTTGGTAATTCCTTGGTGAAGATGTCAGTGATTTTTTCCTCCGATCTAAAATATTGTAATTCAATCTCACCTTGTTCTACCAAATTTCTTATGAAATGATATTGAATCTCAATGTGCTTGTTTCATCCATGGAAGACTAGATTCTTTGTCAAAACTATTGAGGACAGATTGTCATAATGAATGACTATGTTGTCTTCTTGTTGTTGTAAATCCACAAGTATCCTCCTCAACCAAATAGCCTGACATGCTATTGCATTTAATTCTATGTACTCTGCCTCTACTATGCTGAGAGAGACAATGGGTTGCTTCCTGGATTCCCATGAGATTGCACCCGATCCTATGTTGAAAACATAACCTGATGTGCTCTTCCTATCATCCAAATTTCCCACCCAATCACTATCTTTGAAACCATCAAACTTAAATTCATTAGATACACCATACATGATGCCATAACCTATTGTTCCATCGACATACCTCAAAATCCTCTTTCCTACGTGCCAATGTGTGTCTTTAGGTTTCTCTATGAAGCTAGATATCAAACTTACTATGTAATGCCCTGCCAAGTAACCCTAAAGGAAGTTGTAATTAATGACTTAAGTGAACCAATTTTTTAAAGTGTAATTTAACGTACACATTCACTTACTAATTAACAACAACCTCTAAGGCTACAAGGTTGGGATTACTTAAACCCACACATACATCTTACATATAACCATAACATTTATTAACATTAAGAAATAAGCATCATATAATATAAAGATATAATGTAACATAATAAGATAAACATCCAAGATAAAATTTCATAATCAATTTACTCCAATAGCTAAATCACTCATTCCCTAAATGAGGCAATAGTACACAAGTGTTACAATTATAGAATCTCACCTCATAAACATAAGAGGGATAAAATAACTTATACAAACTGAAATAATACAATGCATGAATTTAACACAAGAACCGTGAGTTGTCCAACTAGATGTCTCACCACCAAGTACTGAAGATAAAGGGGTGCCCAACGGTGTATGGTGCATGTTCCACCCAACCAAGTGGTACTCGAAGGCCCACCCCCCATGCTAGGAGATAGTAACAACATAACATGGATAAAGATCTACAACCTCTAACCATAGGAAGACTCGTACTAACTCATATTGACACAACCAAACACAAGTACAACTCCCACATCACTGACATAGGTCACATTGCTTCTAGACACAAAATAGATCAAGTATGTTCAAAGAACCATACACATAAAACAATAAACAACTATTGTCCTAGACAGAGTGTCATCTCATAGTTAGTCATGAGATCTTCCTCTAGGCATTCTTCATAGGCTCCGGATTTGCTAGTGACCTCAAAAGAACCCCGGCCCTCATGCTCACTCATGCGGCATCAAATACCTCTTGTAAGGACAAGATAGATGACTATACCATTTCAGGCCTTCCCACTCATCCCAAGTCTAAATGAGCCCTTGTGTCTATGAGTGAGGACAAATTATCTTGATTAGTGTAAAATGCATCCTAATCATCTAAGTACATTAATTTAGTTATCACTTAATTAAACTACTTCCAAAGGTTACTCGGTCTTACCTCTTTGGGCCCTGGCCCCTAATGGAAGCCACTCTTCTATTCAACAACACACACCCAAACAATCCACCAAGGGAATCACAAGTGCATACAACCTAGGCATCATAATCACTCCATCTCAAGGAGGAAAAAAATAATAGAACTCACTCGAAACATCTTGGAGGCAACAAACGCATAGTCCACTCCTTTTACAGGAGGTACAAAACATCCTTGTTCGTGGAAACCAAGTAAATCATTGAAAAGACACCATGCACTACCCAAGGGAAAAAATAATTGGTTGACATAATGAATCGAGAACCCTCATCCTCTAAGATCTTCTGGAAGACTTACAAATTTTGGACTAACACTTAATCCTATATCCCACAATGCAACATGACGACATAGCTACAAAAAAGAATTTAGGTCATAATTCAAATCTAATATTTGGATTTCTTAAATCCATCGTCAATCAATAAGTAACATTGACAAAATCATAGGCACGATAACAAGGCTAAGTCAAATATTTGTATAACCCCTTTTTCCATTTTCACTATAGTAAGTCTTACAACAATTTAAACTCTCATCCCTATGCGAAATATGAAGAAAATAAATCTAAAAGGCAATCACGAGAAAATTACTATTTTTGGATATACTAAATCCATATCTCTTTCATATTCCATTCTCAATAATATAAAACTTTTTCACTCTCAAAATAATTGAAATAATTAAACAAGTGTCTTTAATTTATAAATATAAGAAATACTAATTTAAATAATTTAAATCAAATTCAATGTTTACTTTTAAAGCCAACATAAGTTTTCTACTAACTGGATTTCTTTCATTTTGCAACTAACTCATATAATTTAATCAATTTATTTAAAATACATTTTTCCCTATCAATCTGAATTATGCATACTAATCAGTTTCATTTTAAACCTCCAATAATACTAAATTGTATACAATAATTAAAATAAAATAAATATTAAATATATATATGCCCATACCATATATACATTTAATATATATATAATCATATATATACATTTAAATATTTCTTATGTCTTTTCAAAAATATCAAATTATTTTATTCCAAATAAAATAGAACCTTATTAACCAATTACTAAAATATGGGTATATATATAAATATTATATCTATATAGTACATCATATATACACATGTATATATAATATCGATATATATATTACATTCAATCTTTAAGGACAAAGAAAATAGAGTTTGAAAAGCAGACCGGTGGATGGGAGGGAGGGACGGACGGACAGACGTAGGAGGGTAATTTCCTTCCTTATATTTTTATGTTAAAAATAATGAATAGTACATAGGGGGCGTCGATTGTACTAAGTACAGTCTGACCACTCCCCAAGAGCCACCGGAGGGGGCAACGCTCCCTATGGGGCAGCACGTCCCCCAAAATGGTGGGCGCACTGCCTCATAGGCAGTGCTCCACCCAAGATTGAATGTGGATGGTGGGGAATACAACCGCCCCCACCAACCACAATACAACTTTCTTTTATATAACTCAAAAAATTTAGTTTTAAAAACTAAAACATATGGAATTAGTAAATACCCCCAAAAGCAAACAGTGAATAAAATTCACTTTTTTTTTAACATTCCTCGATTTCCAAGAACAAAACGGAAGCACCGTATGGACAACAATAATATATTTTAAACCAGAATTTTATCAAAATTAATATTGGATATATAATATATATTATATATATATATAAACTGTTATATATATAATATATATATATATAAACTCTTATATATATATAATATATATATATATAAATGGATTTAATATACAAACAAAGATTTCAACATCAAAGACAAATTGGGGAAACTTTCTCAAAATATCCACCTACAGGTGAAGTTGTAAAATTTCCAAAAACCAACCAAATTTCATAGAGGTTCATAACTAAATTTTTTAATCAATTTTCTTGAATTCTTAAACAATAAAAGAACAATAAAACTAAAAAGAAACGAAGTTACTCCGAGAAGCTTTCAAATCTTCTAGTTTTCTCCACCGTAAATTCTAGAGAGGTTTTTCAAAATAAATTTATTTTCTACAGAGATTAAATTTTCTAAAACAATCTAAATGTGTTGTTCAATATAAGGTTTGATTTAACAATCAAAACTACAATTTCCTCATCTAAAATTAAATTCTACAAAATATTTTTACAATTTCCCTGAGGAATTTTCATGGGAAAAACAAAACTTCCAAAATCTAAATAATCAATTTCTAATCTCAAATATAAATCTCTATTCGTAAATGAATTTAACAAGCAATTCTTTAATCAATACCAATTTAATTTAAACAAATCAAGAACAATATATCATAGAATAAAACTTGGTGTTGAAGCTATAGGAAAAGAAGCTTTTGATGTAGAGCCTCCTCCAAAGATCTCACAATTTCTCTTGAACCGTGCAGTGATTCCAAGTAAGAAAACAATCCAAAAGCACAACCAAATATCAACAGAATTTGCCCAATTCAATTCTATAGCCAAATTTCTTCCCACAATCATCTGTGCAAATTTTCCCCAAAAATATCTTCACTCCTGTGAAGAAGCTTTTCCCCTTCAAAAATACTCTCCGTGAATGAATTTGCCACAAACTCTTCTAATTAATTAAACATAACTTGTTGGAATAAATCAAAAATATCCTCAACAACCAAATCTAATTTGCATGCAATATAAAAATTAAAATATTAAATTAACTCCAATTTTTGAAAACTAACTTTCCAATTAAAAATCAATTTCAAATATATTTCAATTTTTTCTTTTATTTAATTTAATCCACATAAAACTTAATTAATTAATTTTAATTATTTAATAACTAAATTCAACCCTTTTGGGATTAAATTTAATTAATTAAATAAATTTAATTTAATTAGATTAAATTTTATTAATAAATTTAAATATAACTCTTAAACATAATTTTAATTTTAATATTAATTAATCACCACATTTAACCAATGCAATCATTCTAAAAATTAATTTAATAAACACGCACCTTTCAGAACAAAATAATATTAAACTAAGGTAAACCATGACTCAACAAACAGGACTAATGACAAACTAAGGCTAGGGCGTAGACTTGAGACATGTTACCTAGCTACTATCTCCCGTTCAACTTAACCATTGGATTGACATGCTCAAACCTATGAAACCAGGTGGAGTCAATGTCATGTACCTGCAACCTGAACACCAAGTAAACAACATCATATAATATAACCAACATATAATACACACCGTGAAGAAGAAGTCACAGAATCGCAAGGTGCTCGCAAGCGAGTGATGTGAACCCATCCCCTTCACCAATACACTCTTCAAAACTGATATTTCCATAATACTTCAAATAATCTCATATGCAAACACATGTTATATCTGCTAACATCATTACACAATTACAGAATGTAAAATAAAATATCAGATAAACCACATCACGTCAAATAGTTCGTCGCTCTATGAATAGCGACCCAATACACACACAGTTTAAAGTATCTAAATATCCAGAAATATAAATCAAAGCAACACAAGGACACACCGTCCAATCTAGAAAGAAAAACGGAGGGGTATTACATACTACATACATCAAATCAGGCCTATTTGATGTCAAATACATCAAACTTCCAACCATACTCTTGTAGAGGGTTGGGTTCACTTATTGTTTTCATCCTTCTACAGTTTTATACCTATTATTGTTGGTGTGCAGGCAAGTTTGTTGTTCTACATTTTGAACCTCCTTATAATTTGTTTGGCATAGTTATTTTTTGAAATAAATATGCCATGCACTATTTTCTAAACTTCAATACCAAGAAAATATTTCAATAAACTCAGATCCATCATCTCAAATTCATTTTTCATCACCTCTTTAAAATCAACAATTTTTCTTACTATTACTAGTAAAAATCAAATCATCTACATATTAAACAACAATTAAAATATCAATTTCAGTTGCTTTGATGTAGAGTGTGGGTTCAGTGCTACTTTTTCTAAATCCATTGCTCAAAAAATATGTATCTATTTTGTTGTACCACACCTGAGATGCTTGTTTCATCCCATAAAGAGATTTATAGAGCCTATACACTTTATCCTCTTTCCCTAGGGCTTCATAATCAGGTAGTTGCTCCACATATACTTCCTCCTTCAACACTTCGTTAAGAAGGCTGACTTTTCATCCATCTGAAACACCTTCCATTAGTGTTGTGTTGTAACTGCTATGACTCTCTACATTATTTCCAACCTTGCAATTGGTGCATATGTCTCATCATAGTCTATTTCGGGTTGTTGTTTGTACCCTTTGACAACTAGCCTTGCTTTGTGTCTTTCAATTTTACCTACAATTGTACACTTGGTCTAGTAAACCCACTTGACTCCAATTACTTGTTTACCCTTGGGTAAAGTGACCATCTCCCATGTTTTATTCATCTATAGCCTCCAAATCTTCATCCATGGCCTTAGACCACTTCTCTTCTTTCCCCACTTGTTCAAAGTATGTTGGATCACTATAGGAGAACAGTGCAAAATCCAAATTTTCATCAAAATCAACATGTTGTGTGATGTCATAAATCTCCCTCATACTCTGACTTTCATGGCATCAATGATGTGAGTGTAGGGTTTGAATTTTATGTTGAGTTACTGCTACTCTGACCTCTAGAACTACTGTACTGTTGACTATTGGAGCTACTACTTTGTTGAATTCTAGAGATGTTGGGTGCTGGCAAGAAGTTGAGTCCACTTTTTAGCCATTTAGTGGAAGTGTTTTCCCTGATTTTAAGAATTTGACACATTCGGTCTTAAAATTTGAAGCACTTAGAGATAGAATTTTGAAAAAATTCACTAATCATAAAATGTAGTACTCAGAGTTTAGTTTCCAAATATGTAACTTATTTCAATACCCAGATGATACAAATTGACTTTTAATAGGTGTTTCTAAAAACCACTGTTTAAAAGTCATTTTGTTTTACCATACCATGCACATGTATGTCATCCATATTTTGACCTAAATAATTATGTTTTTCAAAATCCTTTTGGGAAAATATTTGTAACTCACTGAAGTACTCTTTCCATATTTTTTTGTAATTTTTTCTTTAATACCTTTTTTTGTTAAATTTTTACTGGCCATATTTGGTGTTTTAAAAAATCATCATGTACATCATGCATAAGATGACCTAAACTTATGATTTTTTGTTTTTTTTTTTAAATTGAAAAGAATTGTCTGAAGTATGCTTTTGTGCAATCCGTTCGTAAAAATGCTATGTTGATAAAAAGTTATTAAAATATTAAAAAACACTGATAATTCAAGTTTATGGACTTGTCTAATTAGAAATTAAATGAAAAATAAAAAAATTAATCCAATTGTAAAAAAAATTACATATTTGGAATCTACACTGTCTAATCTATAATTGTCAAAAAACTCTACAAAAAAAGCCTTAAGACATATGCCGAAAGTCAGTATTTTTTTGTGACATTTATAAGACCTCCAACTTGCAGGTCAAACTAGGTCTAAGGCTTAGGTTTAGATCCTGAAACCATTTCCCGAACCTGTCAACAAACCAAAAACCCGACCTACATTTGAAATTTAAAAAAATAGGATCTTGCTTAGTAAACGAGATCCAATTTCTAATTCACTAGTTGAAAATTGAACAAAGCCATTGGAAAATGAAATGGGATCCCATTTAATAAATGAGGTCCTGATTTATTTAATTCGGGATCCCTTTTATTAAATGGGATCTTGAGTTTTTTTTTAACGTTATTTTTAATTTTACTATTAAAAGGGGGTATGCCGGGTCTAAGAATCATTCTTGTATGACTAACTATGACATATTCCCTATTTTCTATCACCTTTTGTCTTGTTGAAGCTCTTCAAGTTGGGATTTTTTTCAATTTTGAAAGGATGTATCATTGGGACACTGTGAGAAATTAATTTTGTTGAATTGCTACTTGTTTGAAGGAGGAAGAATTTTTTTGTTGAATTGTTATTTATTTTCAAAGGAGAAAGATGAATTTTATTTATTTGCTATTTGTTTGAAGGAGGAAGATTTTTTTTTTTGAATTCCTATTTTCTTTCAAGGAAGGATGAAATTTTTTGTTTAATTGAGCTACTTGTTTGAAGGAGGAAGATAATTTTTGTGCATTTGCTATTTTTTTTTAATGAAGGAAAATAGGAATTCTATTTATTTGCTATTTTTTTGAAGGAAGAAGAGAAATTTTGTTGAATTCCTGTAAATGTTTTCAAAAGAGTTTGAGGAATTTTGTTTGATTGAGCTACTTGGGAGGAAGAATTTTTTTGTGCAATTGGTACTTTTTTGAAGGAGGAAGAGGATTTTTGTTTAATTGATACTTGTTTGAAGGAGGAATCTAGGATTCTTGTTCAATTTGTATTTGTTTGAAAGAGGAAGAGGAAATTTTTTCAATTGGTACTTATTTGAAGGAGGAACAAGCAAGGAAGACTCTTAAGTTTTTACATCCATCTGTGTATACTTCAAAAAAATTCAACCATGGGATCACAATATCAAAATAAGAGGAAAGATAGGCAGGTATTGAGCCCTGAAGAAATTCAAGCAAAGAGAGAGAAGAAGAAACAAAGACAAAGAGAAAGAAAAATGAGAATTTGATCAATGAATGATGGTGAAGCATCCAATTCCACAACTATTGAAGATAAAAACATTGAGGAGACCATGGATGTAGATGATGCAAACTTGCAAGAGGTGAATGTGGAAACTAATACGAATATACAAACTACTCTTGGTATGTCTTCAAATATCTCTTCCAATGCTATGGATATGTTTCAATAGGCACAAGTCTAGGTATGTCTTCAAATCCACCTTTGAGCCTCATTAAAATGGTGTTTATTAGATATTTACATGAGGGTAGATATTATAATGTTGATATTGATAATATTCATAGAGTTAAAGATTTGAGTCAAATTGTTGTTGAAAATGAAAACGAAAATACTTTTATTGAAAGAGAAAATGAAAATCCTCTTGATGAAAATGAAAATGAAAATTATGCTTTTGTTGAAAATGAAAATAAAAACCGTTTTGTTGTTGAAAATGAAAATAAAAATGGAAATGAAGATGAAGATGATAATGAAAATGAAAACAAAGATGAGAATGAAAATTAAAATGAAAATGAAAATCATTTTGAATATATATTTTTTAAATTGAAAGTGATGTTTTGCATAATCTTCTTGGTAAATTTTTTGAGATATAAATAAGAACACATGCTAATAGATTATACAATCAATTTTTTTATCGTAAAAATCTTTCAGTTCAATGTCAACTAATGATACAATTAATGATAATGCAAAAAATGAGAAAAATAATGAAAAAGTTAGGCATTTTTGTTAAACAAAGAAGAAAAGATCAATCAATAAAACATGCTATGTCTAGTATTGCTAGTGCCATTCAGTCTATTGGCAAAAATAGTAGGTCTAAAGATAAGAATGCAACAAATAGAGCTATAACAACTGCTATAGTTAATAAATCAACTTGGGATAAAATAATTTTATGCAATATTAGTGAAGTTTTAAAAATACATCATAAAACATTGCTAAGAATAGAAAAAAAAAGGGAACGTATAGAAAATGATCCTATCAGCCAATGTTGGAGTTTCAGTGGTCGACTCCCGAGGTCTAATATGAAATTGAATGTTGAAATTAAATCTTTGATTGAAAAATATTGGCATGATAATAATAGGGTATCATCTAATGCTAGAGATGTTTTAAAATTAAGGGAGGGGTCCAAAGTCCGTGATCCTCATCCAAAACACCTATTAGATACAACACAAACTAAATTTTATAATAAAAATTGTGGTGATTTAGTGTTACTTGGTAATATTAAAATAATCAAAAGGTATTTTGAAAAATGTTAACCATGGTATGCAAAAATTAATAAAGAACGAATATGTTGTTGTTGTAAAACACATGTTCAATTTCATTATTTTTATGATGTTTTTCGATATATATGGTGTAATTTGCATGCTAGCATGATTATGAAGGAATGTGGTATCAATATGCCACCTAAAACAGTAAGGGAGTTTATATCAAGTTTATTTTGTGAAAGATCTAATGAAAAATTATTGTATTCAAGTTATATTTCTGGACAATGCACTAGTTGTGGAAATCTTTCATTCTTTAGAGTTTGCATGCATGAAAGTGTTGATAATGATTTTGGAAAACAATTAGTTGATGTTAAAATATTTAAGAATTTTAATTATTCTCTAAAAGATGGAAAAATTGGAAAGCATTGTGATTTAGTTATAGAAAAAGTTAGTGTACATGCATTCACTTTAGAATTTAAGAATAATATTGTACCAAAATATGTCATGCATTATCAAAATGCTTGATGGATTGATGGCCAATTTTGTGTATGTAGAAACACATTTCCAATTGGTAGTTTACTTTCAGTGCTTGATTTTGTAGAAAATTATACTCTAGCTCCGCAAGAGGAAATTCAATCACATTACTATAATTCGGTGCAAGTAGCTATGTTTGTCCATATTGTTTATAGACATGTAGATGATAGCACAAACGATGATAAATTTTTTTTGAGGGAGTATCATTTTTATTTGAGTGACAATTGGTTACATTTGTTAGAGTTTGTTCAATACTATTTCAATATATTAAATTATAGAAATTTAAGAGAAAGAGGACTCTAGATGACAAAACACACCATATGGCTAGATAATTGTATGGGGTAGTTCAAGAATTCTCTAATGTTCTATTGATTAAGTAGGGTTCACAAGGAACTTAATGTCCAACATATATGGAGTTTTTTTGAAGTTGGGCATGGTAAAGGAGAACATGATGGAGCTGGTGCGTGTGTCAAAATGATTCTTGCTAGAGAATAATTAAAATTCGTAGGTGTAGTAAAATTTAAAGATGCACGTGCGATTGTGGATTGGTGCAATACAAGACTATTTTCACTTGGTTCGAGTGAGTACTCTACAGTTCATCGATTCTTTTGGTTGGTTGAAGAAGAGAATATTTTACCTAGAGTTGGCTATGAGACAATCAATGGATCTACTAAATGGAATTCATTTAGGAGTTTGACAAAAAGTACATGGACTATTTGGAAAAGGGAGCTTCCATGTTTTTGTTAGTTTTCTATCTCAAGAGATTAGGAAGTATGTGAAAATTATAAGCCCTGCCGTGGAACCCTGGAAACGTTACGTCAGCAATAGTAAACTTCTGAATAATTTTCTTTTAAAAAAATTAATAACAACATGTGATAACAACCTAGCATAACATTCTAGGGTTCCACAACAATGCTACTAAAGTAAAAAAATAGACACAACACATTAAGAACTATATGAAAATAAGACAAGTGAAAAGTTAAATCTAGATTACATTACAAGTACATTTACAATAAATGAGATTGTGACAAATCTTGATATATAAAAGTATAGTACAATGAAATCTCATGTATCATCATGAGTGAGTACAATAATGAATAAGATCTAGAGAAAATGACGACCATGAACTTGTCCGATGAACAACTCCGTGAACGACGTGCATCCAGGATCCAACCAAGAACAAGCATGTCCAAAACAATATCACCTGCATGTCTGGAACAATATCACCTGCAGGGGATCCAATGGAAAATGTGGCACGTTCCTCCCAACCATGTGGAACTCGAAAGCCCACCCCCCATGCTAGGAGATAGAACAAGACCTTAAGTCAAAACGGACAATAAAAGAGACAACATACAACATATGGTCAACAAATAGGACATCATAATGAAAAAATATCCACATGACAACAAACATACACCTAGTAGCAATGATATAAACACACATGACTATACACAAAGATCCGACAGATGCAAAAGGACATGAGTGTCATCATTGTAACAAATACTTCCAAGAGGTTACCCATGCAACCACTTCTGGGTCAAACCCCTAACGGAAACCACTCCTTCAAGGTACAAATTTTCAAAATTTCTAAACAATAATGCCAACATGCATTCCAAAGAAAACTTCTTTGCACTAAGACCCAAAGTCATCGGAACCCTACAATAACATAAAATATCTCAATAGGTACCACATTCATGGATGGCCAAGTTTATATATGTACCAACTCAACTCCACCCGAAGGAATTCATAAAGTCCAAAATTTCATTCACAAGAACACTTTAACGTGCATGACATACATTATCACATTTGAATAAAAATGAACATACATAATGAACTATCCATGATTTCAAAACAAAAACTATTGTTTAAAGCCTTGGGAAGACTTATCAAGATAACACCTTCAACAAAATTACATAACACTTTTATACCAAGTTTAACAATTTAATAAACCACAATCACGATATACCCATATTTTCCATTCATAACAATATTGGATAACAAAATGTCAAAGGCTTATATATCTAAAGATATGTATATATATATATGTTTTCAAAAAACAAGAATAGATTTCAAAAGGTCATAACATTTGACCTATTCACAAGGTCCTATCTATTAGCTTCTCCACAACAAATTAAATTATTAAACATTCCTATAAGAAGAAACCAATATATATAACCTATATCATTTCAAAAACCATTATAACATTATTTATTACAATTATGGTAAAGTACTCATATTTTAAGAATGCAAGTAGATTATACATTTATTGTATACTTAATTTCATCTTATTTTTATTCTAACTTTCCTACTACCACATGAATTCTATCTCCATAGAAATAACATTATACAGTTTATACTTTCCTTTAAATAAAGGTCATTTATAAAAATAGAATTTTAAGTAATTTAACTTTTAAATATCATTGATAGCAAATCTATCTTCTGCTTATATCATTCCTAGTTTTGACCTAAGAAATACCAATATCAAATTATAAACTAAGATATATGCAAAATAACGTTTCTAGAATAATTCGAATGATATCAATGGATAGATCATACACTGCCATCACCGAATTATCTAATTTAAATAAGAATACAATTAAGCATGAGTTTATGTTCTATGTCATGTGATATAGTTTTCAACCCAAATTTCCTCAATTTCATGCAATAGATATACCATTCCCTTACCCATTCATTCCAATATCAATAATGCCTATCCATTATAATTAATAGACCACCTCCTAATTAATGTATTCAAATTTTAATTTAACATACCATTTCACAATTCATTGTATAAAATAATAATGAACCATTTTATAATCTAAGGAGGGAATTTATCTTATAATACTTAATAACTATTACACCAATGTCATGATTTAAGTATTATTATCTTTTTATAAATTAAAATATTGAGCAATAAGAATTTGTGCATTATTATCTAAAACTATCAACTCTAACTTATCCGATGATCTATATATATTTAAAAATCAAAGGTAGGATTACTAATTGTTTTCCTCCCATGAAAGAAATATATTACATAACTTATCCAAAAGCTTTAACTGATAAAAGAATCTACCACATTCGAAAGTGAATCGAATCCTCACGCCCTAGGTAAAATTTAGATTAGTAATATAACTGAATGTTGGGCAGATAAAAATATCACTACCATGAAGCGAATCAAACGAGGACATACCTAGAACTAGACCCTATGCCATGCGTTGAACCAATTGAGTGAAACAGTTATATCCCATGCACACACCAAGATGACTCTGGTTGATAGACACTAAACAAGATAATCATCACGCCTAACAACAACCCTACTCAGCCTTCTAGCCGACCCAAATATAAAGTTGTTTACCTAGCACTATGGAAAGGTGAAAGAACATCCATAATCCGCATGCCTCACAAGTCAGTCAGGAATACTGTCGAATCACAAATGCCAGTTGGTGAAGGCTTAACATAACAATAAGGGAGATGGCATTGGCTCCAAACCTTCACCGCGACAGGTCTTAACCCAAGAAAATATATTGATATGAAAGGGAAACAACATAGCCAATTCGCCACAAGAATAGGGAAAAGAAGATAGTGAGCATGTGCTGCATAAAGAGAAGCAAATTATAACAGTGACCAGTGTGACTCCGAACAAATTACACCATGACAGGTATGAAAAGATAGAACCGTTCCATGCAAAATTAACATAAGGTTGAGCATGCATTATGCTTCATGTAGTGACAAGTCTCTAAAAGATGAGATCCTATAGATTTAGATGTAAACACAATCGATATGAAAGCAGATCTTATACCGAATAGGGAGGTAATCATAGATCTAATGGTATCTATACGATTAGATGAATTATCAATATATTTAGAAACTATCATGAAATTGTTTAAAATCACACAAGGATGAAAAGATGTAATGACAGGCGCTCTACTTAGTAATTCTAATCCAAAAAACCAAAAGGATAGCTCATATTCCTAACTCAAACATTATTACTGAACCCATAAAATCAAGGAGAGAACAACAAGATAATGGGTAAGAAATAATTGAGGCATCACGGATACCCGCGGGTTTACTTCTGTAAGACCCCGCCTTGTGTGTGATTCACCTTATCTTGCCTTCTTATTCTCATTTTATTAACCAATGGTCAGATAAATTAGAAGTGAAAGATAGAGTGACTATGTATTGTCATTTATTAGTTCTAGTTGGTATTATGTGGTTATTGTTACTTCTTGGATGTAATATTTAACCTTATTTAAGAATTCATTATGTTATCATAATAAACAATTCTTGAACTCATTAAATTTCTCCCTTGAAAATAACTATCCATGTGTTTGTGTTGATTCCTCTAGGATTAATGTTTCTTGTAAATTGAGTCAATATTTATCACTGTTTAATTTTGCATAAAAGGTAAGACACATCTTAGATTCTTATAGTACTTCTTAACTTAATGAGATTAAGATATCAAGTGATTTTTTGTTAGTCTGTATTATTCATGCAATTGATTGTGGCTATGATAGTTATTGTGGATATCTTCAATTATGTTATGTAAGCCATATAAGCTATATCACATTATAATGATTTTATGTTTTGTATAAGCCATGTCATCTTTGCCATTATTACTCAAAGTTTTTCGATACTATGACAAAATAATAATTTCAAATATGTGCAACATATTTCCTAGTGTATAATTATTTTGAACATGTTATTTCATTATATATTATAATTCAAGAGACTATTTGAAAATTTTATCAAATTATTTATGGGATATTATTTAATTTCAAAGTAATCATAATTAGTGTACATATTATATACAGGTATGTGTTATTTGTAACTATCATTCCATGTTCTAAGATTAATTCTTTTACTTTTTTTTTTCACTTGAAGATCTATTCTGATTAGATCTAATATCATATTTAACCAAAATTACTCTTGGGAATCACACCCTTTAATGGCTTCATTTATAACTGCATCAATCACTGAAATCACCACTTCACCGACCAACTTTGTGTTATTCAAAGGTGGGTGTAGGAGTCATCTTTTATGTCCTTATTCATATAGTAAACCTCAACCATTATGCTACTATATAACAAATAAATCTATACGAAGGATGGTAGTTGGTGATTTAATGTAACTTGGGAAAATGTGGCCATATTTTACACTCGTCATGCTATTTTCATTACTCAACAATTAATCTTTTTACATTAGTTCAATTATGTTACAGCAGTTGTGGCATAAATGAGGGCGAGTACAGAGTTTATAGGAGATAAGACGTGCTCACTTCATTTACAAAATTCAACTAACCCATTAAGTTCATGCATGATTTCCTTGACTAGGCGTGTGAGGTAGAGAGAAAGGAGGTAAAAAGAAAAGGTCGTAGCTTTAATTGAGTGGGATAGTGTGAGGAAGTGGGGGTGGAAGTGTTGATCTCGGGAGTTGTATGCATTAATGTTGATGGGGAGATCAGTGATTTTATTTGTCTCTTGATCCAATTATTGGACCAGTAATAGTGAAAGGAAATCTTATTGCAATATCCCTGGCCGAATATCTCTAGAACCTTGATGTCACCTCATTTTTTTTATCTCTGCTTGCACTGAGAAAACAAAATCTTTGAAAGTTTCATCTTTGAGCAAGTAGTAAATATATTATAATAACAATAATCATTTTTATTTTTATTGTTTAGTAATTATACTGTATAAATTGAATATCCAATACACTGAATACTATCAATAAAATTTTTTTCTCTGTTTTTCTCTTAAATATTTCAAAATCAACTATTTCCACAACGCTTTTATTTTAGAATGGTGAAGTAAAAAAAATTATTAAATAAAATTATCTGTTGCCAACTTATATCTGAAAGTTCCTTCTCATACATTCTATAACAACAGTTATAAACTCTTTTATTTCTTAGGCATTCTATGACAGCAGTTATAAACTCTTTTATTTCTTAGGCATTCTATGACAGCAGTTATAAACTCTTTTAGCTTAATATCTCTGGTAACTTCATAGTTTCAGGAAACTTGTATTATTATTATTATTATTTTTCCATGTCCAATTGAATTTGCTTGAAAGTTTCAAAAGCCTTTCTAATAAATCCCTTTAGTGCTGCAATCAACATGTGGCCCTTTGAATCCTCAGGATAGTAATGTAGTAAAGAAGTATCTAGACCCTTAAAATTGAATATGGCTGTATGGGCGACTTCATTTTATATTGTGAATCTCCAGTAAATTTGTTCTTTGTAGAAAATAATAGTTACTTATATAATATTATTGATTTTATATAATTTCAATATTATAAACATTACAGCCATAACCAGCTGTATCATACATGAAGATTTCCTTTTTTTTGTTTTTTTTGCTGTAGTAGTGAAACTGAGTCCCCAAATCATGGATACTTGAACTGTCAACTTGGGTGGACAATATGAGCATTACATATGCAAATTTGGTCTTGGAGGATTTATGGTGCAAAATGGGGAATTCACATTCATAAAGTTTTTGATAGATGCATTCTATTATTCAGTCAAAAATCAGGTTGAAGTGCAATGCAAATCTGCTAAGTATGTTTCTTCTATTTATACTGAGGATGTTTTGTTTCTTCCTAAAACTAAAATTACATAACCATCTATCTGCAATTAAATAAGTTATTTGTGAAAATCTATACATAAAAATGCAAATAGATACTATGCCATTTATGGAGAAATATAGTATAGGTACAAGTTAATTTAAATAATAATTTGAGTGTTGTAATCTGTAAATTAATCTCTCAGTCTCATCTACAATAGATCTGGAAAAAATGAAAGAATTGGCACAGTCTAAGATCTTAATCTTGTGCAGCATCAAGATCTTGTTTTATTTATTTGTCCAGCATACCTTGTTGTGTTTGCTATGTTAATTCTTAATCTCTATTATTCAACAAACCATGAAATTCCACCATTAGAATCCTACCTATTCATTTATTACTATTCTTATTTTCAAAATATATTTTTGTAAAGCATTTTACTTTTTTAGATCTAGAAAATCATCAAAATACAAGTTGTCACTAAAGTTATATCTTTAAAATTATTTTCTTTTGAGTTAGCTTTGTTTCTGGAAAGTAAACTGTGGCGCTTTTGATATAAAAGTTGGTTCAAAATTTGGATGTGTTTAAATTTGTTTAGTTGTGTATTTTGTCATGTAGGGGGATTGAATGTGCTAAGTATAATTGCTTTTGAATGTGTTGTCTTTGAAAATAAACCAACAGATTTCATTGTAATCTATGTGTGCAACTGTAGTTGGAATTATTATCTGAATCCTCACATTTACAATCTTCATTAAGTCACTAGGAGCTTAGATACCAATTATCGATCTTTATCACCACATTTTATCATGCTATGGGTGGGTTACCATTAGAAATTCATACTACGATTAATGTTATTATTGTCTTATGGTCAAACTGTTGTTTTGAGTAGGATAATGAGCTATGTTGCAGAAAAATCTGCTCACACGTGTTTAAGAACCTTATCAAATGATTTCTGGGTTTTTTTGTTGGTTCCTTCCTCTTTCCGAATCATATTGAAGTTTTAATTTTGGCTAGAATATGTAAAATTTATGACTATTCAAATGTTGTCTTTTATTTGCCAAAATCAGCAAGCTAAAAAAAGTTGGGTAATTTGAGTATTATGGTTTGTCTATTTTTTAATTTTTTATTTTTGAATAGAAATGTTTTGTACTATCATTAAAATGATCATGATGGTTATTAATTTAGTATTAAAGACCTTATGGTTAGCTTATTGTTATATTACTATCATTTCGTATAGAAGTTAATTTGTTATATTCATTATTAAATAGTTAATGAAATGTTACTTATTAGTGTAACATAATTAATCCCATTGCATTATTTTTTTAAAATTAATTTATGGTGGAATTGATCCTTAGTTAGGATGAAACTATATTCTACAAATGATTATTCAACTATCTAAATAAGTGAATTTATTCTACCATGTAAATATCTATTAGAGTCACCTAAATTATTTTTAACATCTTGCTTAATCTTGTGCCATTATTGTGCAAATGAGATTATTGATTTCTATGTTCCATATTTTGGTAGGAATCCTCTTGTGTAGTATAATTGACTTTTGAATGATAAATGAGGTAGAGACATCATAGAAACCTAAGGGGTATACCCTATTGTAGACGAACCAAGTGTGTGATGGTTGAAGTCTATTCATCAAACTATGAAGCCTCTGTGAAATATATATGTAGGCAAGGCCATATAAGACGAGCCCCCGAGGACTAGGTCTAGCCTCCAGGATTTGTTTTCTTATTAATATATAATTTGAGATGGCATTTGATGTGTATTTTATTGGTTTTCATGTGCCTAGTATTATGTTTGTGATTATTCTGAGGCTAGCTAAACTATTAAAGTATACCTTGGTGACGTGGATACCATGTCCCCCTTTGAACCACACCCTTGATCGACTAAGCAATTTAATTATCTAACTAAAATAATGTAGTTTGAAATTGGTCAAAAGTTGTATGCTTTCATGTATTACATGCTCTGGTAGCAAACTTTGAGAGTTTTGTAGGCGTATGTGAATGAAATTTGAAATTTGTGTTTTGTCCTTAATTCTACTTTGATAGAAAATTTTGGGCATTACAACTTCCATTTACATACTTCAAATTCAGAGGATCAAGATGACCAACTATACTGAGGTACTTATATTACGAAGCCATGAAAGATTTCAGGAGAAAAATTAAGAGAAAAAGGCATTGTCATTTGACAAAATCCCAGAACATCCAAAAGATCATTTTTTTATAGTCAACTGATCTCCCCAAGAGCAGACGTAACCAAATCCTATCAACAATAGCTAGCCTTATCTAAATTCTAAATGACAGTTGGAATGGAGGCACGACCTCCAAAAGATAGTGTAGTACAAAGTGGGTTTCTTGCATGTTTCCATGCGCGGACACCAAACAAGATTCCAGATCGGCCATAGACCTTATTGTAATGAATCAAACACAGAGAATAGTTTTATTTCCATTTCCATTAAAATTCTACAAGTAGTAATTCAGATCAAGATTCAATCCTCATTTAGTACGGTCGTAATAAGATGAATAAGAAAAACTTTAATACAACAAACCAATTTTATTCGACAAGCAAAGGTAAACTAAGGAAAGAGAGGGAATTTAAAAAAAAAAACATGTAAGTTAACACGACTATGATCTTATTAAAAATTTACGCAAAACAAAAATAATCAGGTGGATACATATATTTATCTTTGGAACTTTCCCTATTCTTTCTTCTTTTATAAGATTTCCATTGATTTTGATATATCTAATCCTTCATAGTTTCGTTTCTGATCTTGTGCAGGTTTTTCATTCAAGATTTCACAGCATGCATGACTACCATTCAAAAATATATTTTCTAAGTTTTAAATTCACACAAACCAGAATTAAAAAGAAGAAAACCTAATACACTTTCCAGATCTGAGCAACGACGAAGCGTAACTCCAAAAATTCAATCCACAGAATATTCATAGCATGAATACAACCTTCGATGATCAATTTTCAGCTTTTTCCAATCAAAATCCCAGAAGGATACAAAACAAACTTTCTTGTGAAAAACCCCCCAACAAATCCTTTTTTTTTTCCTATCTTATAACCTTCAATTTCGATTATCATGCAATTCACCAGTTTACTCATTGTTTGCATGCAATTAAAACAACCAGTTCCATTTTCTAACATAATAAGGAAGAAAAGATATTTTTCCATTAAAAACACAACTGACTATTTTAATTTTCGAAAATATCAAACTTGCTCAAACAGATTAATTACAACTAATTAACCTTTCGCAAATAATATATTTTAATATTTTACTTTTAATTCCACAATATTCTAAAAGATAACTTTTCATATTAAACATTGCAATTAATCATTAATCATATCATTACATTAAATCATTAAATAATCTAAACAAAACATTATGAAAACATGATAAACATAACACGACGTGACAACAATGAAAGTATGACCAACGAATGACAACAATCATAAGTGTGAAAAATTGATACTCGTTCTTTTTAGAATGATGGTTCATGACAGAAGACAAGAATATCTCCTTTGAACGATTCCATTGGGCCATGGCACGCTCAGACCTGACAAGCAGGTGGAGTCGATGCCCATACCTAAAAGTCGCATCACACTGCACGGTCAACTAAAACAACATATATAACATGAAATACACCATGAAGAAGAATCACAGCGTGGTAGGGAACTCACAGATGAGTACCGCTAAACTATCTCCTTCATTGAAATGACATAAGAAATAGCATCTAAAATCATTCACATCATAGTACCAGCATAACATTACAGAACCTCATATGTCATCATAATTATTTCATCTTGCAAAAGTAAATAGAGCATCATAACATAAAGTGTATCATCAATTGATCATGTAATCCAAGACATAATACATTAGAGTAACGTAGTCTCAAAAACATCTAATGACTATCAACATCTCAAAAAGAAACTGGAAAACAAATGCCATCAGGAGGGTCACTACCAAAATTTAGAATGGGTTGAAGAGTGGGAGAAAAGATCGTTGGCACCTGCACAAGAACACAATCAATATGGAAGAACTATTGAAGAAAATGATCAAGTATTTGCATCTAAATACTATGACCTGGTTTCAGACCTTGTACAAGAAGGTAATTTAATTTAATTTATTTCATTTTATTTCACTTTATTAAGCTATTTTTTAATACTAACTTATTTGTATAGATACATGCAAGTTAAATTAAATCAAATTTTATTTGCAGGACATGTGTATGTTGTTGTTGCACCTCAGGGGAGTGAAGAGGAAATAAAATATTGTTTGCCTCATTTTGTGGATAATAAACATAAGTTAATAGCACCTCGAGAAGATGATGATGGATTTCATTATCCAATAGGTACAGTGATCCCCTTAATACATCGCCTTAAGCAAATTTTGATAACAAGTATTTGATCGGGCCTTAAGAAAATTCTTAGAAAAAGTCTTTGATCCCCTTAAGAAAGTTTTGAGAGCTTACTTGATGATGGTTTTCATGTTTTCGAATAGGATCGATGGTGGTCGTTGGAACTTGGCTACGAAAATACTTGATAAGGAAGAACGGTCTACCTGCATTCAAAGATTATGAAACACATAAAAGGACTATACACTATTCACATTTGGTGGTGACAACAAATATAAAACTAGATCAGAATTGTGGAAGACCTACAAATAAAGTGCTATGGACAATTTCTATGGAAGAGCATGAGACAATCATAGATGCATTGCAAAAAGGAGAGGATGTGGATGGTACAATGGAATAAGTAAATATAGTTTTAGTTTTGTAGACATGAAAAATATACAATTCGATCTGACACACTAGATCTTGATTTACTAACACCATTTCATCTTGAATCATCTCATTTGCTAGTCATTTAATCGAATAATCTATATTTGATTAAATTCATCACTCTTCATCTCTTAATCAAATAAATCCACTTTATCTAATTAAGTCATCATCTCTCGTTAATTAAATAAATCAATTTTATTTATTTAATTCTGTAAATCCCTTTCAATTAAATAATACATTTTCTCTGATTAAATCCCTAAAGTCTTCTCATTAAATTAAATAAATTAAACCTTATTTGATTTAATCTAACTTTGTCCCCTTTAGTTAAATAAATCAAATCATTTATTTAATTAATCATTTCCTCTCAATTCTTGACTTAAATCAATTCATCAATTTAAGTCAAAATTGTCAAATCATCTAATCCCTCATTAAATTAATCCAATCTTGATTAATTTAATCTCAATCACTAAAATCCTCTAAAGAATGCAACTTGCACAATAAATCGATTACTTTGATTTATTAAATTCTCTATTTTCTCTCACATGGAATAAAAATGGAATATTCCCTCAAATTTGAGTGGGAAGGGTACTTTCAATAAGGCATTGAAGGCCTGTTACATGTCCTTGTACATTGAGCCAAGTGTCATTAATTCCATTTCTCTTTCTCTCTCACATGTCACATTCAAAATTCAAATTTGAATCCAATGGAATTTATCATGCACATTGAACAATATGTGCTCATTCCTCCTCCAATCACATGTGGACAAGTGGCCTTCTCTCATTAGTTGGTATTTTGTCTGACATTGCTCAATATCCCTCATTCTTCCAATTTATAAATCTATAAATGAGAGACTCTTCCTCTCATTCAAACATCCACAACTTGAGTAAACTTACTCTACTCAACTTCATCCTCAAAGCAAGATCTTAGCTAGGTTATTGCAGGTTTTCTCAAGAACTCATCTTGTTCTTCATCAACAAAGTGGATCAATCTTCATCAAATCACAAAGCTTACAAAGGAGTTGGGAAAGGGCCAATTTCGACACACCAATTGGCACCAACTCCCCCATGGGATCAAGAGTTTGCACTTGTTTAAATTAGGATTTCTTTAGTTTTATATGTTTGTTCTTCATTTTCCTATTTGAATATTTGCAAATGGATTTCATAGGAAATCCTTGTTTCTTGCTTGCATATGATCTAATAATGTGTTTGTTTTCCTTATTTGTGCAGGTATGAAATTGGGGTTCACATTTTGGCACTAGAAGGAGGGCAACATCAAGAAATCAATCACGTTTTCAAAAATTTCCGCAATTTTTTATTTTTTCTAATGTTTTTTCTTGCAGGTCATAGACAAATACTCGTGTGGTGCCATATGAAGCCACTTTCAGAGGCGCGGTGCAATACTTTGCCAGGTTTAGGAAAGCGACATCATACTGAACAACACATAACTCCAAACTTCGTCGCTCCTCTCTTCCTGCCAGGCATTTTTCAAATTTGCTAACTCTACCGCGTTCCTCAACACGACACCATACTACACCGCTTCCGGCACTGTGGTGCCATATCGCACCGCACTCCCTCCAAACTTAACCGTTCCTACTTTCCCGCCCGAAAATTTTGAAATTGTAAATAGGGCCGCTTTCAAACTGCGTCGCGTACCCAAACTGCACTACTTTCTCACTCTCTGTTTCTGTAGAGTGTCACCCACAGTCAACCGCGCAATGCTATATAGCGCTGCTTTTCACAAACTGCACTATGGCAAAATAGTAGGTTCCAAAATTGACATGTGCCTTTTAAATTTTTATTTTTTTAATCTTTGACCTTGTTTGCTGCCTTTTGCTCTGTAGTTTTCTATCATTTTGCAAGTTGGAAGTTCATCATGACCTCATGCTCATCATGCAAAAAGGTGTTTTTAAACACTCAAGTGTTCTTCAACACTCTTTAAAAATCTTGTAGATTTTTGTTTAAAAGGAATTTGTTAATGTCATTTGTCTTAGGAACACTAAATTTCTTTTGGGTCCTAAAATAAACAATCAAAATTTCTTTTCAAAAAGTTGCCAAGGGGCTAAAAAGAATCTTAGACAAACATACTAGATTTTTTTTGAAGGATAAAATTTGAACAAGGCAATCTCAGATTTCTTTTGGTGCTTAAAAAGAACTCATTATTGCTTTGAGGGACTTAAAATGAATATGTGTTTTTGTGCCTTGCAATCTTTTTTGCAAAGTAGTGTCATTTAAAAAGGCGTATGCACTTCTCTCGTGCTTCAAAGTGATCTTGAGAATCAAAAGTCTTTTTGGTGACACTAAGTTGCATAAAAGATTGCCTCCACATTTCAATTTGGGCATTTTAAAATTGAACAAAACTTGTCTAGTGTGAGTAAACTTATTGCGAGTGTTCTCCCTTTGTTTCTAAATAAAGGTTGATCGAACTACGAATCTATTTACTCACTTTTGTCTATCTTAGAGGGCCTGCCTTTTCAGAAAAAGTAATCAGCCAAGGGAATGACCCAACCAGGAACACACTAAAGCCAAGCAACTTCCAACCGGTATATAAGTGTGGATTCTTGAGGAAAGTTCAAGAATCACGAGGATTATTTCAACGAGATGGACATAAATGGACTCTCACCGACGTTGAATAATCCCCCATGAACGAAATGCCCGCATTAAAACCCTTTGTTTAGAAAAAAGCCAAATCCTATCTATTTGTTAGTGCAAAAGGTCATGTCCTTTGAATCCACCCCACGTATACATGCGGTTTTGTTGTAGAGATGAAAAGTATGCCATGGGAGATTCATGGATACTGATGCTTGGCTGACCCAAGAAGTGAGTGCACTATAAGGGGGAGCCTGTGTGGTCAAGCATCTAATCATCTGCACTAAATATGCCCAACTAGATTCATCCAAGTGGGATCCCAACAAATATTGTCTCTTCATCCTAGGATTGTGCATGTCATTGAAATCAAAACACTTTGCTTGGGTCTCAAAACAATTTGAAAACAAACATTTGCAAGAGCTTCAAAATTTCAAACCCTTTGGAGGAAGCAAATATCTTTGACAAATCTAAGTGCTCTTGCTTGCCCTAGGGATTTCATCCTTATAGGTTTCTAAGTGCTTGGATTTAATCATCATTTGTTTTCACCAAATTCAACACTAGGGAACCTTTGCCTTGATTTCCTTGATTTCCACATAATGCACTTTATGGGATGAAAGAAAATTAGGACATTGGACATTCAATTTGAAACATAATCAAGAAAGTTCTTGTGGTAAAAAGAACCAAATCTAAGCAAGATAACAGACAATTGAACCACACATGTGCTTGGTCCTTTTTTTAGTCATTATGGTTTTCATACAAATATTGATCTTTTGGTTTGAAATAATTTTAGGGAAAAGCATGTTCTTCATTACCTTGGTGTTGTAAGTAAGTCCTCTTAGGTTCATCTAGGATCAAGTCATCACTCTCACCCATCCTCCAAACATTTATCAAAATCTCATCTCACCAACAACTCTTGGAAACTTTGAAACATCACTTATGCTAGACTTTTAGGAAAAATCAACATCATTATATTTGACTTAATACACCTAGTCAAATTATCAATCCCCTTGAGAAAATTTACCTTTTGGATAACACAACTTCCTAAGGTCTACTAGTTCATAATCACTTTGATTGGCTTAACACACTTAGCCAATTCATTCTCTTGTGCAAGTTTTCTCTAGGATAACACAACTTCCTAGGGTTTACAAGTACATTTCATCTTGTTTGAATTAACACACTTATTCGAACTATCTACAATCAAAATCGAATCAAAACAAGTCCTAAAGTCTAGCATTGATCCAAAGTTCCAAAAATTTCAAACACCCATATCATTCACCCCTTTCATCCTTCATCTCATCATTGGTCCTAAACCCCTTGGAGGTCAACAAGGTCAAAACACAATAGGAATATGGAATATAAATTTGATCCATCCATCATGAGCAATCCAATTCAACCAAACTATCCAAGCCTTATAATACCATTTGATTTTAAAAACTTGTATTGGTACAATCCACACATGGGATCATCATCTCCTCTAAACATCAATAGTACATCAAATATGAGCATGCCCAATCCAAATTTTGGAATACCTTTCCCTTTGGTAGATTTAAATCAAAATCAAAACTTACAAATCTATCAACCAAATAATCAAGGCATGAGCCTTCCCACTTTACCAACCATCAATCAACCAAATTTGAGCACCACTCCCTTCATAAATCAAAACATCATATCAAGTCCTCTCATCTTGCCATTGATACCACAACAATAGATGGAAACCATCCAAGCAACCCCAACGGTTAACACATCTACCATTCCTCAAGTGTCTCAAGAACCAAGAATCTCAATCGTACCATTCATCACTCAAACCCTGGCAATCAATGAGACCATTCCACTCACCCCAACAATCAACACCATTCCCAATCCACCACCACCACCACCACCACCACCACCAAAGCACAACATGGAAAATTCATTCTCTATCATGTTGCAAGCTACTCAACAAGCTTGCCATCAAAAGGTGCTCCAAAAAAAACAAGTTATACAACTAGCTACTCAACAAGTGCAAGCTGCACAATTTGCACAAGTTGCACAAGCTACACAAGTAGCCCAAAAAGCACAGGCTCAAACTCATGCACAATTACAAGAAATTCATCTACAAGCATACCAACAAGCCCTGCCAGATTTCCAGGCACAACAAAAAGCTAAACAACAAGCTAAACAAAAAGCTTTATTGGCACAACAAAAACTAGACCAACAAAAAGCTTTGTTGGCACAGAAGTGATAGAACCAACAACAAGCTTTGTTGGAACAACAACAACGCGACCAACAACAAGCATTGTTGGCTCAACAGAAAATGCAAGCCTTACTCGTGCAGCATAGCTTGCAACAAACTCCCACCACAATCATTGAAAATGATGATCGAAATCCTTCAACCAATGATCATGTTGAAAATGTCTCTACATCAGCTAATGAGTTAGAGGACATATCTCAAGAATTTAGTCCAAATCATGATCAACATCTATCACCAAGGTCTAGCAATGATCCTTTCCAAAACATATGGACATCCTTTGACCTCATGAAATTTGAGAAAATTCGTATGCCTAATGAAGATATCCAAGAACACAATCCATTCTTTGAAATTGACCCATGTCAAGAACTTGATCCAAAGCATGTTGAAAGCAATTATGAAAACATTCAAGATCAAAAATTTGCATCCCCAAGCTACTACAATGATATAATGGACACTCTCCTATCTATACGAGATGACCACATTCATATAGCACATACTCCTCCATCTACCCATTAGATGCTTTCTTTGGATGGACATATAGATGATCTTCATTCAAAACAAGAGTCTCATACTCTTGACATCATTACCAAGGAACAAGAGTCTCCTACTCTTAGCATGTGTACACCTGATCAAGATATGGAAAAATCTAGAGACATCTTAGACATAGATCATGAAGAAGGCTCCTACAGAAGTTGTGAATCAGAAACATCCTGTGAAATGAATCATGAGGAAGAATTTTATGTGGACAAAGAATCATCAACACATCTTGAAGAAGCATTGAAATCAGATATTTCACAAGATCAAGCTAAAGATATCAATCAGGAAGTCATCCCACATATGGACGATCCGATCATTTATAAACTTGGGTCACTTACCTTTCTTAGGGAAATTTGTCTCATCAATAAAGAAGTTTTCACTTTTGAAAATCCACCACAAAGCAGAGAAGGAGAAACACCTTGTTTCCAAGGTAAATCATATCCTTTTGCACATAAAATGTTTCAACAAATGAATTATCAAGGTAGAGGATTAGGCCTACATGAACAGGGTATCTTACAACTAGTGCAAATTTTTGGCAATCCTAAACGTCAAGGCCTTGGTTATTTGACAATGAAGGGATATAAATGTATCAGTGATACCTCTATAAAACTTGGGGCAACTTCGTCTCAAGCAAGTGTCAACATAGGGAGCACGAAGAATCATTATGATGAAACCAATGCTAATACTACAACTAGCCACGTCTTGAATCTCCATCCACCCATCACCCCATCCACAAACTAGAACCAACATCAAAAGCGATGTTTGAATAAAAAAAAGAAGCTAAGAAGCATGAAGGACAAATCAAATACATATGGATACAAAAGAATACAAAGAATGATTATCCCTATCAAACCCCATTAGTCAAAGAAACTATGGGGCAAAATAAAAAGGGGACAAGTATCCAACAAAGATGTCCACAAAGGAAAAAGAAGGCTTCTCAAGCGACATACAAAGTGTATCAAGCAGTTGGTCCTATTTCTATGCACACTTTCATATCCACCCATTATTGCTCATCTTCCCAAGTTTGGAGAGTCAAAGGTTCCAAACTATCAACAAATCCATCTTTTATCCCAAACACAATCCATCCACACCTCCACGCATGATATCCAACTCTCACATTGACCATGTGTTGGCAATGACCCTTCATCATAAGGATTCAGAAGGCACTCTATCGCGATGTGCGCACAGAGACGAAGTTAACTCTGGTATGAACAAAGTAGATCAAGGATCTCAAAATTTGCATTCAAGTGCATGTATCTTGGAAAAGTAGCTTCTTCAAGCAAGATATTGATGGCACATTATGGTAGAAGCATCAATGTCAATAGTACCAGGTGATTCAGCATCAACTTAAAATATCTCAAAAAAATACAAAATAAAATTTAAAAAAATTAGAAAAATGATTGGAAACAGTGAAGAGAAAAATCATCCTCTAAGTGAAAATGACTACGGTGGCGCTTTGGATAGGTACCATGATGAAAACCTAGAAAATAGGCATCATGTGTAGAATCGAGCATCTACGTGTGCCATTTTAGGACAAAGCATCTTATCACATCCATAATAAAGCTAACATTTCAGCCATATCATGCGTTCATCCATGAACCATTTATCCAATCCATTTTCATATATTTGTATCCATACTCCAGATTATCTGGATCTTGGCAAATTTTGATGCACACTTTACACTTGCTTGTGTTGGACATCTTGACATGGGTCATTCTCATTGATCCTATCCTACCCAACATTATCTAAGCCTTGAAGCATTATCCAAACGAACATCCTTTGTTCAAGCACCTTATATTATTGCAAGATAATCCATACCCATACATCAACACATCTATCCAAGCATCCACCCATGGCATTTCAAACATTGCTAGACACTGGGGGTAGATATTTGTGTCTTGCTTCGGGAATAAATCTTGACATATGTCCTCCAACTTATGAAGTGATCCAAACATTGGAAAATGTAAAATCAAATTGATCAAAGCATTTGTGAACCAAAAATCCAAATCACTAGCCCATCACATATTTTGACAAGATGATGTTCTTTATCAAGCTTTATTTTTTATTGAACATCAATCTAAACAATTAATATCAGTGGCATCTAATGTGCACTTCAATGTCACATCAAATCATTCAAAACAATTTTGTTCCAAATCAAGCTTCATGATCAATTGAATCCAATCGATTATCACCTTGTTTGACTTAACACACTTAGTCAAACCACCCTCTTGTGCACGAGTTTACTCTAGGATAACACAACTTCCTTGGGTTTATAAGTTCATTATCATCTTTGTTTGGCATAACACACTTAGCCAAATTATGCAATCCATTATCACCTTGTTTGGCTTAACACACTTAGTCAAACTACCCTCTAGTATGAGTTTACTCTAGGATAACACAAATTCCTAGAGTTTATAAGTGCATTATCATCTTTGTTTGACTTAACACACTTAGACAAACTATCAATCGATCAACCTGATTGATCAACATTAAGCTTGGTTTTCAGCAAAATCCCAAAATAGAGCAACTATATCGTCATGCATATCCATATCCAAATCGTCAAAATCATCAAAAATCCAAAAACATCCAAATCATCAAAAATCAAAAAAACATGTCAAATATCAGAAAATATTCAAAAAATTCATCATTAAGTCTTTTCAGTTTGTCATATTGTCAAATTATGTCATCTTTGAGCTTAAACATAGGCAAGGCCATCCTTGATTGGCCCCCGAGACACAAGATACCAAAAACATTGAAAAATGTGAAAATACCAAAAACAGCTTCAAAATATCTAAAAAATCCAAAATGGTGCGTCCATCTCATTTCGCTTTCACCCACGATAATCATCACTCATAATAAATCAATCATCACCTTCATCCTTTGGTGAAGCAATCAGAAGCAAGTCTAGCAGGTTCAAAAGTGAACACCTAATCGTCAAAGTCTCAAGTCTAGAGCAGTAAGCAAGCAAGTTGGTCAACTCAGAGTATCAATAGCTTATCACCCAAATGAGTTTCATCAAAACCCTAATCACTACATGTCCTAGGATGAAGCTTTCCTGAGATGGACATAAGCATCAGGTACCTCACAGTAGTTTAGCCTTGGCTAGTGTTACGAAGGAAACATTAGCTTGTTTGTTTTCTTTATCTTGGTCTTTTAGACTTATCTTATTTTGTGCTCATTCCAAGGACCTCTCGATGATGCCTAAACCAAATAGGTTTAGAGAAAAAGGAATGGGGCAATTATCATTATCTTTTTGATCTGTTGTTCTTGTTGGATGTTCTTGTAAAACAACTTGACGAATACTTGCTTTGTTGGGTTCGTGCTAGCAAGGTTTTTGTATGTTAAGTGTGAACAAGAATAATCCTATCTGATTGTCGAGTCAAAGTCCATCACACTAGGTACAATTCCATCCTGGTCCTTTATACCTTGATGCATCGTACCTATGTGTGTTATCAAACATAACGTAATTGGCTCTTTGAAAATCCCAACTCCTAGTAAGCAAATCATCATCATCATCATTCATAGTGTAGGCTTGTGGATCCTCTTTCATCCTCTTATTCTTCTTCTTCTTCTTCTATCTTTACTAAAATTTCTATCTAAAATCAGTGTTTAATATACATGAGGCTACACATGGTCAAGGACTGTCTATACATCATCAGAACTATCTACATCAAAGAATTATTTTTTGTCCTCTGATCAATAGAACCACTCCTCTTGCATTTTATCGTGATCTCGATCAGAAAATCGAACATTTCCGCTTGTTCTCTCGAGGGGGCAATATACCACATAATCCTTTCGCTAGGGCAATAGTGGGGCATATGAAAAAAATCAAGAAATTTTTGAACTTTGATCATAGTAGTTTATTCTTTGAATCAATGCAACAAGTACATTGCTTCAAAAAGGGGAAAAATGTAGACATGAAAAATATAAAATTTGATCTGACACACTAGATCCTGATTTACTAACACCATTTCATCTTGAATCATCTCCTTTGCTAGTCATTTAATCGAATAATCTATATTTGATTAAATTCATCACTCTTCATCTCTTAACCAAATAAATCAACTTTATTTAATTAAGTCATCATCTCCCGTTAATTAAATAAATCAATTTTATTTAATTAATTATGTAAATCCCTTTTAATTAAATAATACATTAAATCTTAAATTAAATTAAATAAATTAAACCTTCTTTGATTTAATCTAACTTTGTCCCCTTTAGTTAAATAAATCAAATCATTTATTTAATTAATCATTTCCTCTCAATTCTTGACTTAAATCAATTCATCAATTTAAGTCAAAATTGTCAAATCATCTAATCCCTCATCAAATTAATCCAATCTTGATTAATTTAATCTCAATTACTAAAATCCTCTAAATAATGCAACTTGTACAATAAATCAATTACTTTGATTTATTAAATTCTCTATTTTCCCTCAAATTTGAATTCAATTTTTAGTTGGAAGGGTACTTCCAACAAGGCATTGAAGGCCTCTTACATGTCCTTGTGCATTGAGCCAAGTGACATTAACTCCATTTCTATTTCCCTCTAACATGTCACATTCAAAATTCAAATTTGAATCCAATGGCATTTATCATGCACATTGACCAAAATGTGCTCATTCCTCCTCCAATCACATGTGGACAAGTGGCCTTCTCTCATTGGTTGGTATTTTGTCCCACATTGCTCAACATCCCTCATTCTTCCATTTTAGAAATCTATAAATGAGAGACTCTTCCTCTCATTCAAACATCCACAACTTGAGTAAACTTACTCTACTCAAATTCATCTTCAAAGCAAGATCTTAGCTAGGTTATTGCAGGTTTTCTCAAGAACTCATCTTGTTCTTCATCAACAAAGTGGATCAATCTTCATCAAATCACAAAGCTTACAAAGGAGTTGGGAAAGGGCCAATTTTGACACACCAATTGGCACCAACTCCCCCATGGGATCAAGAGTTTACACTTGTTTAAATTAGGATTTCTTTAGTTTTATATGTTTGTTCTTCATTTTCCTATTTTGAATATTTGCAAATGGATTTCATGGGGAATCCTTGTTTCTTGCTTGCATATGATCTAATAATGTGTTTGTTTGCCTTATTTGTGTAGGTATGAAATTGGGGTTCACAATTTTTATATTGTCCTTTTACATAGATAAAATGCATGTTCTCATATTTCTCAAGTGTGTTATTAGTTGAAATTGATTTAAATTTTCCTTTTATAGATCTTTAATCCATAATCACAAATAGGAGAGTCCATGTAGATTCAACCTAGAAAACATGGAATACTTGGTAAAAATAGGTAAAATTATTAGTTAAATTATATTTAAATACATGTTTTGTTTATATATTGATAGTGCTTGTACATTAATATTTAATTTAATTTTATTTTTGTATCCTTAAGCCATCATCACATTGATCTCATACTTTGAAAAAAAAGGAGAGGATACCTGGATTCAAACTACACACATCCCCTTAAGACGTCGTATTAGGACCCCTTAAGACATCCCCTTACAACAACCTATAAATTAGTGTTGGATGCTATTATTTGTTTTGACAACTTATAAATTATTGTTGGATGCTATTATTTGTTTTGATAGCTTATAAATTAGTGTTGGATGCTATTATTTATTTTTAAAGCTTATAAATTAGTGTTGGATGCTATTATTTGTTTTGACAGCTTATAAATTATTATTTTTTGTGGAACATGAGGTCAAGAGGACTTTTATGTTCTAATTTTTTCTTTAACACTTTGTATGATTTGTAAATATAGGACCTAAAGCCTAGGAGATGAGCCCTAAAGAACCCTAGAAATCCTAAACAATAAACCATAGGACCTAAAGCCTAGGAGATGATCCCTAAACCATTAAACCATATAGATTTGTTATTATAAGCATCTCATGAACCCTAGAAACCCTAAACCATAAACCATAGGACCTAAAGCCTAGGAGATGAGCCCTAAACCATTAACCCATAATGATTTGTTATTCTAATCATCTCATGAACCCTACAAACCCTAAACCATAAACCATAAACCATAGGACCTAAAGTCTAGGGGATGAACCCTAAACCATTAACCCATATAGATTTATTATTCTAAGCATCTCATGAACCCTACAAACCCTAAACCCTAAACCATGGGACCTAAAGCCTAGGAGATGAACCTTAAAATATTTTTTAATCTTATCATATTGATCTATTTGGGGATGTTGTTAATACAAATGCATTGAACTTGTGAATTTCCATAGCAAATGTTCATTTAGATAAAGTTTTATTATGAAATATTTTTAAACATATTGTTAGGTATTTCATTTCATCATTTAATTGTTAGGATAAATCTAGAGCACTATTCATCATAGCAAGAAGGGATAAATAATTAGTACCAAGTGAGAAATATCTACTACCCTATCTCTATGAACTTATTCTTGAACTAGATGCCCATGAACATAAACATGCATGATTAGAATCCAGATAAATGGTTGATGGACTAATATATCTTTTAGTTTTTAATGAAATTATACATCATGTAGACCACATTGATTGAACTTGAGCATGTGCATACAAATTTAAAAATTTATCATGTACATACATTTAAAATTAAAAATACAATGCATAATTTGCATGCATACATCATTCAACTAAAATATGTACATACATACAAATTTCCAAATTTAAGATCTAGAACTATGCAATTTTAATACATGTAAATACTAAAAAATAAACTTGAAATATTCACAAAAAGCTCATTTAATGTCTAAAACATATATATATTAGATTTTTCCAATAGGAGAAATCACGATCTAGTAGATGGTCATAAAATATATACTATTATAAATTCATCATTATAAGTTCATAAATTCCACCAAGTTCATAAATTCATGTCACTAAAAATATCCATCCAACCAAAATCATAAATTCACATCACTTAAAATATCTACCCAACAAAATTCATATAAATTCATCACACAAAATATCCATCAAATAAAATTCATAAATTCATAACTATAATCTATCATTGTCTTAATTTATAAATTGATGTGGCTCTCTATTGCATCTCTTCATTTCTTTGTGTTTTCCTTTTCAAAATTAAAAGTTATCCTCTCCTCTAGCCATTTTTGATGCTCATTTAAGATCCCATCCATAGACCTAACAACATTAACAATTTTTTGCATCCTAGATGCAAACATCCTCAAAGGTGGTGGGAAAAATTCTTCACTTTGAATAATGTTGATTTGATCTTGGATGGTTCTAACATTGGCATTGTTTCATGCTTTCAAGTGAGCACCATCAATTTCAGCTGGTGGAGGTGGGGGGTTATGAGGTGGAGTGGGTGGAGTGGGTGGAGGTGGAGGTGAAGGTGGTGGAGATGGATGGCGTGGAGGTGGATTACAAATATTATTGAATCGATCCATGTGATATCTAAGATATAAGTGAACCTGCATTAGATTTGTAATTTCAAAATGTAAGATCCATGTTTACGAAATACCATTAAACCATTCAATATAAATGGCCTAATTGAATCCAAATGATAAAATTTGTAAGCCTCATTTATGTCTAAGGCATGTTACTTGAATGAAAAAAAAAACTATTAATATAGGAAAATTTATGAATGCTTTAGGGTTTACGGTTTAGAGTTTAGGATTTAGGTTTTAGGGTAATTGGATGGCTTAAGAGGATTTATGTAGTAAGGTCCTAGTACAAAATGACATGGATTAAGTCAATAAAATTTGGTGAAGATGCCCAAGACAACCAAATTTCATTAACGTTTGAGGCAACTTCACCAAATTTTATTCACTTGAGCAATGCCATTTTGTCTTAGGACCTTACTAGACATAAATCCCCTTAAGCCATCCTATCACCCTAAACCATAAATCGATCAACCTAGATCATACAATCTGATTCATATTATAGTCTTGAACGATCTTATATTATTGTTAAATTTGGTTTCCTTAGGCAACTTCACCAAATTTTTAGAACTTATTTGATCCCCCTTAAGAAATTTCATATTAGGACCCCATAAGACATCTTGAAGTATGGCTTAAGGGGATCTATGTAGTAAGGTCCTAGTACAAAATCACATGGCTTAAGTGAATAAAATTTGGTGAAGATTCCCAAGGCAACCAAATTTCATTAAGGTCCTAGTCAACTTCACCAAATTATATTCACTTGAGCCATGCCATTTTGTCCTAGGACCTTACTAGACATAGATCCCCTTAAGCCATCCTATCACCCTAAACTATAAATCGATCAAATTAGATCATCATTTATCTCATTCATATTATAATATTGCATCATCTTATTAAATTGTTAAATTTGGTTTCCTTGGGCAATGTCACCAATTTTTCAGAACTTATTTGATCCCCTTAAGAAATGTCATATGAGGACCCCTTAAGACATCGTTTTACACTTAGGGTGATAGGATGGCTTAAGGGGATCTATGTCTAGTGAGGTCCTAGGAAAAAATGACATGGATCAAGTGAATAAAATTTGGTGAAGTTTCCCAAGGCAACCAAATTTCATTAAGGGCCTAGGAAAAAATGATGGCTTTAGTGTTTAGGGTTTAGAGTTTAGAGTTTAGAGTTTAGGGTTTATGGTAATAGGATGGCTTGAGGGGATCTATGTAGTAAGGTCCTAGGACAAAAGGGCATGGCTTAAGGGAATGAAATTTGGTGGATTTTCCTAAGGCAACAAAATTTAATTTTAAGGTCCTAGGATAAAATGAAGGCTTTAGTGTTTAGGGTTTAGATTTTAGAGTTTAGGGTTTAGGGTTTAGGGAACTTTGGGTGAATTTTTGGTGGCCCTTGAAATAATTTTCTTGTAGGTTAGTGAAATTTTTTTTCTTGTGGAATAGTTGATTGAGATAGCTCTTGTTTCAACTGACCAACCTAGATGATGAAATATCATTCGTATTATAATCTTGCACGATCTTATTAAATTGTTAAATTTGGTTGCCTTGGGCAACTTCAACAAATTTTCAGAACTTATTTGATCCCCTTAAGAAATTTCATATTAGGAACCCTTAAGGCATTTATTTATGGTTTAGGCTGATAGGATGACTTAAGGAGATCTATGTCTACTGAGGTCGTAGGAAAAAATGACATGGCTTAAGTGAATAAAATTTGGTGAAGTTTCCCAAGGCAACCAAATTTCATTAAGGGCCTAGGAAAAAATGATGGCTTTAGGGTTTAGGGTAATAGGATGGCTTAAGGGGATATATGTAGTTAGGTCCTAGGACAAAATGACATGGCTTAAGGGAATAAAATTGGAGTTTCCTAAGGCAACCAAATTTCATTTTAAGGTCCTAGGATAAAATGAATGCTTTAGGGTTTAGGGTTTAGAATTTAGAGTTCAGGGTTTAGGGTCTAGGGAACTTAGGGTGAAGTTTGGGTGGCCCTTGGAATAACAGACTTGCAAGTTGGTGAATTTTTTTTTCTTGTGGAATAGTTGATTGAGATAGCTCTTGTTTTGACTGACCAACCTAGATCATGAAATCTCATTCATATTATAATCTTGCATGATCTTATTAATTTGTTAAATTTGGTTTCCTTAAGAAAATTCACCAAATTTTTAGAGCTTATTTGATCCCCTTAAGAAATGTCATATTACCTGACCCCTCAAGACACCAATTTATGGTTTATGGTAATAAACTGACTAGTTTATGAATAGTTTTGATTTTATGAATAGATTTACTATTTTTGTAATAGAAACACATAATTATGTATTATTAAGATTGAGTTTGATGTATATTTTAACTTGATATGTTATTAATTGAATATAATATTATTTTATTTAACATTTTTCTCATTAATATTTCCCACTTAAATGAATTTTATGATATAAAATGTATAATCAAATTATTTAATGTTGAATTATCTTATTTTATTTTCGATTGTTTGGAATTGAAAGAACCTAGAAAAGAATTTAGAAAAGAAAAATATTTAGATTCTTTTAGTGTCTAGGTGACTAGTGCAAATTGAGATTTTAGACTAGAAACTAGAAGCCTAATTAACAATTAATTGACTAGAATGAGAGTTAAGATTGTTGAAAGACAAGAGACAACACATGCAAACAAGAAATGGAAACAAGGCATGACTAAGATAGATCAAAACATATAAAATAGAAATGAATACAAATATTATCTAATTAAGTGACAATTGAAAATGGATTGTACACTTGGATTTACGAATTTACTAACTAAATTTGCAAACAAACATTGATAATTTATGAATTGTTAGTGTTCTTTAACATATTGTTTTCTCATATAATTATAATTTAACATTGAAAGTAAAGTTTAACAAGTCGTAAATTCTCCATACAATGAAAATGAAATTTAGAACATTTAAGAAAAGCAAATAATTTTTTTCCATTATCAAATATTCTTCAGCTCGAAATTAGGGTTTTCAAATGCAAAATGATTTCTTTGATTTCAATTTAAGGTTTTAGCAATTTTTTTTGTTTGAATTTAATATAGGGTTTCAATCTAAGCAATTAGGGTTTTTAATGAAATTTTTTTGCTTCATTTGAAGCTAGGGTTTTCAAATCTAATTTTTTTGTTTGATTTGAACTTAGGTTTTCAAAAAGAATTTAGGATTAAATTCAAATGCATTTTTTTTTGTTTTATTTCAATTTCATGTTTTTCAATGCAATTATTTTGGTTTCAATTAGGGTTTTTAAATGCAATTTTTTTTATTTGGTTGAAAAATTTAGGCTTCAGAAACAAAATTTTGTTCCTAACATACAATTTAAGGTTGATTTTTTCCTTTCTTTTCAATTTCTTCAAGGATTCATTGCATTTTTTCATCTAGTTCTACAAATAATCATTTCTACTTTATAGGGAAATAGAATGCATAAAACCATAAATAAATTAAAAAAAAACATGCTACAACATTTTATTGTATTAGTTTTTTTTTTTTAAAAAGAAAAAAATAACAAAATTTGGGGTGGAGGCATACCTAGATGTTGCTACATTGTTGTTGTCATCTAGTAGGCAAATCTACGATGTCGTGTAGAATGAATTGAGTTCGTATTTTTTAAATAAATACTATCTCAAAACCAAATCCCATTTCGTGTTTGTCGATTTGGGGCCCTCTTACAAATGGGATCCCGATTTTTAAAAAATGGGATCCCATTTTAAATTTAGGCTCGAGATCCTGAACCTAAATGGGATCCCATTTTTTAAAAATTGAGATCCCATTTATAAAAATCGGGATCCATTTTTTTACAATGTCGATTTCATTTTTTGGCTAAGGCAAAAACTTCCACGTTTCATGGACTCAAATTCTTGCACTTACCCTACTACTTTGTTGTCTTTGTTTAGAGTTGTTGTTCTACTAAACACCTATAGGGCTACTATTCTACTACACATCACCAAAGCTACTGTTTTCCAATGCTCTACAGTAGTTTCTTCCTAAGCTACTACTCTCTTGAGCTCACCCTATGTTGTTATCATCTAGAGCTTCTTCATCCACCATTCCATCCCATGCTTCATTTTCAATAAGTACAACATCCTTGCTGATCACAACATTCTTGGTCATGGGATTGTACAACTTGTAGTCTTTTGACTCTTCTCTATAGCCTATGGAGATACATTTTTCACCCTTATCAAATTTTTGTATCTTCTCTTTTTGCATGAGTGCATATGCCACACACCCAAAAATTATTAGGTGCTCAAGACTCCATTTGTTGTTTGTCCATGCCTCTTGTGGAATCCTATCACGAACAGACTTTGTGGGGCACCTATTCAATATATAGACTATTGTTGCTATAGCTTCACCCTAAAATATGTGTGACAACCCTTTTTCTTTCGGCATACTTGCTTCCATATCTTGAATGGTCCTATTTTCCCTCCCGACCACTCCATTTAGTTGTCAAGTATACCTAGTTGTAAATTGTTTGTGAATGCCCTCATTCCTACAAAAATTCAGAAATTCTTTGGAGATGTACTCTCCCCTCTATCTATTCTAAGGGATTTAATAGAGTGACCACTCTCCTTTTCAACTACTTCCTTAAACCATTTAAATTTATCAAAGGCTTTCAATTTGTTTTCCAAAAAATAAACCCAAATTTTTGTGTTGTAATCATCTATAAAAGTCATGAAATAAGTATTTTCAAGTAAAATGAGGGTTTTCATCAGCCTGCACAAATTTGAGTGCACTAATTCTAATGGTACTTTTTCTCTCCTAGAATACTCAGATTGAAAAGGTTTTCTATTATATTTTCCTAAGATGTAAGCCTTGCACTTTCCATCAGGTTCCACAATGGATGGTAGACCTCTAACCATGCCTTTCCTAGACAATAAACTTAACTAGAAAAGTGTAATACCCCTCCGTTTTGCTCTATTGTACGAACATTTTTGGTTCCTCTTTTATGCTTTAGCATTGTGTTCTACTTTGACATTGTACTTGGTTTAGTTGATCACTATGTTATCATGATGTATCTTGATTTGATGATCCTACCTTTTGATGTGATTATTATGGTATGTTTGGAATTAGCATAAGTGGATATTTAATTTATGATGTTTTATGCTTTGATTATGTTGCTATGTTAGATGCGTCAGTTAATAATATTGTATTGGTGAAGAGGACAGTATCGCATCACTCACTTGCGAGCACCCTACAATTCTGTGAATTCCTCTTCATGGTGTGCCTTATTTATGACATATTATTGCATGTGGATATATTCTTGGTTCCCAGGTTGATAGGTACAGGACATCGACTCCACTTGGTTTCAAAGGTTTCAGCATGTCCAAGGCCAATGACATTCGATTGGGAGATAGTAGCTAGGATCCTATGCCGAGTCGTCACCCTAGTCATAGTGTGTCGTCGGTCCTAGTGTGGTCCAGTTCTATTTTATTCAAATTGTCTTGTTTCAGTTTATTTGGGAAGTTAGAATAATGTTGGAAATGTGATTTAAATTATTGAGTAATTTAATTTAATTAATAAATAATTTAATCTTATGGTAGATTTATTTTATTAATTGATTAAGTTATTTTTGTTGAAATGATTTACATTATCTATTTTCGAAATGCATGCAAATTTGAGTTGGAATTGAAAATTAAGAAAATGAATTAAAAATCAATTTAGAAATTCAAAAATTCAAAAATTTGAAAAGAAGGACTTTTGCTATTCTGTTTTCAGAAATTGATGAGGGTGGTTGTAGGATTTTTGGAAGGATTTTTGCATATTTTTGAATTTCTTCACAAATTTTAAAAATTGAGTTTTTGGAGAAAAATTGAGAATAGAAGGGAAAGATTGCTGAATTTTGTGGGTTTGGAGAAAAAGCTCAAAGAATCTGTGGAGCTTAAGAGGGTTTCATAGCACCATCAAAATCTTCAACATACTCCAAAAGAATCAGGTTTCGTTCTTGTTTTTTTATTGTGCTTTCAAAATTTGAATAAGTTTTTTTAATTTAGAAACAAAAAAATTCTTGTTGCAATTGTTATTTTCATTTTGTTTGTTCTCAATTTGTTCATCAATTTTTTTTGAGAGTTTCAATCTTGTTTGAATGGAGGTTAATTATAGGCATTTATTTATTTCTTTAAAATATATGTTTCATAGTCTTGGCTATAAGTATATATATATATATATTTTATATATTGCCCATATAAGGTTATGCTAGCAAAATTTTATAAAAATAAAATTTTGCCAGAATTTTATCCGTTAATATAGGTCTGTATTTTATTTTATGGTTCTAGATTTTTTTGTTTTAAAAATAAATAAATAAATGAAAGGACTATCATTTATTTTGAAAAAATAAGAACAAAATAAAATTTTTAAAAAAAGGGGGACACTAGGGTCACCCTACTGCCGCTCCCTTGGGAAGTGAGGTGGGGAAGCGCGCCCAGAACAACCCTCCCCATCCACGGCCCTGGCAGACTGCATGACTACCACTAGTGGTGGTCGGTTGTGCTCTGTGCAGCCTGTGCCACCACTGGTGGTGGCCGGCTCCGCCACCCACGCCCATCCCCATCCCCCGTGCCCTGCGTGGGGCTCTCCCACCGCCTCTCCCACCGTCTAGTGGCACCACCTCTTGCGGTCACCACTGTCCCTTCCACCGCCGTCGACCATGAAAGTCGGGGCCAAGCCTTTTTAAATCAGCCCTAACCATGCACGAAGTCCGATGTCACGTGACCCAACCCTAGGGTTGGCGTGCGAACCAAGGCCGAGCTTTAAGTCTTTTAAAATTTTTTAAAAAAGATTTATATATATTATTATATTTTACTATAATTTAATATTATAAATTTTATAATAATATAGTTTAATATTAGGATTTAATATAATATTAAATGATTTTAATATTAGGATTTAATATAATATTAAATGCCTTCAATAGGCTTAATATTATGTTTTGGATAATAATTGTGAGATTTAAATAATGATAATAATTATTTTAATGTTTTAACATTAGCATTTTGAAAAAGGGCATTTCATTGTATTATTACATTATTTAAATGGGGAATATTGTTTTCTTTAGAAAATGAGTGTAATTAATTATGGAATAAATATTTTATTTTAATATGGGATTATGCTTTTATCTGAATTATTGGGATTCAAATTAATGTTTCGTGTATTTAAATGTTACGTGGAAATAAAAATGATTTTTAAATGGCGTAATTAATTATGTTCATTTAACACACTATTTACTGAATGCTAGTGAGGAAATGGGTTTAGTGAACCCAAAGTAGATCTGATTATTGTCCTGGTATTGATCTACGTGCATTATCATTGGGGAAATGTGGGTTTTAATATTTAACAAGCCTTCTAGTTGGGATTTCAAGTTTGTGGGTTGTCGTATGGTGTATTCAACCTTAGATGGCCTTGGGTAGTGTGTCTAACCAATTTGTTCCCCAATTATCATGAACAAGAGTGTATTGACTAAATGTCATGGTTAGGTATGTGGAACCTTTATGTCGCACTTGAGTACCCTTGGGTTGTGGAGTTGTTCCATGTGTCGTCATAGGGGAGTGGCTTGTAATGAGGGCGGGCACACAAAGTTGTGCCAGGATAACTCATTGTAAGTTAGTTAATCCAATGATAAATAAATTAACTAATTAGAGTATCACGTAGTATCAAACACTTAATAAGATAATTATGCCTCACTCAAGAACACAAGGGCTTGTAAAGGCTTGGGTTGAGATGAGAAGGCCTGTAATGGCAAGATCGTTATCTTATCTCTACGAAAGATAACTAATTCCACATTGGTTTACATGAGGGGCCGGAAGTCGTTAGAGGTTACTAGGGTAACCCGAGTGGGGGCCGGGGCTTAGGAAGACTCACCAGGATAACCCATGTAACATTGTGATTACACTTCTCCTAGGTCGACAGTATGTTCACATCAATGATGCAGTTGATTATGTAATTTCTGGAAGCATTGTAACCTTGTGTCAGTGATGTCACTGTACTTATTTTAGTATGGTTATCTTAGCCTATGTCTAGAGGTAGATGCCCTTGGTTAGAATTTTTGGTTACTATCTCCTAGCACGGGGGGTGGACCTTTGGGTTCCACTTGGTTGGGTGGAACATGCACCTTACTCTATTGGGTTTCTTCTCCTTGTTCATGTGGACGATACTTCCAGTTGGAGAGCTCGTGGTTGCAGTTCTTGCTTGTTTTCATTTCAGTTATTCTTGTAATTCTTACCCCTCTTGTTCTCGAGGTGGAATTTGTAATTATAACCCTATTTATTGGACTTGCCTCATTCGGGGAATGAGTGTTGTAACCTTATTGTTTAATGAATGGATTAATGAAAATAAAAGTCTTATCTTATGCTTGTTGTTATTTCATCTTATTTGGAATGTATGATTTAGTTTATTAGTTAAATAATGGACATGGTTTATATTCATGTTTTTTGTTGAGGTTCTATATATCCTCTGTCTCGTAACCTTAGAGGTTGTTGGCATTATTTAGCAAACTTAATTTTATGTATGTTTAATAATTGTTCTTTAAAAAAAAAAATTATTCCATTTAAGTAGTTAAATGCAACTTCCTCTAGGGTTGTGTGGTGGGGCATTACAAAAAGCTTAAGTGCACATACCTTAAATGCCAAATTTTGGATGGGTCTTTGATGACTGTTCTAAATGTAGACTGTTGTTCCACTATCAACGACTATGCAACTCCTATGAGTTCCAAGAAACATTGTTGTTGTTGTGTGTCTACTATGTCTATCACAGATACTATGTGCACCCTGAGAGGAAACATTATGTTTCTCATCATCTGCACTGCAACCATCACTTTCTTGTTGCCTCCTATGTCAAATATCTTGCACTCTCCATTCTCCATCAAGATTCTATAACCATTTTGGACCATTTTTCCAATGCTCAATAGGTTATACTTTATTCTAGGGGCATAATAGACATCTTGGATTTTTTGTTTCTCACCATTCTCGGTTTGGATGATGACAACACCTTCTCCCATCATGGGAACTTTCGCATCATTTCCCATTTTGATTTTAGTTTTAATTTTGCTATCTATGGAGGAAAATAATTTTTTGTTACCACTCATTTGGTTGTTGCATCCTCTATCTAGGTACCATACTTCATCACTGTTACATTCAATAAAATTGCAAGTGATGAATATATGGGACTATTTTTCATTTTCAGCCTTGTTCTCATTTGCCACATTAGCATTCTGACTCCCCTGGTCATGTTGCTTCTTTCTACACTTAGTAGCATAATGTCCATACATGTGATAGTAATAACACTACACATTGCTCTCTTCATATTTTTGATTTATATTGTTGTTGTTCTTCTGGTTCTGGTTTGCTGACTGTGAGCTACTCATCTCCTTTGTGCTATCAGAACCTCCTCTTCTAGAATTAATTCTACATCTACCTCTTTGACTTCTACCTCGACTATTTCTTTCACTTCCCTAGCCTCTTGCATTTGTATGAGCTTTGAATGCTTGCTCTAGGGATGGAGCAAATCTATTCAACCACTATTCATGGGTCTGTAGTGAACCCATCAACTCATCTACAATCATCTTGGAAAAATCCTTTGCCTCTTCAATGGCAATGACTATAGGATCAAATCTAGAGGGCATAGTTAGGATTTTCTCAATAATCCTTTGTTCCTCCATTGTTTCTCCATTGTTTCTTACATGATTTATCGAAGTGCAAACCTTAGTGTGAAAATATGAAATGGACTCACCATCCTTTATTTGTAGAGTCTCAAAATCTCTTCTCAAGAGCTGCAACTTTGCTAACCTTACTCTTTCAGTCCCTTTATAACTTTTTTGCATTATTTGTTTTTGTAATACATGGGAAAATAGCCTCACTCAAGGATGCCTCAATCAAACTAAGAGATTTTGCATCTTTCATCCTTACTTCTTTCAACTAATTCTTTTGAGGATTTTTAAGGGATTCATAGGTTGTTGGGTCTGTGATATCATTGAACCCATTTGTGACAAACTCCCATATGTCATTAGCAACTAATATGGTTTGCATCTTCTTAGCCCAAATATCATAGTTTCTCCCATCAAAAATCGGTGGTTGTTGCTAACCTTTGCTCTGACCTCCTACCATTTTTTCTCAGGTTTGAGAAGACTAAACAATGCCTATATAACCTAGGGATTTACCCATACATAACAAACTAACTAAATGCCCAAAAAAATAGGGCTCTGATACCACTTGTTGGCAAACACGGGGTAATAATACATAAATAGTGTTATGACTGTATGATAGACATAATATAAAATAACCATAGAAAATGCATAGCAACAACATAAATACAAATGTAGATAACAAATTTAAATATATTCCCTTTTTCTTTCAAAACATTACAAAAACATAGAGGACATGCTCTATTCAATAATACAAAATAAAATTAAACTATTTGGATAGATTCCTAATACAAATGGTGCTACACTGACACCTATTCTATAGTTGTTGTTGTCACTGTGTGGCATTTGATAATATTCCTTTCTATGTTGTTATTGTCTCAACAAACATTCCCTTCTTCTAAATATTCTTTTTTTGTTGCAAGTTTAACCCAATGCAAAAACTGACTTCTACTCTTTCATTCTAACGAATGCATTCCTTTTTCCTTGTTTAAAAATTCTCATGAGAATGAGCACTCAAATTTTGAATTTCAAACTTTCCCAACACATTTATTACGGCAGGCTACATGTTTTTGTTGGCTATTTGAAGTTACATGGGGGAGGGGAGAAAATACTATTTTTGTAGATTAATAAATTCCAACAGTCTTCTTAAATAATACTACTATGTTTCCATGGATTTAGAATAACAACATAGAACACGGGTGATACTTAGTACTGAAATTAAAATAGATTATGCATAAAAATGAGTCTCTCCCACATATAATTCATTCATTCAACACTGCAAGAAGACAGTTTCATCGTAAGATAGAAATACCCTATTTCATTTTCATCCAAAAGTGTTAGAATCAAACATGCTCTGACACCATGTTAGAATTGGCTATGGATGCCAAGATCTACGTACCAAATAGAAAGCACAAAGAAGAGAGAAAATAATATGACAAGAATAAACTATATTCAATGTCAATGATAATGCTTCAATGTGTGTACAAATGTAGTAGAGACCCCTTGGTTATATATCCAAGGCGAGAACATAAGAGTGCATAAGATTATGACAAGTGTCGTAATCTTATGACATGAGACAACAATGAAAAGCTATCACTCCACCTAAAGTGGAAAGCTGATAAGGTGATAACCACCACAAATAGTGGATCTACCACAAAAGGTGGAACCCTAATCACATGATATGTCCATGAAAGGTGGAGGTGATAGAGTGATAACATGATAAGTCCACCAAAGGTGGAAATTCTCCAACAACTCCTATGTGGTCTCTAAGTAAACTTAACTAAGGTGTAATTATGACCTAGGACAAGGTACAAAATATTTAATTACACCAACACCCCCCCTTAAGTGTAACTTAGGGAGAATCAAACAATGCAAGATGGGTCCCGGCAACTAGGCCATGTTAGGTATCCATGTACAAATGCAATGCAATCTCTCACAACCGGAGAAAAGGAGAAAACCCAGTGGGACAAAACTCCTCCCCAAAAGAGAGATGAAATACAAAATGGAAATGCTCTCAATCATGCATGAGAAGGTAAAAACCCCATGTGAGGAAAAAGACCCCCCCATAAGAGAGAAGTAGAAGAGAGACAAGGCAGCCCCCCCTCAATGTTGAGTCTCTTGCAATAATGGTAGAAGCTCGACATTGAATGCTGAAGATGATCCAATCTCGCCGAACAACATTCCTCCCCTTAGGAAGAAACAAAACCAAGGATGTATGTAGGATGTATGATGTCTCTGAAGCATGCTCAATTGTCTCCATGGCGATGCTGAAAGCTGACACACTCCAAACAGGCATTCTAGGCCACACTGCTGAAGAGTACAATCCAACATCTAGTAGAGAAGAATGTAGAACATGATCCAAAGAGAAAGATATCTCCTCTAAAGAAAAAGAAGCCTCCTCCAAATGTTGTCCAAAAGTATCCACACTCACGTCAAACTGCAAAGAATGATCATGTAGAGAATGAACAAGAGGGTCAAAGTGTTCCCTCGCAACAACTGAAGAAGGAGCATCTTCATCAAAGAGAAGATGAATGTCATCAATGGTGTCCCCCAAATCTGCAAGATGAGATTCCACAAACAAGTCTGAAATACCTGTCAAGAAGCCATCCAAAGTAGCCATATTTGGAAGACAATGTATGTCCTGCTGCACTGAATCACAAGGAACCCAAACTGTGGAATCACAAGCATCATCAACTACAATAGTAGATGGAGGAGATGAAATGCATGGCTCAAGTACTAGATCTGATGTGAGAATTCCCAAGTTCAAGTAGCCAAATGTCTCCTCATGGTTCACACTAGAAGTGTGATCAACAACTGAAGGAACAATGTCACCATCAGAAGCAAAATCTGCAAAGGTATACAACTGAGATGAATGATCAACCACCCCAGTAGCAATGATCTCTCTACTCTCCAAGTCTCGAATGATGACTGAATCACGTGTGAACTCCATAGTTCTCCCATTTCCACCATGTGTAATTTGATATATGGAAAGAAGATTGTTCGTCAAATGAGGAACACACAAAACATCCTAAAAAGAGTTATCCCCAAAACTAATATATCCCTTCCCAAGTACACTCATGTATGTATTGTTTTCCATCAAGATAGGAGACATAGAACAAGGCTGAAATGAAGAGAATATAGACTGCAAAGATGCCATATGATGTGATGCTCCTGAATCTAGAATCCATCTACCTGATCCTGGACTTGAATAAGCACAAAGAGCTTGTCCTTTACTGCTTGATGTAGATGCCAAATGAACTTTTCCCTTAGACTGTTTTGAAGAAGAAGAAGAAGAAGATTCAGACATTCTAGAAGGCAAATCAATTTGATTCCTTTTGAGAAGATTTTTCAACTCATCAATATCCTTCTTATAACAATAGTGTTCTTCATGTCCATCCTTCTTGCAATATGCACAAAAAGACCTCTTCTTCTTAGATGATTCTTCTTTTGAATGAGTGGATTCTGATTCTTTATGTGGCTTGTTCTTTTTCATCTTTTGCTTCTTATCAAGATTGCTTGATTCTTTTTGTACCTTTGACTCACTAGAAACTAATGCATGTGGCTTGGAAGACTTGATTAGACCCATGTTCATTAACTTAGCTTCCTCTTGGATTAGGAGATTTGCAAAGTCATCAAACTTAGGATCAACATATGATGCTCCCATAGCAAGTCGATGGGTATGAAAGCCAGAAACAAATACTGAATACTCAGGACCAAGCTTGGATAACACATTCAAAAGCAATTGTAAATCCTCTTTTTCAATACTGCATTCTTTCAACTTTGTTCTTAATTGCTTTATTTTGGAGATGTAGTCTTGGATGTGGTCAAAACTTTTAGGATCAAGATTCATCAAATCATTATCAATCTGATATCCCCTAATCTTATCTATTTTACCATACAACTTTTCAAAAGTCTCCCATACTTCTTTAGCTATTGTACATGAATCAATATGAAATTGTAAATCAAATGAGACTAGTGAACATATGCATCCAAGTGTTTTCTCACGATTAATCTCCCATCTTGCCAATTCATTAACATTAGTAGGTTGAGAAACGGTTTCCTTTAGATAGCCTATTAGACCTTTTCCCAAGAGATAGTTCCATACTGATTTTCTCCATGTAGCATAATTATGTGGAGTTAGGAGTTCAATTTGAGATTTCCCCATTGCAAGAACACAAACCAAGCAAAAGAATGCAACCAATCACTGCAAGATTACCCCCCCAAATCACTCAATCATGAAGCCCCCCAAGCAATATCTGATTTGGCACTTTATACTTAGTGCATTTACAATTGCCACTACCAAAAACAACAAAGTGGACTTTGATCTTGGTACATGCAGATGCCAAAATAGGCCACAAACTCACAGTATAAAAATTATAGTAGATGAGATAAATCTGATCACACCACTGGAAAGTACAGGAAAAATCATGCACTTTCAAAAAAAACGGCACTCAAAAATGTTACCATAGGAGCAAGTTATGAGCTCCCGAAGTGCCCAAAATGAGGACGAAGCAGCAACACCTATGAGAATCTGCAATTTCTGGAAAAACCAGAAGCCAAAACCAAAAACTGATTGCACCACTATGAAGATCACGAAAAATTAGCCCAAATAAAAAAAAATTGCTCGAAAAAAGGAGCCAAAATGACTGAGATATGGAGCTTCAAAGTCAGACTACAAAATGAAAAAGCTCAATGGAGGGGGGAAAAAAATTCTGAATTGATGCAGTGCTGAACCATAAGATTAAAATTGACAGTTAGATTCAAACATGCTCTGATACCATGCTAGTAATTGGCTATTTTATTTTTTATTTTTTAATAAAATTTTACAATGAAATTTTGTCAAATGAAGAAAAAATATTTATTTTTTTTCGTACCGTCATGTAATTATGACGCCTGGGGGCCGTACGGCTCTTCGGGCAAAAAAATTTTTGCCTCACCAAATGACTTGCTCCGATTTGGACGAATGGACAGTCGATCTTAGGGTTTTTGGCCCTTCTGGACGATGGCAGGGTCGGATTTGACCCAAAATGCTCCAAAAATGCAGCTACCTTCTGGATCTGGCAACCACAATGTAGCTTCAAACCCTCTTAGATTTGGCCTCGTATGTCCGATTTGGACGAAACAAAAGGAAAATTGACTTTCTCAAACCTTCGGACGCAATGGTGAGCTTAGATTTGCACCAGCAAGCTCTGATATAAACCTGCAATAAAGAGCCAAAAATGGAACCTCCCCAAATTGGTACCTCTCTTCAGAAAAAGACTCTCCAATGGCACCCAACCCGCTCTGATACCATGTTAGAATTGGCTATGGATGCCAAGATCTATGGACCAAATAGAAAGCACAAAGAAGAGAGAAAATAATATGACAAGAATAAACTGTATTCAATGTCAATGATAATGCTTCAATGTGTGTACAAATGTAGTAGAGACCCCTTGGTTATATAGCCAAGGTGAGAACATAGGAGTGCATAAGATTATGACAAGTGTTGTAATCTTATGACATGAGACAACAATGAAAAGCTATCACTCCACCTAAAGTGGAAAGGTGATAATGTGATAACCACCACAAATAGTGGATCTACCACAAAAGGTGGAACCCTAATCACATGCTATGTCCATGAAAGGTGGAGGTGATAGAGTGATAACATGATAAGTCCACCAAAGGTGGAAATTATCCAACAACTCCTTGGTGGTCCCTAAGTAAACTTAACTAAGGTGTAATTATGACCTAGGACAAGGTACAAAATATTTAATTACACCAACAAAAAGTAAGAAATAAACCAAGATATACATGTTTTTTTTTTCATTTTATTTCTTTACAAAGGAATCATGACCACCAATGTTTCTTTTATATGAAATAGAAACATAGATTACTTTTAGCACATAATTACAAAAATTTCACCATTACAGTATCATAACCAAAATCTCTCACTAGTTACTAAATATTATTCTAACAATGATAGTGTGGATTTCTATTTAACTAACACACCTATATTAACCATAATAGACTGATTTCTATTTAAATAACACACATATATTAACCATAATAGACTTACACCTATTTTACATTCAAACAGTTTATAGAATATTATAGTTATGCTATGATTAAGGTAATACTATCTACAATATATTTGTATATTATAACCCCTTTATTTCATAAAACAATGGAAAGGTATATTGCTTTTAGGTGTTGTTCTAACAGATGAGTATGAATTAAGTAGTTAACTCCTTTCAAACATAGTTTTGATTTTATTTTTTTATAGGGTGGAAAGAGAGTGGAAAAAGGAGGTAAAACAACTCATCATTTCACAATCTTATATTTACATACAACCATACTTTTATCATTTTACATATGCTTTCAGAGTGACTTCAAAACATAGAATGGGGTAGTTCCCTCAAATAGCAGGGACCCAACATATTGTCATGTATAGTTCCCTAACATGGGCTAAATGGGAAAGTGATGCATTATGTCATACTATTCAGTTTCCAACCTTCACAACAACAAAAAACAAATATCCCTTCCAAAACTGTAATGTCTCTAGTTTTCCAGCCTACAAATAAGATGAAGAACTCTTTCAAGCCTATGGGGTGCTCACCACCCAACTGTAGGTTGGAAAACCAACCACCCTCAAGCTAGGAGGCTACCAAATTGACCTGGGTAACACACAAACCACCCTCCCAACACATAAAAAAATTTCACATAGTTTTACACAAAACAACCACTCACTTAGGCCAGGTATAAACACAACACAAAAACCAATTAATAGTTTAATGGGGAGAGGCTGAGAGGATCACAACCATGGTAAAATATAGCATCAAATGTTGCATACAAATTTCTAATTAGCAACCTTCTCCATTCACATATTTAGCCAACTTCCCATTTTCCACAAAAGGGTACTCTTACCCTTGGGTACCCATACCCATTACACCCATAGCTTAAACACCAACTTTTACAATAGAATATATACAAAACCCCCATGGGGATCTATCCCCCCTCTATCCCCCACATGGTTTTCTCACTACCAATATTGGGGAGCCAACCCAACAAGATACACAAACTCAAATGTACTACACAAATAAAAATTCAAACAAGACAACTAAGTAAAACATATCACAACTTAGATTTAACACATACATTCAAACAAAATAGTAGGATGAAGATCCTACCTCCAAAATTCAAAATATGTTTGTTGTTTATTTCCTCAATCCTTCCTTTAATATTTTCTTCCAACTATTTTCAACAATTATGCAATAATGAATAGAACTCAGCTACCACTTTCTTTCAAATTCCTCTCAAAAAGACACTAGACCACCATGTCCTCTTTTTTTCATTTAAGAGGCATGGTGTTCACATGGATTCCCTTACTCCAATTTTTGTCACCCTTCTTACAAGAAATGTAATAGGGGTCATAAATGAAGCATGACCAAGACTATGGACTAAGAATGACCACTTACCCTTAGGTCACATGCCTAGGGTCTCTAAAAGGAAAAAATAACTAAAACTAAGACATTTTTGACCCCTTAAAATGACACAAACTAAAGAATCCGAATTTCCATTTTAGATCGCATTTGATTTCAAATAATTCAACATTTACACCCTTAAACCCAACATGCACATCATAAGATACATAAAATTAGTAGTGTAGGAAAAAGTATCCCTTTTCACACTTAATTTGGGAAATATTAATAATAAAATGAACTAAATGATGCCTTAATTTAGTGTTGTAATATGTATTTTACATATTCACATTAAGTTTAGGCCCTATTAATAAAACAGACTTAATTGTGCCTTATTTTTTGGTGTTGTAAAGTGTACCTTTAGACTTTCACACTCATTAAGGGCTTTATTAATTAATTGAGTTTATTTTTTCTTAATTTGCCCCCTTAATACAGATCCAAGCCCAGTTAATTGTAAATTTTGAAGAGGAAAACTCAACATTCATTAATTCCATAACATAACATTTATCATTGGAGAATGTGTGCCCAAGGTAAGTGAGCTAGGACTCATGGGTCCTCACTTAGGCCTAGGACCTAAATTTTTACTATGTTTTTGGTGGTATTTCAATGATTCCAACTATGTATTCACACGATAGCTTGTGTTATTTGAATTTCAAGAATTCATATTGCATATGTATAAATAAGAGTTCATTACACTATGTTTCACCTAACAAGATTTTAAAACTAAAATATCAAGTTACCTTAAGAGAACTTTCACAAGACCACTATTTTAGAATTTCAATAGCATTTCAAGGCATTCAAGGGCTGATTTATTGAAGAATTATTGCAACAATCAAGATTCTATTATCAAGTCAAATTATTCTTGCATCATGCATGTTATTTGAGCTAATATGTTGATGTAGTATTCAAGATCCATTAAAACATTCAAAGGCATTGTTGCAAGTCAAGTTTCAAGATCAAGATCCACATCCATTGAATCCATTTCATGCAAGTTTCAGATCCACATTCCAAGGTTCAAACAAGGGTTTGGTGAGTTGTGAAATAGGATTGTTCATTCATCATCCCTTCTTTCTATTTAATTTCATTACAAGGTTTAATTATGAGAACAAGGTTTGAAAAATGAAAACCCCCATTCACCAACAATAAAACACTTTTCCCTCATGATTTGTGTTTGTAGATTCTAGGTAAAAGATCTCTTGGAGAGAAATTGTAAAGCCATCAAAGTTTCACTTTTTTTCATCATTCTTGTAATTTCACAGAAACTCACCCACAATATTTATTTCTAGGTATCTACCTATCAAAATCGAGGATCTAGGAGTGCAAACATAGGGGAAGAGAACCCAAAAATTACTTTTACAAAGCCCTAGCCAAGACCCATTTTCCATGGGGTGAATGAGTCCTCGGTTAGCTTTGAAAAATCATTTTTGGTGACTAGTACATATCATTCTCCCTTTCTTAGACCTTCATTTTGAGATTTGGTTCCATCATAATTGAGCTTAATCTATTACATGCACTTTGGAGTTTTCTTGCTACTTTTAATCTTTTTCCCCAAAGTTTTGATTAATCAAGACCCCAATCCTTGTAGAAAAAGGGATATTTGTAAATGTAGTGTAGAAAAATGGACCCCTCGATATTTTCACACTCGTTTGGGACCTCCTTGTGAATTTTGGCTTAATGTTACCTTGATTTAGTGTTGTAATGTGGATGAAACATTTGCATTAGATCTTGGGCCCTTGTGAACTAATGGATTTTAATGGTACATTGCTAAAGTGTTGTAAATTTTTGTAACTCACTTTAACACTTTTCTAGGGTTTTATCAAATAAATAAGCATAATAAACCTCTCTTTAATGAAAATTAACATGAATCTTGCCTTATTTGGAGCGTTGTAACACACTTTCACACTTCTCTAGGCTTGTAATTAATAATTGGGATTTTTTGTGCTTTAATTGGCCCTATTTTGCATCCACAAGCCTCATTTATTACATCTTTTCGAGGATAATCCCAACACCAATCAATAAACAATCATAATTCAAGTGTTTTTGGCTTGTGTGGACTAGATTTAGGGATCTGGGACTCATTCATTGCTTTGGGCGAATGGGTCCCACCTGGATTTTTTGGCCCCAAACTGGTTTTCATACATTTCTAGAAACTTTTGGTTTTTGGTCCCATACATTATTTCTAATGGGACTCATTCGCCACCTTGGATGAATGAGTCTCATGTGACCAAAATTCAAATTTAATTCAAATTTCTAGTGGGATTTTATTCTCCTAGATTTGATGTCAGCTTGTAGTGTTGTAGTTTTGGGAATTCTTGCATAATTGAGTATAAATACAAGGTTCTTTCTCTCATTTTTATACCTAGCATTCAATAGATTTCCCAAGAGAATTTGAGCATTCACAAGAGCATTAATAATAATTCAAGGGAACATTATCAAACATTTTAGAGTAGCATTCAAGTTCCAATCATGATCTTAAGGATTTCGTATATCATGTTTGTTATTGTGCTAACAATTGTGATGTAGGGTTTATGATCCAAGCAAGTGTTTCAAGAAAGATCAACCTCATTCAAGTTAAAGTCAAGAACCACATCCATTGTAGCCATTTCAAGCATATTTGCATCACATTATTGCTAGGGTTTTGTGAGTTGCAACATTGTCTTTTTTTCATTCATCATTCTCCATTCATATTTTCTTTCATTTCAAGGTTTAATTACCAACAAGGGGTTTGACAAAGGGAAACCCCTATTCACTAATGCAACAAGATTTTTTCCTCTCCTTTGTGTGTGATTTGTAGGTTTAGGTTGTATATTTCACAATGAGAAAGATTGGAGAAAAGTTGTCAAGTGCTCAAAGTTGTCAAAGTTATCATCAAACCTTGGAGAAACTTGGAGAAGACCTATAGGGGACAATTTGCAATTTTGGATCCAAAAATTAATCAAGAAGAGTATAGTAGACTGAGGAAAATAGAATCAAGTCCAAAAATTCCAAAAAAATAGAAGTGGATTGATTCACCACAAGTGGTGAATGAGTCCCAATGTACAATCCTGACATAGATTTTTACAGATCTGGATACCCTTTTGGAAGAAACCTGTTCTTGCATATTTTTCAGAAACATGACTAATTTCCCAACCTAGAGAATGATTCCCAGTCAGTCTTGATAGTAGATTTTTTAGAGATTCAGACCTCCATTCAGCCTCCTTCAATTTTTGAGGTGCACACTTTCCATCTTTACAATTTTTTGTTGCATTTCATTCATCTTTCTAAGTCATTTAGGGTTAGTTTGCATTCAATTAGGGATTTTTTTACATATTACAAATCATTGTATTTTCCAAGTCTAAACTTGGTGTTGAACCTCTCATTAGATCTCATTTAACCTTTAGGTCAGCCATCTTGCAAGATATCTTTCTCATTTGTAAAGAGATCTCAAGATTTTGTTCTTGAGTGAAGTGTGTGAAGATTGCCACTTTCCTTTTAAGTCCAAAACCCTAGCGGTGAAAGAAAAATTAGATTTTCATCATTTCAGTAGATTCAAAATTTTACTTCACTCACCTTGAGGTTGTTAGTTAGTTAATTATTTGCATTTCATTTCCTAATCAAATGAAGGAGAATAGGTCTATCTACTATCATTTTGGTGAATCTCACTTTTTCCTTTCAATCACACACACAACCCTATTTTTATTGTTTCATTTTGGTGAACCTAAGTTTGATCACTGCAATTTTCTAATTTTGGAATCCTTTTGCACCCTAAATTTAGATTTTTCATTAATTTTCATTTCATTGCATTGAATTGAGTCTCATTTAGGGTTATTTAGCTTATATTAACTTTGCATCTCCTTTAAGGGTTTTAGGATTGCATCTTTGCATTCTTTAAATCTGAGAAATACAATTTTTTTTGTTATTTTGCATATCATTTACATAGAATTGCATCATATTCATTTGCACTTGAAAATTGAAATAAAATTGCACATCAAATAATGGTCTCCTAGTTTTTCATTTTATCATCTTTTGCACTTCCATTCAACATTAGTTTCATAGAAAATTCAAATTTTAAATTCTTGTTTCTAATTAGAATCTGGAAACCATTAGAATCATCTCATAATTCCACAAAATAATTTTTAAAATCCCTAACCTAGGACCCATTCGCCCCTAGGTGAATGAGTCCTTGATCAGGGTCATTTCATAATTTTATAGGCATTAAAATACATATTTTTTCATTTCATTTTGTTGTCTTCAATTTTTTGTTTCAGTTTGCAGAAAGGGGGAGAATGGTTCTCCTTGCCTTAGGCCCATAGATGATTCAAATAAACCCTTGGGGGAGTCATTAACTAGGACTGAGTATATTAGGTTGAAAATGTAAAAGAATATTAGTTGTATCCACTATTTACTGAATCCAAAAGCCTCTAGGGTCTTACAAAGAAACCTCCAATCAACTCTATCATACACTTTTTTTATGTCCAATTTGATGAGCTTACTCAAGTTCTTGTTATACTAAATAGAGTGAATAGCTTCTTGAGCTACAATGACTCAGTCCAAAATTGACCCTCCTAGTACAAATCTTGACTGCTCTTCAGAAATAATGATTGGAAGTATCTTCTTTAATCTATTTGCTAGCACCTTTGCCATAATTTTGTAAAGGGTATGACATAGGGACATTTTCCTATATTCATCCAAGAAAATGGCCTTTTACTTCTTCAAAATGAGGGCAATAAACATGTTATTTATTTCTTTAAGAAGTCTTATTAATTTCCTTGCTACTTCTAGAGCTTTCACTAGATCCTCTCCAAGGATATGCCAACATTTTTGGGAAAATGTGTAGGAAATCCATCCATTCAGAGGGCTTTATCCAAGTGTAGCTAGTTGAGAGCCAACTTAATTTCTTCCTTGGTGAAGCCTTCCCCCAAAGCCTTATTATGTGCCTTTGATACTAACCTTGGGATGAGATTAAGGAACACCTATTGATTTTCTTTGTCTAATCCTTCCCAATTATTAACGATGTTGGAGAAGAAGGAGACTGCCTCTTTGGTGATGTCCATTGGGTCCTCTATAAGGGATCCATCTGATTTCCCCAACTTAATGATTCTAGTTTTATCTCCTCTTTACCTTGGAACATTGTGAAAAAACTATATTTTTATCACCTTTTTCTAGCCAAGATTCTCTCAACTTTTATCTCTAGAAGGTTTCTTCTTTTGATAGAATATCCTCATATTATTTAAGAAAATATTTTTCTTTTAGGTAATTCTCCTTATCTATCCCTCGACGAGATAATTCCTCATTTAATGTTGTCAACTCCTCTTCTAGATTTTGTTGCTTGATAAAAATATTTTTGAAGTGGTCCTTATTCCATGTCAGGAGATTGTGTTTTATTGATTTTATCTTTTCCCCAAAGAAGAATAGATTTCATCCCAAAAAAATTTCTTCTGACCACCATGTTTTGACTAATTCAATGAATTTTGGGTCCTTCATGCACATATTTTCAAATTTGTAGGGGCAATTGATGGGTTTCGCATCTCTCATAAGCATCAGAAGGACTAGATAGTGATCTAATCCAAAGCAAGTAATGATGGATGCTTTTATACTAAAGGGGGAGGATTCCAAAATCCACATAAAGAAAAACATATCTAAGGTGTCAATGATGTGGATGAAACCAAGCTTTCTATTATTCCATGTCTAGGAGCCATTTTCTTCTGAAATCTCAAGAATATTAATTCTACCTACCCAATCCTTGAAGTCTACTTATGATTGGTTCATTCTTTGGGAACCAGAACATTTATCTTCTAGATTCAAAATAGAATTTAAGTCTCCCCCAATAATTATGTGTGGATACGAGTTGCCTACAAGGAAGCTATGCAACTATTTCTATAGATCTCTCTTCTTGATGCAAGGGGTAGGGCCATAGACGTTAAGCAATAACAAAATCATGTTCATATTTATGTTTCTCGGGATGCCCCTAATCCATATTTCCCTTGACCCAATGACTTCAATGGAGCCCACCCTAGGATTCCAAATAATGGCCAATCCCCCTAAATCCCCTTCTTAATGGACCGCCTCCACTTTCCAATAGCCTATTTTCTTGATAAAGCGATCTATTTGTTTTTTGGTCAATTTGGTTTCTTGAATAAGTATTACTTCTGCCTTATCCAACAAAACCATGGGATTGACCAAGAACTGCTTGTTTGGGGAATTCGGGCCCATAACATTCCAATTAAGGAGCTTCATGGCCCCTTCGGAAGGTGGTATCCCTTCCCTGATTCTAAGAGTGATGTGATTTTGATTTGATCCTCTACCTCTCCTACTTTAGATCTGAACTCTTTTAGAGATATTCTTCTATTTTTTTTTCTTTGTTGACTTTCCACAATTTGGTTTGTCTTTGTTTGCAAAGGATTCAGTGATGCCTAAGACTTCCATGACTAGAAGATATTCCCAAGATCTATGCATTGGATAACACAAACAAGTCACATATGAGCTTAATCTATAGGGAAGATATTTCTTCTCCTAGGGGGTCTAACTCATCTTCATACCAATGTTGCTTGGGATCCTCAATGGGCTCTTCAACCATGCAAGACTTATGATTTTTTTTGCATAGGGTTTCTTTCCCAAATCTTCTTGAGCCACAACTTCTTCAACTGGTAGTCTTCTTCTTTTTGCTGACTTCTTAGGAGCACCCACAAACCTGACCTCATCATGCCCTTTTGGAGAGAAATTTTTTATAGATATTTCTAACAATTGTTGACTAATGTCCTTCTACAAGGCCAAAACTTCTTTTAAGAGATGGTGTAGTTCTTTTTCTTGGTTCTCGAACCTTGATTTTGTTGGGTTCCTGGGATCTTGTTCTTCTCTTAGAGACTATATTATTTTATCTATGTAGGTCCCTTTCTTCAGAAACATGCTAGTCTCAAGTCCATTATCTTGTTTTTTGGAGTATGTAATAGTGACTATACTCCCCCCAACTTCTATCATTAGTGATTTTCCTTTATTGTCATTTTGTAGCTGCCCACATCTAGATTTGCAATGTGATTTTCTACATGAGCCTCAAAGAAATCTCTCCTACCATCCCTTGATCTCTGCCCTAGCCTTGAGCTCCCAACCACCAATTTTTCCCTTAGAAGGAAATGATCTAGAATACTTCCTACCATAACTTTCACTTTTTGGATCCATCTTCCAAAATCTGATAAGATTTCCAATTCTATATAGACCCCTATGTTTGTGTTGATTTCAACATATACATTAGCCACATCCCCCATTTTTCCATTCACGAAATCCTCTTCCACTCCCAAGAAGGATCCTAAGGCATCTCCTATTTTAATTATGGCTTTTGAATTTTAGAATTTTGTAGGGAGCCCAACAAGACTGGGCCACATTAGGGACTTTTTAAAGTTGTATTTTGTTAGGTCAAAATTAGGGGTCCAGTTTATCTGATGAAAGCTAGATCCTTTGAAAGAAATCAGATTTCCATATAAAATTTTTATCTTCAAGTTTTAATCTATACACTCTATTAGAGAAAATGAATTTCATATGGGTCGAATTCTTAGCTTTCTTGCATAGATGTGCCTCCACCAACCTATAATTTATTTGTTGTCACACCCATCCCGACACCATTTAACCAACAATGCTTTTTCCTTTAGTTGACTAGCATTTGAGGAGATAAAATATGATAGCATTACAAATAACTCGCTGTCAAGACTCTTCCAAGGCTTCATCTTGCCTTTTGTTTGGTTTTCAATCCTAATAAAGACCCTTTGATTTTCCTTCCCCTATTGAGACCCTTCCTTTGATACAACCTAGGGTTTCTATCCAAAAACATTCATAGGGGACCAAAACCATTTAGAGCTCTCACTGATGATTGATATTTTGGCCTTAGTGTACAAAATGTAGACTTCATCAGCTTCCCTTATTGCTCCCTTGCACCCCTATTCTGCAAAGGCACCATTGAATCTTCTTTCTTTGGAGGGTATTTTTTCCTCCCATTATGGATACCAATCCACCCTTCAATATGTTGTAAGGAGGATATACCTTTTTTTTTTTGCCACCTATCTTTCTTATGTTTATTCTCTTGCAAAACTTACCATACCACCTACTACCAACATTGTTCGTATTGTCAAAGTCTAAAAAATTCATCAAACCTAGTTTTGTTTTGTAAATTATTCCACTCAAACTTCCTTCTTTGATCTTTCCACCCAAACTACCACTTCTTAGATTTTTGAAACAATTCTTCTCTTTATATCTAATTATGTCCATGCCATTTTCCAAACTCTCCTCTCCTTCTTGCCTCCTGATTTGGATGCATGGAAGTACATTTATCGACCTATTGTCCATGTTCAAAAACCCACTATGGAATGTGGTTACTCTTATTTATATTCTACCTTTGTGTGTTACCCCTTTTTGGGAGTTCCATGTCTGCTACATCTCCCCATTGTTTGCCCTGGAGATCCCCTACACTTCTTCACTCATCGCCTCCCACATTGATTTTTGCTCCTCAATATCAACCCATTCTTAATTTTATTATATATTATATATTATGATATATTGTATAATATGTTATATAGTATATTTAATATATACTAAATATTATATATTCTACAATATATTTAATACATAGTATATATTATATAGTCTATATTTTATATTATATAAATAATATATTATATATCCTATACTCTCTCTCTCAACTCTCTCCCTTTAAGGTCTCTATCTCTCTCTCCCTCTGAGGTCTCTCTCTCTCCCCTACTCTCATGTCTCTATCTTTGTCACCCTCTCCCTCTCAATTCTCTCTTCACCTCCCTCTATACCTATCTCTCCCTCTCCCCCTCTCATGCCTCTCTCTCTCCATCTATCCCTCCATCTCTCCCTCTCAATTCTCTCTCCCTCCCACTCTCCCTCTCATGCCTTTCTCTCTCCATATATCCCTCCCTCTCTCCCTCCCTCTCTCTCTATTACACTCTCCCTCACAAGTCTTTCTCTCCCTCTCAATTCTCTCTCTTCCTCCCTCTATCTCTGTCTCACTCTCTCACTCTCAATTCTCTCTCTCCTTGTATGTATCCCTATCCCTCACAAGTATGTCTCTCTACCTCCCGCTCTCTCTCTCCTTCTCTTCCTCTCTCCCTCTTTCCCTCCCTCTATCCCTCCCACCATCTTTCTCTTGGGTCTCTTGCTCCCTCTCTCCCTCCCACCCTAACTAGATCTCTCTCTCTCTCTCTCTCTCTCTCTCTCTCTCTCTCTCTCTCTCTCTCTCTCTCTCTCTCTCTCATAGGTCTCTAACTCTCTCTCTCCCTCTCTCCCTTTCAAGCCTCTTTCTCCCTCCCTCTATCTCTATCCCTCTCACTCTCTCAAGTATCTTTGTCCCTCTGTCCCTCCCTCTATACATCTCTCTCACTCACTATCATAACCCGATTTTATTGCATATTTATTATAATATGGTAAATTGAATTATTGAAGAGATTCAATATATATAAATGAAATTTTTGAAAATAGATTGAAATAATTTGACTGATGTTGACTATATGATCTTTTGAAATTATCTTATATGTTATCAAGAACTAAATGTTATTGATAAATTTTGCAAGTGTAAGTGTGTACAGTTGCAGGGTGACAAGTTGAATGATGAGAGAATGGTTGAAGTATGATTGTTTAGCTAGATCAAAAGGCAATCTAGATGGAATCTAGGTACACACACCACAATTGGCATGATATATGCATTTTAAAATTCATATGAGAATGACTTGATGATGGAAAAGATGCATTGTGAAATAAAATTTCTTGGAATCTTATATTTGAAAACAAATCAATCTTGAGCTTATGTTTTGAATTTAGAGGAAAATGAAAGTGCAATTTGGTATGTGAACGAGTGTGTGAATCTCAATTATCCTTTTCTGTATCATTTTTGAAATGAAAATGAAAGGTCCTTTATATATAACTAATAGATATGCACATGAAAATAATTATATGTGTGTGTCGAGAACATTCATATTTGTGAGAAATTTTTGAATATAAATATGAATCTATATATATATTCATACATAAATATATAAATGAGAATATATATAGCGAGTTTGAAAACTGATAATTATCATTATCGCATAGATGAAATTTAAATCAATATTATGAGGAAATACCACTATGGATGTGGTCTATCATCAAAAGAATGGAAAGAATTCAAATTTAGAATGGGCCAAAATTATAATTAATCCCATTATTGTTTTGAATCAAACACTTAGTAGAGGCATGGTAAAATGAAGAAAGATGTAATTTTAATGATGATATCAATGGGAATGATAGTAGACTGGTATGAAATATAGCTTTTGGGGAAAAATCCAAAAGGGAATTCTTGGTTTTCAGGAGGCAATCGGTGATATTTTCCTTAAATATTGTTACTTATCATTGATTTTATATTTTCATCTTTATTCCCATGCATCAACCAGTTGTTTCACTATCAATTTTATTGATTGAAAGTAACTAGACCATCAAAAATTTTGCAAAATTTATGAGTAAACTTGGAACACATATGGTTCTGTTGTTATTTTCTCTTCACTCAAATTCATGTGGGCTTGTGAAGCCTGTGGTTTGGAAGAGCCATCAATATGTATTATCTTGTAAGGCTTGATACCACCAATCTTATATTCGGCCGCATGTATGTTTTTAATTGTTAAGCCCATAGTAGGCTATCAAGGAAACTCTATAGCGTTGTAAATGGTGTGATGTAAACTACGTAATGTCACCACCCTTTAAGGGTAGGTCATAATCAACAATTGAAGATTTTTTATGTCATTTTTTATACCTATTTATTACTAAATCTTTGATGGATGCCCAATTGGGTCGATGCCATCACCCTCTCAATCAAGCATTGAAGGATATTTTGTTTATGGATTTGTTTTGCCTTGTCGCCAAAGGCGATGGTGGGCTCGTATCACCCATGCTCTATGTATGAGATTTTTTTACTTTTGCAGATATATGATACCTTGTTATGTTACCAGGGTTGTTTAGAATGAAGGCCAGATGATGGCAAATATTTCCTTAAATTTTATTTGCATGTATAGTATAGTGAACCATCATTCCGTAGGAATGGAAACCATTTTGTCCAAGAAGTGATTACACCCAAGTGAAGGGTGGGTGTTGTTGGGATTAATGTTTCTGAACTTTAGAGTCCTAACATTGATTTAATTTTTGTAATTTAATGTATTTATTTGTATTATTTAATTGCCTATGGTGTCACATCATTAATTGGGACCCACCACTTGGGTGGCATCCTCATTGGAGGTAACTAGATGACACATCATCACCCCAACTAGACATAGGTGTACCACTTTGGAATCTATTAAATATGAAAAATTCTATGACACGTCATAAGGCATATTTGAATGCATGGGTGAAAATTGGTTCCCAATTTGGGTTATGATAGGATGTGAGAGAATCAACTATTTTTAGCCATTATGATAGATTCTCTTACAATTGTAAGTGATGTCAACTATGATAGATTCTCTGAAAGTTGTAATATGTGTAAGGCATCTGTCATAATCTATTTTTAGTATATTCTAGGAATCCAAGATTGGAAGAATACTATATGCGTGTTTGACAAGTGTAAGGGGTGTAATGGAATATTGAACATGTGTCCAAATGCATGTCTAAGGCATTGAAAGTTTTACCTTTTTCTTTTGGATGCCCCTCACCTTCTAGACACTTCTTGAAGCTTGTAACACTCTATTTTTTTAGTGACTTGAGTTTTATAATGCATAGTTTGTTTGTTGGTAACGAATTTCTACCATTATTACTCTAGAATAGGTGTTCATATTGAAGCACTTGTTGAAGAAGATTTGTACTTGGTGATATATCGTAACTCCTATTTGATATAATAGAGAAGTACTATGATTTTGGAGGGTGGGGATTTTTACCTGAAAGGGTTTTCCCCATGATAATTTTGGTGTCACTATTTTTATGCATTCTTGTTGTTCTACTTTCATTATTCAATGTATGTTCTTCTCTTATTGTAACATTAAAAGGTGTTTAATGATTTTTTTTGTAACTCTCCTCTACTTACATTAGTGTAGGAAATTGATTCCTCTCACCCAAATTCCTTTCAGTTGGTATCAAATCCTAGCCAACCTTGGTTCCTTTGTTGGGTTAGAAGGGTTTTTTGAGCTAATCTCTGTTTCAGTGTGAGTTTTGCGAAAGTGTGTATTCTATAACCTTGTTGTAGGAAAGAGATGGTAGGCACATATGGGTGGATTGATATTGAAAGATTTAACAAAGGTAATTTTGAGTTGTGGAAGCTCAAAATGGAAGACATGTTAGTTGATCAAGACTTATCGCTCGCAATTTATGGAACCAAACCTTCAGGCATGAAACAAGAGGATTCAGATCTCATTGGTAGGAAAGCCAAGGGTCTTATTAGACTTTGTTTGGTTGATTCTATTTTCTTGAATTTCCATGAAGGGAAAACTTTTGATTCTCTATGGAAGAAGCTTGGTGATGTCTATCGGGCTAAATCCCTGATAAACAAGCTTTTCCTAAGAAAGAAGATGTATTCTCTAAAAATGGAAGATGGAGAATCCATTATAGATCACCTGAACTCTTTTAACATGTTGGTTGCACAGCTAGGTTCTGTTGGAGAAAAAATTGAAGAAAAATAATATTGCATGTTCCTTTTGTGTTCATTTCTAGACTCTTAAGATCACCTATTAATGGCTATTAGAAGAACTACTTCAACCTTCAAGATGGATGAGGTTGTTGCCTCATTACTTTCTGAGGAGATCTGAATGAATTCTTTTGAGATGGCCAAGGAGGCACTTGCAATGCATGGTAGACCAAAAGAGAGAAGCAAAATGAAAGACAAGAAATCTAAATCAAAGTCTTTAGGGAGATGAAAGTCTCATGCTAAGAAATCCAATGCAAAATGTTGGAATTATGGTGAAACTCGTCACATTCAAAAAGATTGCAAGAAGAAGGAGAAGAAGAAAAATGAGTCTTTCTCTAATTCTAAATTTGATAAATCATCTAAAGATGATGGAGATGCATTTATTGCAGACTTGGTAGTCGATGCATCAGATGATCTGCAGTTGATAGATTTGGGTGCATCCTTTCACATGAATTCTCATAGAGATTGGTTCTCAAAGTATGAGGAGTTTGATGGTGGAGATGTGTACCTGGGTGATGACTCTCACCTAAATATTGTTGGCCATGGAAGATTCAAAATAAAATTTCCTGATGGAAGAGTGAAAAGGATTGATGGTGTCTTGCATATCCTAGGTTCGGCACAAAACCTACTTTTTTAAAGTAAACTGAATGATTCAAGAGTGCAAGTTGTTTTCTTTGGTGGAGTATGCAAGATGAAAAGAGGAGCTTTGGTGTTGGCTAAGGGAGTTCATATTGGTACTTTGTTTCAGCTTGATGCATGCACTATATAGTTCAATATTTATTTTGATGTATCAAAGAAGAGACCTTTGGATTGTTCAACCTCACCATTAGATTGTGTAGAGAAGAAGTGTGGTGTTGCATCTACATTAAATTCTTGTCCATTTTAGGTACCTAAGGGTGCTCATTCCATGAAAATGAAGCTTCTTGTAGAGAAGACAATTTTATGGAACCAATGACTTGGTCACATTGGTGAGAAGTGTCCAAAATCCCTAGAAAATAAGAGCCTTGTCAAAGGCCTTCATGATTGCAATCTCGAGTATGAATTTTGTGAATATTATGTATATGGAAAAGAACACCATTTTTATTTTTACTCTAGTTCTCACAACTCGTTTTGGGTCTTGGATTATGTACATTCATATGTTTTTGGTCTTGTAAATTTTCCTTCATTATCAAAATTTGTATACTTTCTTTCTTCCATAGATGATTATAGTAGGACATTTTTTGATTTCCTCAGAAGTAAATTTGAAGTCTTTATTCGGTTCAAGGAGTTTAAGGCCTTGGTAGAAAAAAAGACTAGCAAAAATATTAAGTGTTTGAGGAATGATAATGGTAGTGAGTTTTACTCCATAGAGCTTGAAAAGTTTTGTAAAGAGAATGGGATTGAGAGACATAAAACTACTCCCTACACTCCACAAATAAATGGAGTTTTAGAGAGGATGAACAAAATTTTGATGGAGAGGGCTAGGAGTATGTTGAGTGGTGCTAGCCTTGAATAATTTTTTTTGGTTGAAGTGGTAGCCATTGCATGTTATTTGATCAACATATCTCTTATATCAATGCTTGATGGTAATACACCCATGGAGGTGTGGTCTAGTAAAAAGAATTTGATGATGCTTCTCAGAGTATCTAGTTGCGAAGCTTATTCTCATGTTCCGATTGAGAAGAGGTCAAAGTAGGAGAACAAGGTTGTTAAATGTATCTTTATTGGCTATGGTGTTTGTGTGAAAGGGTACAATATTTGGTATCCAAAAGATCAAAAGGTTCTCTATAGTAGAGGTGTGATATTCAAAGAGATGAAACCTTCCTTTATTGAGTTACAATCAAAGGAAGATGAAAAATAGAAAAAGGAGGTGGTTTAGATTCCACCTAATCCGAAGAAAACAAAACCAAGTACTCATATTGGACCTAATGATGAGAAGAGCTCAAGTAGCTCTAAAATTTCTAAAGAAGAAGGAGAACCTCAACCTCAACATTTGAGGAGGTCTACATGAATTAGGTGGAAATTGGAAAGGTTTGGTTATTCATTATTGGATTCTAGTTGCGTATTTTCCTTGATTAGCCTAAGAATATTAGAGAGGCATTGTGTGTGAATGATTTAGATTCCTAGATGCAATCCATGGATGAGGAGATGGCTTCATTAAAGAAAAATAAGACTTGGGATTTGGTACCTTTACTTGCTAGACATAAACCTGATGGTTGTAAATGGGTTTTTAAGAAAAAGTGTGATCTTAATGGTAGTGTTGAGAAGTATAAGGTGTAGTTGGTCACTAAGGGGTTTTCTCAGGTGGACAATATCGATTATGGGGAGATATTCTCTCCTGTAGTGAAGTTGTCATCTATCTAAATTGTGTTGTCACTTGCAATTGTATATGACTTAGAAGTGGAATAGATGGATGTGAAGACAACGTTCCTTCATGGTGATTTGGAGGAAGAGATATGCATGTCACAACAAGATCATTCTTTGACAAAAGTAAAGAAAATTTGGTTTACAAACTAAAGAAGTCTCTTTATGGTTTGAAATAGTCTCCTAGAATGTGGTATCATAATTTTGATACCTATGTTTTGTCATTGGGATTTCAAAGATCTAAATCTTACAATTGTGTATACTTTAAAGTTGATAATGGTTATTGTAGACGTTCAAAATATCTTGATTGATATTATACACTCAATCTTAATTCACTAACATGAATTATTCCTGAAGCATCTCTTTACGAATCATTTAATTAAATAATCCTTATTTAATTAATTCATCATAATTCCTCTTTTAATTAAATAAATCATTTTATCTAATTAAATCATTATCTCCTTTTAATTAAATAAATCATTTTATTTAATTAATCCCAACATTTCTCTTTTCATTAAATAAATCACATTATTTAATAAATTCATCTCGTTAGTTGAATAAATTAACCTTTATTTAATTTAAATCTAACATAATCCCTTTTAATTAAATAAATCAAAATTTATCTAATTAAATCTAATATTCATTATTCCTCTCATTTTTTATTTAAATAAATCCAAAAATCTAAATCAAAGTGTCAAATCAACCATCTAAGTTAATTAAATCCTAATTAACTCTAACACTAATCCATCAAATCCTCTAGATTTTGGAACTTGCACATGTAAATCAATTTAATTGATTTATTAGATCCTTGATTTTCATTCAAAAGGGCATCTTTTTGGAATATTCCTTCATTTTTAAATCTCTCTCCAAAGGGACTTGTCCTCCAACTTGGCATTTATATCTCATATAATTCTTTTTTCTTGAACCAAGTGGCATTAACTCCTCTTTCACATCCTCTTGTGCAAGCCATCTTTCAAATTTCAAATCCACCTAATTGCATTTATTTGCACATCCACCAAAATGTGCTCATTCCTCCTCCACTAGCATGTTGACAAGTGGCACCTTGCCATTGGCTCATGTTTAGTCCCATATTTATTCCATTTTCTAATTTATCCATCATTCTCTTTTATAAATATAGGCCTTCTCTATTGTATTTGGATGCACAATCTTAGCCATTTTGCACTATCCACTACTTTATGTATTTGAGTTCAACCACAATTTGATCATCATCCATAATATAATCCAAGATAGCATAGGATTCATCTTTCATAGCTAGGTTCTTTCAATTTTTGTTCATCAAACATCCATCCAAGAGCTTATCAAGGGTTGGGAAAGGGCTGCTTTCCACTTCGAATTAGCACTAATCCACTATGGGATAGGTATATACCATGCTTTTTTGTATGCTCTTAATTAGTTTATTTGATCTTTTGTTGTTTTGTTTGCATTATGAAGCATGTTGGAGTATTTCATAGAGATGTTATGTTTGCTTTGATTTAAAGGACTAACCATGCTAATGTGTGTTAAAGTTTTAAGTGTTTTCAGATTTTAGCATTTACATCTGGTGCTAGAATGAGGGCATTTCCTAAATTTGTTTGAAAGTAATAGATTGTTGTCATATGCATGTCTAGTTCTTTGAATGCATTCTTACTCTATCTGGAATTTAGTTCATTCTCATTGAGTCTATGTTTCCCATTTGCATTATCAATTTGCATTCAAGCTGATTTTCTGAAGCTCCACCCCAATTTCAATAGTTTGAATGATCATTATGTAATTCTTAGTAAAAACAAAGCATATTTTTCGGGTCTGTATGTAGTAGGTTGGTTAGAATATGGATTTTTTTGCACATTTGATCTCACTGTTGATTTCCCTGCCATATGACATTAATGAAAACACTACTTAGCTATCATTCTCATGGACAACTAAATGTTTGTGATTTGAAATCATTTTGTAGCTTTATTTCTGTAGAGGTAAAAAAGGTGTGAATATTTGTTGTTCTGGATAAAATTTTAACTTGCTTTGATCTAGGCTATGATGCATACATTTCAATGCTAACACTGTTACATTTCTAATGGTAACCCATTGCTTGCATTAAAATTTATTGATCCAATGGTTATGCCAATAGAGCCCTATGTCTCTAGATATTTAGACTATTAGTATAAGAATTGTATAAAATGCTTACAGAATTTAGTGTTAGGTATTTAAACCACTCATCAGTACGGGAGATACTCTGGCCCAAGAAAAATCTATTGGATGGATATTGTCAAGCCATGCTGGCATAATTATTATAAGCCTTTGAAGTTGATGAAGTGATGGCTTATAGAAGAACAATATCAGCGATATAAAGTATGTCAATCCATCCCCTCTTGTCATACTCTTAATCTATCAATGAGGCTATGGTATTCATCATTATTTAATGTGTTGGCATGGAGTGAGATGTCAGTAATGGCAACCGGCTAACCACCTTCCTTCTATAGTAAACCAAAATCATGTGGCATACTTATGGGCTAATAATCTTACTTCAATGTCACGCCTTTCCTGACCTATCTATCAGTGCTTAATTCCTACCCTCCAATCTTTCAAATTGAGTGAATGCATGGATCTGGGACATAACATACCCAATTTTTTCACACAATAAAGTGCAAAATTTTTAAGTGAGGCATGAAAGTAAATAGTTGTAAGTAAACATGGAGATCTAGGATTCGATACTCATAGTATATCAAACTAATGTCTATAGAGAAAGGCTAAACCATAGTGCTATCATAGTAAAAGAATTTAAATTTAGTTGATGTTCATGAAATGAGTGAATCGGTGAAAGAATTTATGGAACCATTCGATCATAAAAAGAATGACATGGCTGGCACAAATATTTGAGGGGAGGCATATGTCTTACAAGTTTTTATTCCATCATTAATATCGATGTCTTCCATCATTAAGGTCACTAGTTTTCTCATTAAATATTGTCATTTTTTGTCTTATCAATATAGATACAAGTTTCAATCTTAAGATTGTGTTTCAACACCTTTATAGCCAAGCCTCTCCTCACCATTATTGTTTGTTGGCAGGGAGGATGTGAGAAAAGCACGTTGATTAAATTTTAAAGGGAAACCATTCATTTCCTATAGTTGCTTCATTTTGTACGTATTGGCACATCAACTCTAAAGCGAGAATCTATTGTTTATATGTTAGATTTTATGATATTACTTTGAATATATTCATGTCACACCATCACTGTCGTTTAGTAACTTCTATCAGATTAGTCATTGAGCATTAAAAAAAATCACAACTATAGGGCATCGAAAAGGAACTTTCATATGCCATTGAGTGCAACATTCCAATATATCTGCATAGGAAAGTAATGTTTGATATCAGTATATGAGGATATTAGTCTATACACTAGAGATCCTTATTTATATCTAATGGTTAGGTAATCAATATTAGATCTTGAAAATCCTTGAATGCTAAATCTGTTTGGAGATTTGACATGCCATGCTAATGCAATTTAAGTGAAGATTTTAATAATGCAATCCATTGTCTATTAGCTGTATTACCAAAGGATCACTTTTGGTGGCTTTATGACTTGAGGATTCATGAGATCCAAGTAAGCTTTATTGTGGAATTAAATTAAACATTGTCTATCAAATCCAAAGGATAGTTGTGGATTTTTTTTATCTCTCAAAGGATTATTTTCTTGTTTTTACAAGTTTAGGAATTTTATTTGTTTAAAGTTATATTAATTATGTTGTTATCATTGATTCCATGAATATCATACCTCTTAATTATAATAAATTTGTATTGTTTGTAGGTGGGATCTGCATGAAAAATCAGGGTATTGGAATTGAAGAATCACAAGCACATTTGAAGTGGGCATTGGACATTGAACTTGAGACTTGGAAAAAGCATTTTTAAATGCTTATTGTAATAGTCTAGAATATTCATGGCTGCTTTTGTTTTCTATTTTAGGCTAACTAGATCAATTTGGGTTTAAAATTAATCAGTGATTAATTTTTTCAAAATTGGTTAAAATTGGACCTAGGAACTTACTAGAATTTTGATTTGGTCTAAAATTGAACAAAAAAACTTCACGCTTCATCTTGGTGCTATAAAAAGAATAAATTACTACTTTGAGGTCTAAAATGAACATGTTTCTTTTGTGTTTTGTAATCTCTTTTACAAATTAATATCATTTAAAAGGCATATGCAGTTCTCTTGCACTTCACAATGATCTTGAGAATCAAAATTCTTTTGGTGATATTAAGTTGTATAAAAGATTACCTCCACACTTCAATTTGGGTTTTTTCAAATTGAACAAATCTTGCTAGTGTGAGTTAGGTATATCGTGTGTGTTCTCTCTTTGTTCACGCAAACAAAGATTTATCAAACTAAAAATTTTATTGCTTGTTATTATTCACCTTTAGAGGGTCTGTCTGGTGGGAAAAAGTAATTACCCTAGGGAATGACCCAACCAGGAACATGCTAAAGCCAGGCAACTTCCACCCGATATATAAGTGTGGGTACTTGAGAAAAGTTCAAGTATCATGAGGATTGTTTTGACAAGAAGGGAAACAATGGTCTCTTTATGTATGGATGATCCCCCAAAAATGAAATTCCTATACTAGAACCTTTTGTTAAAGAGGCCAAAATCTCTATCTATTTGTTGGTGCAAGAACAGTCATTCTGAAACTATCCCACATACTTGTGGTTCAAAGTAGAGATAAAAATTTCTTCATGGGAGATCCATGAGAACTGAAGCTTGGCTAACTTGAGAAGATTGTGCTATGGAGGGGAGCCAACATGGTCAAGCTTCTAGTTATCTTCTTTTATTTAAGAATAGGTGGATTTATCCAAGTGGGAATTCAACAGATATTGTCTCTCTATACTAAGGTTGTGCATCATTTTGGAATCAAAACACTTTTCTTGATCTAAAACATTGAAAAAAAAAACTTTCAAAACAAGATCATCAAAATGTCAAACCCTTTAGGAGAAGCAAATACCATTGAAAAATCCAAGTGCTATTGCTTGTCCTTAGGGATTTCATCCTTGAAGGCTTCTAGGTATTTGGATTCATATCTCAATTTGTTTCTCCCAAAGTCAACATATAGAAATTTTTCCTTGATTCTCTTCATTTCCACATAATGGACCTTGTGGGATGAAAATAAATCAAGACATTAGACATTAATTTTGAAAGCCTAACCAAGAAAGTGTTTATGGTGAAAAGAATCAATCTAAGCAAGATAAAAGACAATTGAACCTCATATGTGCTTATTCTCATGATTTCCAAAAAGCTCAAGATCCCAAAACAAAAGTCTTTGTGAAAAAGCTTCAAGTTCAGGTGTTACACTCAAAAAGCTATCAAGAAGTACATCAAGAAGATAAACCTCAAGCAATACACCAAGATAATAAATAAGTTCACATGGTTTTATAGACTTATTCCTTTCAAAAATCTTGAAATGTATGCTCAATTTGAACCAATTATCTAAAGTAAAAAAATTGGAAGTACAAGCATGTTGTTCAATACTGAGGTCTTGTAGGAAGGAAGCCTCTTTAAGTCTAATTTAGGATCAAAATAAACATTCTAATCTATCCCTCAAATATGAATCAAATCTCATCCCACCAACAACTCTTGGAATGTTGGAAAAATCCCTCATGCTAGACTTTTGGAAAATCCTTTAAATCAAATCAAAATCATCTTGTTTGACTAAGTATGTGTAGATGAATCCTTCTTCATATTCTTAGTTAAATTCTCGACTTGTAGATGAATTTATTCCAAGATAAACATCCAACATCTTGGGGTCTAAGATTTCATTATCCAAACTAAATCCAAAAGTCCTAAAGTCTAGTGTCCCTTCAAGATTCTTAAGAATTTAATCATTCACACCATCCATCTTTCACTTATCTCATCACCATCCTTTGATCCTTAAGAAAAATTAAATTTTCTTCTTTGTACCTAAAAATTTGACCCATCTTTTCTGGTGCAAACTCGATCTCAATATAAGAAAAGCATGGAAGTGAACAAAGAAACATCTACTTCAAGTGACTTGAGTCAAACAACTCCTAAAATCAATCCCATTGGATATAGCAATCCTCCACCCAATCTTCCTCTATTAACACAAGATCCTCAAGAATAAGGTCAAATGGAAGACATCACTAATAATGTCTTGGGGATGACTCAAGATGAAATCATAGAAATGGTCCAAAATCCTAAAAATCACAAAATTATCAATGCCATGATGAGACTCAATCCTTCACAATACATGCTAGAGTTGGAAAAAGAAGGGGCTAAAATCCCTTCTAATTTTGATGTAAACACTATTGTGGAGAAAAATCTTGGGATTACACCACTGGTCTCATTCACACCATCTTTTCAAAACATCATTCAACCCATTCCCCAACCCACATCATCTCTTGCTCCAACTCAACCAATTGTCAACAAGGGGATTTCCTTACTTCATGCTCTTCAAACACATCCCCTTGTGAACAACCAAGACTTGGATGCAAGAACCACCTTGGATCAATCCATCCCTCAAGATCCAAAAAACCCATACATTCCACTTGTCTTTCATGACACCAATAATCCATCCACTTTAACTGCAATACTGATATATCCTCTTAACACACTAGTCTCTCTCCCCATGACCTCACAAGGAGAAGGTGGATTATTTGGACAAGGGTGAATCCTTGATCCATCATCATCGTCATTTGATCAAATGAACATACCACCTATCCTCCCACAACTTCCCTCTCTTACATCAACATCCACACCAATCCTTGGTTTAGGGCAACCCGCTTCGCTTATCCAAAATTAGCCAATTCAAATCAACATATCAAGCATACCAAATCCTCCAGTCATACCACCGACATCACAAAAAAAGGTGGGAACAATCCAAACACCTCAAACAACCATTACACCATCCACAACATCTCAAATATCTCAAAATGTGGTCTCCCAAGGACCTAGCTAATCAAACCTACCCTCCACCACACAACCCACCGTCATCACTCAAACACCTCAACAAACACCTCAACAAACCCTCATCACACCATCTCACACCATTCCAAATCCTCCACCTCTACCATAAAATCCAAGCACGAACAACCAATACAACATCACATTGCAAGCAGCTCAGCAAGCCTACCAAAGGTCACTCCAACAATTCCAAACCTAGCAAGCCACACAAGTTGCATGATAGGTTGCACATCAAGCACAAATGTCACAAGTTGCACAACAATACCAAGAGGTTGCCCTAGCACAATCACAAACATTGGTGTAGTAACAACAAGCCCATGTGCAAGAACAAGCTTTATTAGAGCAACAACAAGCCGCACAAGCCACCCAAGTTTTACAAGCACAAGCATAGGCACAAGCCTAACTTCAAGCATAGAAAGCTCATGGACAAGCCTTGTTACAACAACAGGCTTATCAACAATCTTTATAGAAATACCAAGCACAACAACAAGCAACTCAACAACCATCCCAACAACAAGCGTTGTTGGCACAACATGACAACAAGCCCAACAACAACTGTTGTTGGCGCAACAGTAGAAACAAGACCAACAACAAGCTTTGTTGACACAACAACAACTACAAGCATATCAAAAAGCATTAGTTGATAGAAAACTCTCAGGAATGCACCACCAAGTCCGCAAGTCACCCCACCCATCATCCAAATCACTACACCAACCCAAAATGCATTCATTCCATCACTTGACCCACAAAGTGACTTGTTCACCCAAATCACAAGACTCTCACAGCAGTTGTTAGACATACAATCTACGAAGACCCCTAAATCACAAGGGAATCTATGCCCTTATCCGTTTGATAGGAATATTGTGATGAAGCCATTCCCACAAGGCTTTGAGATCCCAAAATTTGACAAGTGACATGGAACATGAAATCTTGAAGATCACATCAAGGAATTCCACATACACTGCAAGGAATTTTCTTATGATGACTCCTATCTAATGAAGCTCTACCCTCAAAGTCTATCTAGCTTAGCCATGGAATGGTTCTCCCATCTTTCACTCAGAATAAAAATGTTCCAAGAAATTATCGATGCATTCATTTAAAACTATTCATTCAATATGGGCATCGATGTAAGCTTGGAGGAATTGTCCAACCTTAAGCAAAACAAGGGAGAATCATTTGTGTCCTTCTTGCAATGATGGTGATCCAAGGCCAATAGAAGTAAGTGGGCCATGCAAGAAGAACAATAAGTTGGAACTATCAACACAAATCTTGAAGGGACCTTGGCCTTCCATCTCAAAGTGCAGTGCATTACCTCCTATGACCAACTCATCCCCAAGGCTCTCAACATCGAAAGAGACCTCATTACATAAGGGAGGACACCCACTTATCAAGACAATCACCCATTGACAAGATATAGCAACAAAACACGAATATGGGTGAAGAATAAAAATGTTACCAACGACAATGTTGTTGACGCTAAGGTTGTGATCAGTGATCCAAAGCTGAACATGCAACAACCTTAGAATAATATCCAAAACATTGCTTGACACAACACATCTCATCAACAAAATAACACGCAGGCAGTTAACAATTTTAATGATCAAAGCATACCATCCACAAGAAACTGATATCCCCCAAAGTGAAAGTCCACACCGCTTGGAAAATTAGTTGAATCTTTCATGAAGTGACTCATTAATGCCAAAATCAACACACTCCCAATAATCAAAAATTACCAAGAGCCTTAGGTTAAGCCACCTTGGTATAATGAGAACCACCTGTGTGATTTTCATAAAATAAAGGGACACACAACAACCCATTGCATGAGGCTCAAAAACTTGATCCAGGATCTCATTGAAGACAAGACTATATCAGTTGAGCAACCGACTAGAAATCAAGACCTTAAGGTATACATGAATCTGATGCTGGATCACAATAAATCAAACAACAATGGAAAATGCAAGAATTACGACAGTGTCAACCATGTTTATGACCATATGGTCACATCCCTAGATGAAAGTGTAAGTGTTGTCCATATCCCAAGGTCCAAGGCTGAGTGTGGAGTCACCACACGAGGCAGAAAAATCACTATCCCTGGACCATCCTCATAAGCTAGAGCACCTCTTTCAAATTCAAAATTAGTCACCAATGGCTACAATATCTAGGAACAAATAAAGAAGACCCCTGCCCAGATCCCCATCATGGAGTTACTGAAAATTTCACCTGCATATAGGGATATTTTCGAAAAGGCCCTTGCTGAGTCTTCTATACCAATGAACACTGATGCGGATCAGTTCCAAGCTATGATCAAACACATCACCATGGCACATCTCTTCTCATTCTTTGAACAATATCTGCTGACCCAACCATCTCAATATGGCACACTTCATCTTGAAGTCTTTTTCCATAAAAAAAAATTCAAACAGGTCTTGGTGGATGAAGGTGCAGGTTTGAATATTTTTTCCCTCAAGCTAATAAAGAACTTGGTATTTTTTGAAGATATGATTGAAAAGGGAAAATGCATCACAATCTAAGCTTATGATGATTAGGAAAGAGTGTCTCAAGGCATCATTCAACTTCCTATCCAACTGGGACCAACCATCATGTATACTACTTGCCAAGTCCTCGATCTTGACCTCCCTTATAACGGTCTCCTCGGGAACCCATGGATCCATATGGTGAAAGTGATTGAACCAATGTGCTAAATTCCCCTTTGAAAATCAATATTTTTCCATCCATGGCCATCTCGAGCCCTTTTCTTACTACAGGAATGTTGAATCCAAATATTAGAAAATCCCACAGGTTCCTAAAAATGATGAAGACCCTTCAAATCCATACGTAGACCCATGAACCTTACCATCCACTTCTGGGATAAAGAAACCCTCTAGTCCCTCCATTTCTGATATCAAGATCATTATCCAAGACAATAGATGTGGAGATTACAAGATGAAGAAGGGTGCCTTTGTAGTAGGAGAGTTACCTCAATCTCCTCTATCTCGTGGACAACCACAAATAAGTGACACATCATCCCAAAATTTTAGGGAAAACTTTGGCCAAGAATTTATAGATGAAAAGGGCATATTCAATCTCCTATACCAAGATGAAGGACCTATGCCTGCTCTTTCAATGGATTATGCAAACAACGAACTACAATTGATGTTGGGTATGGGCTATAATAAGAATGAAAGCCTTAGAGAAAATAGCAACGGTCGATTATAACCCATCATTGCTGAGAGGCACATAAAAAATCTTGGTCTTGGATGTACTCCTCTGAGAATAACCGTACTTGGCATAATTCCCCTTGTTAGAATAGTCAAATCTCCTCTTCGGTTACTAGTATCCATAGGTCTAGGCTTAGACAATTTTACATTTGACATAACTAATGTATGTGGGAGTGATAGTGACAAGGATACCATTACTGGCCTACCTATATTGTTTGAATACTCTTCCTTGTTCATGATTTCCACTGTATCTTTTGATTCGAATAGCCAAACCCATGAGTTAAAACTAGTGTATCCCTAGTTAATAGACTGTGACCAACGAGGACCACTAGTTTTAGGCACATTCAAAAACAATGAGGCCCTCTCGGAATTCATGGGACTACGAGATACCTTGTGGAGGTCACAAAGCTTGATTCAACATTGAGCTAGGCACACATGCTCATTATGGGGAAACAATTGAATCCCTTAGTTGCAAAAGTGAAAATTTGAGAATAATCTCTAGGTCTTTAAGTAAAAACCACACTGTGGCACTTTTAGACCCAAAAAATAGTAAAAAAAAAGGATGCATCCAATGGTGAAAACCTTTCTAAGGTGGCATAGGATGGGGGATTCAATCTTCCTCTTAGTTCTATCCATCAAGCGAAGTTAGTGGTATTAGTAGAAAAGTGCAACCCCATCAACTTAGGGACTAAGGCAACACCATATGTAACCTTCTATACATAATCACTTCTGACTAAAGAACAAGAGCTTCTAGTTTCATCCCTAAGGGAAAGAAAGGTGAACTTTTCATTGACCTACAATGACATGCTGGGTTTGGATCCAAAAGTTGTGGTTCACCATCTTGTAGTATATCTTGAGGTGAATCCAGTGAAATAAAAGCTAAGGAAAATGCATCCACATATCACACTTTTAGTCAAGCTCGAGTTGCAAAAAATATTGGATTCTGGCTTCATAAGGCCCATTGATTATCCTAAGTGGGTCTCAAACTTAGTACCAATCACTAATCCCATTAGGGGAATCCACATCAGCACTGAATTCTGAGATCTAAACAAAGCATGTCCCAAGGATTATTTCCCTCTCCCAAAAATAGACATGATTGTGGATATTGCGGTGGGACATGAAATGATATCACTAATGGATGGATTCTCATGCTACAATCAGACAGTGATATCTAAAGAAGATTAACACAAGACAACTTTCACTTGTCCATGGGGAACATAATATTTGAACATGATGTCATTTGGGTTGAAGAACACTGGAGCCACCTATCAAAGGGCCATGACTCTCATCTTTCAAGACATGGTTCACAAGTCTGTAGAGGACTATGTGGATGACATATTGGCCAAATCAGGAGAGTGAAGGGATCACATAATCGAGATAGACCCCACCAAATTTAAAGAAATTCTTAAGAGGGAGGCACCAAGGAAATTGAATAAGCTAAGAAGCTTACAAGGAAGACTCTAGTCCATCTATTGATTCATAGAAAAATTAGTAGATAAGGCTATCCCATATTCTCATCTACTCCACAAGGGGGTAGCATACAAATGGGATGAGAAATGTAATCAAGCATTCAATAAGATTAAGGAGTAATTTCTCACACCACCAGTTCTTATGCAACCAATTCTAGGCAAACCCTTGATCATTTATTTATCAACAACAACATCAACCCTTGATGATCTCTTAGCACAAAATGATAAAAAAAGGGAAGGAGATAGTTATTTACTACATCAATAGAACCATGGTGGGACATGAGCTAAATTACATATCCATTGAGAAGGCTTGCTTAGTAGTCATCTTCATAGCACAAAAATTCAGACACTATATATTGGATCACCAGATAAAACTCATTGCCAAGATAAACCCTCTCAAGTATTTGCTTTCTAAAGCAACAATCATAGGGTGAACAACTAAATGGGTTATGATCTTGATAGAACAGGACATTGATTATGTGGAATGGAAGGCCATTAAAGGACAAGTGATTGCAGACTAGCTAGCAGAAGCACAAATATGCTCAAAGAATCCACTTGTATTAGAATTCCCTGATGAGTCCATCTTTAATGTAAGCATAGTAGATCATTGGAAAAGGTACTTTGATGGATCCTACACATAGCATGGGCTAGGAGCTAGAGTACTTTTCATTACACCACAAGGATATTGTATACCCAAATCATATAAGCTATCTTTTCCTTCGACAAACAACATTACAGAATATGAGGCTCTTATCATAGGGTTGAGAATTGTTGTAAAATTGTAGATCATGGCACTCAAGGTCTATGGACATTCACAGCTTATCATCAACCATGTCAATTAAAAATATTAAACGAAGGATGACAAGTTGACTCCATACAAGAAACTGGTGGAAAGCCTCAAATAATCCTTCATTGATATCACATTCGAGTAGATACCAAGAACAAATAATAGAGAAGCAAATGCTATGGCGATAATTGGATAACTACTAGATATCCCACACAATGTCCCAAAGGAAGAATTCCTTGTAGAGAAGCTTCTTGTACTAGCTTTCAAGGTACTAGAGTATGAATTTGTGTTTGAAATCATTGATCCTAGTAACCCATAGTATCATGACATATACACTTATCTAATTATTGGAGTGATCCCTGTTGATATCACTCCCAACCTTAAGAAAACCTTTGTCAAGAATTCATCATGTTTTTTTATCTTAGCTGACACCTTATACTGTAGGAGTGTTGAGGGAACCCTTTTACAATGCTTAAACATTGAGGAAGCTTTGACTACTTTAATAGAGGTACATAATGGCATCCATGGTTCATATTCGAGTGGTATGACCTTGGCCAAGATGCTACTGGGAACGAGGTACTACTAGCTGGTGATAGAAAGGGAAGCCCATGAATATGTCAAAAGTGCTTGCAATGTCAACAACATGGGGATCTCATCCATGCACCAACTCAAGAGCTCCACCTTGGCCCTTCTCACAATGGGGGCTTGATCTCATTGGGAAAATCACCCCACCTCATCTAATGGACACAAGTACATTATCACCACAATAGAATACTTTACAAAGTGGGTAGAGGCCATCCCAATGACCTATATTATAGGGAAGTAGATTTCCAAGTTCATCTTGAATTACCTCATTTACCACTATGGTGTCCCATAGGCCATAATCTCAGATAAGATGACACCTTTCAAAAACTAGGATATCTGAGACCTATGGCAAACATCTAATATCCAATATCACTTTTCTACTCCATACTACCCCCAGGGTAATGACCAAGCAGAGGCTACACATAAAACCATCCTCAAAATCCTCAAAAAGGTAGTCAATGAAGCTAGTCATGACTAGAACTTGCAGTTGAACCCTACCCTATGGGCCTACCAAACAAGTATCTGCACACTGATATGTGCAACCACATGTTCCCTAGTCTATGGAGCATAAGCCATCCTCCCCATCGAGATCGAGCTCCCATCCCTAATGATATCATTATGAAACCTCATAACAAATGAATAATATTGGGTGTCATAACTAAATGATCTGCAACTACTAGATGAGTGGCACATGGATTCTTTAAACCATTTGTAGGTCTACCAAAACCATCTTAATCAAAGTTACAACAAGAGGATCAAGAGTCAAACCTTCCAAGTTGGAGAGCTAGTATTGAAGGAGAAGTAAAAAAATGTACCAAATCTAGATAGCAAGGGAAAGTTTGAACCCAATTGGTTGGGACGCTTCATCATCACAACAAGCTACAATTTACGGACATATCAACTATCAATACTCAAAGGGGAGCCTTTGCACAAGCCCATCAATAACTCCCATCTTAAAATGTTTTATGCCTAAGCTTCAAGGTATAAATCCAAAAAATACAAAAAATCAAAAAATTCAAAAAAATATAAAAATCCAAAAATATCAGAAAAAGGATTAAAAATAGTAAAGACAAAAATCATCCTCTAGTGAAAACCACTTCGGTGGCACTTTTAGCAAGTACCTTGGTGAAAACCTAGCATACAAGTGCCTTGTGGAAATAAAGCACTCTCCATCCACCAAGATCTCTATTATTTTCTTTGTACCACCTACCATCACCTTCCACATCACCCATCTCATTCCATCAATCCTTCCATCACTCATTCACATCTGCATCATAGCTTGATCATATGTTCATATCATGATACCCCCTAGTACTAGTTGGAAAATTCCTAAGGTCAGTATATCCTACCTATATCAAAGTAGTCTATCACACCACGCTGGGGCATGTTCTTATACCTACATCGGATCGGATTTGTGTATATTCTCGAAATCCTCCTTAAAATAAAAAAATCCAAAAAAATTCATAAAATCCATCAGAAAATCCCAGAACATCCAAAACATACCAAAAATCCAAAAATAGGTCAAAATAAAAAAGAGAGTAAAAAATAGAGACTTCTCATCGAACTACATTGTCTCTGAGCTTGAACATAGGCAAGGTTGATCTTTGATCATCCCTGAGACACCCTAGGATATTCCTTTAGAAGTCCATCATAATAAGCTGACAATTCATCATTTGTTTATATCTTCATCTTGTAAATTGGTCAAGTCATCAGTCGAACTACGTGATCTTTGCATATATAATGTAGGCAAGGCTAATATTTGATCAGCCCCAAGGCCCCTAGGATAGGCATTTAGATTAGGTTCTTGGTCAAAATATCTGAAAACACCAAAACATTAGAAAATTTAAAAATCAAAACATTTGTAAAAGATCTTGAAAATAACAAAAACAGCCTCAAAACAAATTCAAAACATCAATTTTATTTTAAAAACTCAAAAAATCCATCAATCACATCTTGATTTCACCCACAATAAACATCTACTCATAATAAATGATTGTCACCTTCAGCCTTTGACAAAAAAATCAGAAATAAGTCTTGCAGGTTACAAATGAAAACTCAAGCGTCAAGGTCTTAAGTCTAGGTTAGTAGGTAAACAAGTTGGTCAACTCCTAATATTAATAGACTACCATCTAGTCAATCTCATCATCATCTGATAACATCATGTCCTAGGATGTATCCTTCCTACAATGGACATCAACATTAGGCATCATCATAGTTTTGTCTTGGATAGCATTATGAAGAACATTAGCTTGTTTGTTTACTTGATCTTTGTCTTTTTGACTTATCTTATTTTGCTCATTCCTATGACCTATCGATGGTGTCCAAACAAAGGGATTTAGAGAGAAAGGAATGGGGAAACAATCATTATCTTTTTATTTGTTGTGATTGTTGGAAATTCTTGTAATATAACCTTGGTGATGCTTACTTTGTTTGGTCTATAGGGGGGGTGGTTTAGGTGTCTTGTTGACCACATAAGAAGGATTTACTTTCTATGTTTTGGTCTAAGATGTTTGAATTATCTGAACTGCATTTTAAATGAGGTTTCGTATGTCAGGTATGAACAAGGATACTCCTATCTATTTTTTGAGTCAAAGTCCATCGCACTAGGTACAATGCCATCCTAGTTCTTTATACCTTGATACATCATATCTATGTGTGTTATCAAACATAAGGTAAGTGAGCCCTTTTAAAATCCTAATTCCTGATAATAAAATCATCATCATTCATCATCGTATCTAATAAAGTCTTAATGCTTCATAGACTTGTTAGATCATCTTTTCATCATTATTTTCTTCTTATTCTTATATCTTTACTAACATTTCTATCCAATTTTTTTGTGATATCTCAAAATATACATGAGGCTACACATGGCCAATGACTATCTATACATCATCAAAATTGTCTACATCAAATATCTGATCTTTCTAAAGAATTATCTTTCATCCTCTGATCAGTAGAACCACTCCTCTCGCATTTTATCGTGATCTCAATCAAAAAAATAACATTTATGCTCGATCTCTCGAGGGGGTAGTATGCCAGCCTAATCCTTCTCACTGGGGCAGTAGTGGGGTATTCCAAAAAATAAGAATTTTTTTGAATTTTGATCTTGGCGATGTTATTCTTTGAACAAACACAACAAGTACATCGCTTCAAAGAGGGGGAAAATTTAAACATTGAAAATATCCTAATTGATATTATACACTTGATCCTGATTCACTAACATCAATTCTTCCTGAAGCACCTCATTACTAACCATTTAATTAAATAATCCTTATTTAATTAATTCACCATAATTCCTCTTTTAATTAAATAAATCATTTTATCTAATGAAATCATTATCTCCTTTTAATTAAATAAATCATTTTATTTACTTAATCCCAGCATTTCTCTTTTAATTAAATAAATCACTTTATTTAATAAAGTCATCTCCTTAATTGAATAAATTATCCTTTATTTAATTTAAATCTAACATCATCCCTTTTAATTAAATAAATCAAACTTTATTTAACTAAATCTACTATTCATTATTCCTCTCATTTTTTTATTTAAATAAATCCAAAAATATAAATCAATGTGTCAAATCAACTAATCTCCATCTAAGTTAATTAAATCCTAATTAACTCTAACACTAATACATCAAATCCTCTATATTTTGCAACTTGCACATATAAATCAATTAAATTGATTTATTAAATCATCAATTTTCATTCAAGAGGGCATCTTTTTGGAATATTCCTTCATTTTGAAATCTCCCTCCAAAGGGACTTGTCATCCAACTTGGAATTTATATCTCTTAAAAGTCCTTTTTCTTGAGCCAAGTGGCATTAATTCCTCTTTCACATCCTCTTGTGCAAGCCATCTTTCAAATTTCAAATCCACCTAATTGCATTTATTTGCACATTCATCAAAATGTGCTCATTCCTCGTTCACTAGCATGTTGACAAGTGGCACCTTGCCATTGGATCATGTTCAGTCCCATATTCATGCCATTTTCACATTTCTTCATCATTCTCTCTTATAAATAGAGGCCTTTTCTATTGTATTTGGATCCACAATCTTAGCCATTTTGCACTATCCACTACTTTATGCATTTGAATTCATCCACAATTTGATCATCATCCATAATATCATCCAAGTTAGCATAGGATTCATCTTTCATAGTTAGGTTCTTGCCATTTTTTTTCATCACACATCCATCCAAGATTTTATCAAGGGTTGGGAAAGGGCTACTTTCCACATCAAAGTGGCACCAATCCACTATGGGATAGGTATGTGCCATGCCTTTTTGTATGATCTTAATTAGTTTATTTGATCTTTTGTTGTTTTGTTTGCATTATAAATCATGTTGGAGTATTTCATAGAGATGTTTTGTTTGCTTTGCTTTAAATGACTAACCATGCTAATGTGTGTTAAAGTTTAAGTGTTTTCAGATTTTAGCATCTAAAGTTACATTCTCATTATTATTCTATATGTAGACGATATGCTGTTCATTAGGAATGGTAAGAGTATGATTTCAGATTTGAAGTTTCAGTTGTGAACATAGTTTGATATGAAATACATAGGTGTAGCTAGGTACATTATAGGAATGGAAATCATGAGATACAAAGCTAACAAAAATCTTTGGTTAAGCTAGACAAAGTACGTGAACCTGGTGTTGGAAAGGTTCAACATGGTAGATTGTAGATAGTTAGTTGTTCTTCTGATGCAAGGGATGAAGCTTTCTATGAATGATTGTCCAAAATATCCTATTGATATGGAGAACATGATTAGAGTACCATATGAAAGTGTAGTTGGTAGTTTGATGTATGCGATTGTGTGTACGAGACCAAAAATTTCCCAAGTAGTGGGATCCTTAGCCATTTTATGGCTAATCCTAGATGGCTACATTGGGATGTAGTTAAGAGAGTGCTTAGATATTTGTGAACCCTAATTTGATACCTGCATAAATAAAGCAAACAAAAATAATACTAGATTAAATGCAAGCAAGAAACAAGGATTCCCCATTAAATCCATTTACAAAATTTAGATAGAAAAGAAATGAAGAATAAACGCAAAAATGAAATAAAATCTATCTAAACTAAGCAAAATCTTTATCCCATGGGGGAATTGGTGCCAATGAGATGTTGAAATTGGCCCTTTCCCAACTCCTTTGTAAGCTTTTTTGTTGATGAGTGATTGATCCACTTTGTTGGTTGAATTCCTTCATAACCTAGCTATGGATTTGATGGAAATGGATGAAACTAGATATGCTTGAAGATGGATTTCAGTAGAGTAAGTTTACTCAAATTGTGGATGATTGAATGAGAGGAAGACTCTCTCATTTATAGATTTCAATCTTGGAAGAATGAGTGAAAATAAGCAATGTGGGATCATTCAACATCCAATGGCCAAGTGCCACTTGTCAAGATGTGAATGGTTGAGGAATGAGCACATTTTGGTCAATGTGCCAAAGAGGGGGAGATTTGAAATTTGAATTTGAAAGTTGGGGGGAGAGAAGAGTGGAGTTAATGTCACTTGGCTCAAGGCAAAGGACATGTAAGAGGCCTTCAATGCCTTGTTGGAAGGACTAAGTCCACTTGGCCTTTTTGAATTCAAATGGGGGAATATTCCCTTTTGATGCCATGTGAGGGAAAATAGAGAATTAATAAATCAAAATAATTGATTTATTGTGCAACTTGCATTCTCTAGAGGATTTTAATGATTGAGATAAAATTAACCAAGATTAGATTAATTTAATGAGAGATTAGATGATTTGACAATTTTGACTTAGATTTTATGAATTGATTTAAATCAGAATTGAGAGGAGATGATTAATTAAATAAATGTTTTGATTTATTTAATCAAGAGGGAATATGTTAGATTAAATCAAATAAGGTTTAATTCATTTAATTTAATAAGAGGACTTTAGAGATTTTCATTAAATAATTGATTTAATTAAACAGGGATGTAAGGTTAATTAAATTAAATTGATTAATTTAATCAACAAAAGGGAGAATGACTTAACCAAATAAATAATGATTCATTGGATTAAGAGACTAAATATGATGAAGTGCTGAGAATGTGAATTAGGAAGAAATGATGTTAGTAATCAGGATCAAGTGTGTCGGATCGAATTGTACATTTTCCATGTCTACATTTTGCCCCTCTTTGAAGCAATGTACTTGTTGCATTGATTCAAAGAATAAACTATTGTGATCAAAGTTCAAAAATTCTCAATTTTTTTAGATGCCCCATTGTTCACCAAGCAAAAGGATTATGCTAGTATATTGCCCCCTCGAGAGACCGAGTAGAAATATTTTGATTTTCCAATCGAGATCATGATAAAATGCGAGAGGAATGGTTCTATTGATCAGAGGACTCAAGATAATTCTTTGATGTAGACAATTCTAATGATGTATAGACAGTCATCGGCCATGGGTAGCCTCGTGTATATTTGGATACAACACACTAACTTTAGTAAAGATAGAAGAATAAGAAGAATAAGGCGATGAAAAGAGGATCCACAAGCCTACGTTATTAATTATGATGGTGATGATTTGCTTACTAGGAGTTGGGATTTTCAAAGGGCTAATTGCATTATGTTTGATAACACACATAGGTACAATGCATCAAGGTATAAAGGACCAGGATGGCATTGTACCTAGTGTGATGGACTCTAACTCAGAAATCAGATAGGAGTATTCTTGTTCACACTTGACATATGGAAACCTTGCTAGGACGGACCCAACAAAGAAAGTATTCACCAAGTTATATTACAAGAACATCCAACAAGCACAACAGATAAAAAAGATAAGGATCATTGCCCCATTCCTTTCTCTCTAAACCTATTTTGTTTAGGCATCATTGAGAAGTCCTTGAAATGAGTGCAAAATAAGATAAGTCTAAAAGACCAAGATAAAACAAACAAACAAGATAATGTTCTTCATACCACTAGCCAAGGCTAAACTAATGTTGGGTACCTGATGTTTATGTCCATCGTGGGAAGGATTCATCCTAGAACATGTAGTGATCAGGGTTTTTTGTGAGACTAATTGGGTGATAAGCTATTGATACTCCGAGTTGACCAACTTGCTTGCTTACTAACTTAGACTTTGAGACTTTGACGATTAGGTGTTCACTTTTGAACCTACTAAACTTGCTTCTGACTGACTCACCGAAGGGTGAAATTGACGATTGGTTTATTATGAGTGACATTTATTGCAAGTGAAAGCGAGATGAGATGGGTGCACCATTTTGGATTTTCCAAATGTTTTGAGGCTATTTTTGGAATTTTGAGGCGTTTTTTACAAATGTTTTTGGTATTTTGAAATTTTTTGAATGTTTTTGGATTTTGTGTCTCAAGGGCCGATCAAGGATGGCCTTGCCTATGTTCAAGCTTAGAGACGACGTAGTTCGACAAGGCGAAAGACTAACAAGACTTAATGATGACATTTTTGAAGATTTTTTGATATTTTGACATTGTTTTTTTGATTTTTTTATGATTTGGATGTTTTATGAGTTTTTCGCATGATTTTGACGATTTGGATAATGGATATGTGATGATATCGGTGCTCTATTTTGGGATTTTGTTGGAAACCAAGCTTAATGTTGATTGATCAGATCAATGGATTGATAGTTTGACTAAGTGTGTTAAGTCAAACAAAACTGATAATGCCCTTGTAAACTCTAGGAAGTTGTGTTATCCTAGAGTAAACTCGTACACAAGAGGATAGTTTGGCTAGGTGTGTTAAGCCAAACAAAGTGATGATGGATTTTGATAATTTGACCAAGTGTGTTAAGTCAAATAAGATCATAATGCACTTGTAAACTCTAGGAAGTTGTGTTATCCTAGCATAAGCTCGCGCATAAGAGGATGGTTTGACTAAGTGTGTTAAGTCGAACCAGGTGATAATGGATTGTATTCGATTGATCAAAATTGATGAAGCTTGATTTGGAACAAAATTGTTTTCATGATTTGATGTGACGCTGACATGCACATTAGATGCAACTGATATTGATTTTCAGATTGATGTTCAATGAAGGATAAAGCTTGATAAAGAACATCATCTTGTCAAAATATTCCATGGGCTAATGATTTGGATTTTGATTCACAAATTATTTAACCAATTTTCCTTCATGTTTTCCAATGTTCGAGTCACCACATAAGTTGGAGGATATATATCCAGATTTATTCCCGAAGCAAGATGTAAATATCTACCCCCAATGTCTAGCAATGTTTGAACGGCCATGGGTGGATTCTTGGATAGGTGTATGGATGGATGGATATGGTAAACATGCCAAGGATGCCAAGGATTATCTTGTGACAAGATAAGGTGTTGGAATAGAGTATGTTCCTTTGGATAGTGCTTTCATGACTCAAATAGTGTTGGGTAGGATGGGATCAATGAAAATGACCCATGTCAAGATGTTTACCATAAACACATGTGAAGTGTGCACCGAACCTTCATCAAGATCAAGATAAGGCAGATAGATGGTAATGGATTGGAATAAATGGTTCATGGATGAACGAATGATATGGCTTAAATGATGGTTTTATTATGGATGTGATAAGATGCTTTCTCTTGAAATGGTGCATGCAGATGCTAGATTCTACTCATGATGCCTGCTTGCCAGGTTTTCATCATGGTACCTATCCAAAGTGCCACCAAAGTGGTTTTCACTACAAGACAATTTTTTTCTTTACTGTTTTCAATCCTTTTTCTGATTTTATTTTTTTTGGATTTTTGCATTTTTTGTAGTTTTTTTGTATTTTCTAAGAGATTTTAAGCTTATGCTAAACCACCTAGTGGTGCTGATGTAAATGCTTCTTTTATAATGTGCCATCGATATCTTTCTTGAAGAAGCTGCTTTGTCAAGACACGTGCACTTGAATGCAACTTTTGAGATCCCTGATCTGCTTTGCTTATACCAAGGTTAACTTCATCTTTGTGCGCACATCATGATAGAGTGCCTTTTAAATCCTTATGATGAAGGGTCATTTCCAACACATGGTCAATGTGAGAGTTGGATATTATCCGTGGAGATGTGGATAGAGTGTGTTTAGAGATAAAAGATGGTTTGGTTGATAGTTTGGAGCCTTTGACTCTCCAAACTTGGGAAGATGAGCAATATTGAGTGGATATAGAAGTGTGTGTGGAATTAGGACCAACTGCTTGATACACTTTGTATGTCGCTTGAGAAGCCTTCTTTTTCCTTTGTGGACCTATTTGATGGATACTTGCCCCATTTTTATTTTGCCCCATAGTTTCTTTGACTGATGGAGTTTGATAGGGATAGTCATTCTTTGTATTCATTGGTATCCATATGTATTTGATTTGTCCTTCGTGCTTGACTACTTCCTTTTCTTTGATAGCATTCTTCATGCTTTGATTCAACTCTTCCTTCTTATGTTGGTCCCAATTCGTGGATGGGGTGATGGGCGGGTGATGATTCATGATGTGGCTGGTTGTAGTATTGGCATTGGTTTCATCATAAGGATTCTTTATGCCCCCTATGTTGATGCTTGGTTGAGATGAAGTTGCCCCTAGTTTTGTGGAAGTATCACTGACATGATTATATCCCTTGATTTTTGAATAACCAAGGCCTTGATGCTTGGGATTTCCAAAAATTTGCACTGATTCTAGGATACCTTATTCATGTAGGCCTAATCCTTTGCCCTGATAATTCATCTGTTGAAATATTTTATTTGCAAAAAGATATGATTTACCTTGGAAACAAGGTGCTACTCCTTCTCTGCTCTGTGGTGGATCTTTAAAAGTGGCAGCTTCTGTATTGATGAGATAGCTTGCCCTAAAAAAGGCGAGCGATGCAACTTTATAAGTGATAGGATCCTCCATATGTGGGATGAATGCCTGATTGATATATTTGGCTTGATCTTGTGAGATATCAGATTGTAATGCTCCTTCAAAAGGTGTGGATGCTTCATTGTACTTGTAAAAGTCTTCCTCATGATTCATTCTTGATATGCTATCACACGATGTTTATGATTCACAACTTCTGCAGAAGCCTTCTTCATGACCCATTTCTGACATGTCTTTGGATTTCTCTATATCTTGATCATGTGTGCAAATGTTAAGAGTGTGAGACTCTTGTTCCTTGGTAATGATGTCAAGAGTATGACACTCTTATTTTGAATGAAGATCATTTACATGTCCATCCAAAGAAAGCTTCTTATGGGTAGATGGAGGAGTATGTGCTATATGGATATGATCATTATTTGTGACATCTTGAAGGAGAGTGGCGATCACCTCATTGTAGTATCTTGTATATAAAAATTTTTGATCTTGATTGATGTCAGAATTGCTTTCAACATGCTTTGGATCAAGCTCTTGACATGGGTCAATTTCAAAGAATGGATTGCATTCTTGGATATCTTCATTAGGCATAGGAAGATTCTCAAATTTCATGAGGTTAAAGGATGTCCACATATTTTGGAAAGGATCATTGCTAGACCTTGGTGAAAGATGTTGATCATGCTTTGGACTAAATTCTTGAGATATGTCCTCTAACTCATTGGGTGATGTAGAGACATTGTCAAAATGATCATTGGTGGATGGATCTTGGTTTATGTCAATAGGATCAAATAACATCAACATTCCTCGAAATAGATCTTTGTAGGAGAGGTCTTGATCATAACTAAAAAATGGCTCTTGATGTATGTTGATTTGGTCATCAGATGAGGTGGAAACATCTTCAAGGTGTTCATTGATGGATAGATCTTGATTTTTGACTTCAACAATTATGGTGGGAATCTATTGCAAGCTTTATTGAGTGAGTAATGCATTTGTCTGTTGAGCCAACAATGCTTGTTGTTGGTCATATTTTTGTTGTGCCAACAATGCTTTTTGTTGGGCTTGTTTTTGTTGCACCAACAAAGCTTTTTGTTTAGCTTGTTGCTGAGCTTGATGGATTTCTTGCAATAGTTCCTAGAATTGTGCTTGCATCTTCCAAGCTTGGTGTTGGGCTTGAGCTTGAGCCGCTTGTGTGGCTTGTTGGGCTTGGAGTGCCTTTTGGCGGGCATCTTGTTGTGTAGCTTGCAACATGATGGAGAATGAATTGGTCGTATTGTGCTTTGGCAGTCGTGGCGGTGGATTGGGAATGGTTTTGATTGTTGGGGTGAGTAGAATAGTCTCATTGATTGCCAAGGTTTGAGTGATGAATAGTGCGATTGAGATTCTTGGTCCTTGAGACACTTGAGGAACGGTAGATGTGTTAACCATTGGGGTTGCTTGGATGGTTGCCATCTATTGTTGTGATATGGATGGCAAGATGAGATGATTTGGTATGATGCTTTGATTTATGAAGCGGGTGTTGCTCGAATTTGGTTGATTGATGGTTGGTAAAGTGGGAAGGCCCATGCCTTGATTGATTGGTTGATAGATTTGTAAGTTTTGAATTTCATTTAAATCTACCATAGGAAAAGATGTTCCAAAATTTACATTGGGCATGCTCACATTTTTTGTACCATTGATGTTTGGAGGAGATAATGATCCCATGTATGGATTGTACCAATACAATTTTTGAAAATCAAATGGCATTGTGAGACTTGGATAGTTCAGTTGATTTGGATTGCTCATGATAGATGGATCAAATTTATATTCCATGTTCCTCTTGTGTTTCAACCTTGTTGACCTTCAAGGGGTTTAGAACCAATGATGAGAAGAAGGATGAAAGGGGTGAATGATATGGGTGAATGAACTTTTAAGTACTTTGGATCAATGCTAGAATTTAGGACTTGATTTGATTCGATTTTGATTGTGGATAGATTGAATAAGTGTGTTAAGCCAAACAAGATGGTAATGCACTTGTAAACCCTAGGAAGTTGCATTATCCTAGAGAAAATGTGTACACAAGATGATGAATTGGCTAAGTGTGTTAATCTAATCAAAGGTGATGATGAACTAGTAGACCTTAGAAAGTTGCGTTATCCTAAAAGTAAATTTGTTCAAGAGGATAATTTGGCTAGGTGTGTTAAGCCAAACAAGGTGATGTTGATTTTTATAGCATAAGTGATATTTTCCAAAGTTCCCAAGAGTTGTTGGTGAGATGGAATTTGATTGATGTTAGATGGATGGGTGAAGCGTTTGACTTGATCCTAGAAAAACCTAAGAGGATTTGCTTACAAGACCAAGGTATTAAAGAACATGCTTTTCCATAAGAGTAATTCAACCAAAAGACCAATGTTTTCATGAAAACCAAATGACTCAAAAGGGACCAAGCACATGTGTGGTTCAATTGTCTATTTATCTTGCTTAGATTCAGTTCCTTTTGACACAATCACTTTCTTGGTTATGTTTTTCAAACTGAATGTCCAATGTCCTAATCTTCTTTCATCCCACAAAGTGCATTATGTGGAAATCAAGGAAATCAAGGCAAAGGTTTCCTAGTGTTTAAGCTTGGTGAAAAAAAATGATGATAAAATTCAAGCACTTAAAAACCTCTAAGAATGTAATCCCTATGGCAAGAAAGAGCACTTGAATTCGTCAAAAATATTTGCTTCCTCCAAAGGGTTTGAAATTTGGATATCTTTGTGAATGTTTGTTTTCAAATGTTTTTCAAACCAAGCAATGTGTTCTTCTCTTCAAAGCACTTTTTACAACCCTAGGATGATGAGGCAATATTTTGTTGGGTTCCCACTTGGACGAATCCAGTTGTGCATATCTTGTGTGGATGGTTAAATGCTTGACCACATTGGCTCCCCTCCATCGCACACACTTCTTGGGTCAGCCAAGTATTAGTACCCATGAATCTCCCATGGCATAATTTCCATCTCTACAACAAAACTGCATGCATATGTGGGGCGGCTTCAGAGGACATGACCTCTTGAACCAACAAAATAGACAAGGTTTTGGCTCTTTCTAAACAAGGGGTTTTAATGCGGGCATTCCATTCATGGGGGATTATCCAACACCATCGAGAGTCCATTTCTGTCCATCTCATCAGAATAATCCTCGTGATTCTTGAATTTTCCTCAAAAATCCACACTTATATACCGATTGGAAGTCGCTTGGCTTTAGCGTGTTCCCAGTTGGGTGAGTAATTTTTCCCACAAGGTAGGCCCTCTAAGATAAACAATAGCGAATAAACATATCCGTAGTTTGATCAACCTTCATTTAGAATCAAAGGGAGAACACATGCCATAAGTTCACTCACACTCGCATACTTTGCTGAATTTTAAATATCCAAATTGAAGTGTGGAGGCAATCCTTTATGCAACTTAGTGTCACTTAAAAAGAATTTTGATTCTCAAAATCACAGTGAGGCACACGAGAAGTGCATACACCTTTTCAAATGACACTACTTTGCAAAAAGGTTTGCAAGACACAAAGAGTACATGTTCATTTTAATTCCCTCAAAACAATGATGAATTCTTTTTAAGCACCAAAGGAAGTGTGAGATTGTTGCCTTGTTCAATTGTTAAACCTTAAAAAAAATATAGTAGATTGTTTCTAAGGTTCTTTTTAAGCCTTTTGTTTTGCAAAATTTGAAAGCAACATTTGTATTGTTCTATTTAAATCCCAAAAGAAATTTTAGTTTCCTAAAAGCATGAAAGTAAACAAATCCTTGGAAAGGGATTATAATTTCTCCCAAAGTGTTAAAAAACACTTGTTACAATCATGTGATAATTATTTTACTCTTTCATTTCCATGCTCCATGATCCTTTAAAACCTACAATACAAGCTCCAAATGTTATATGAAAACAAGAAATAAGAAGATATGAGGGTTAGATAAAAGATTAAGCATATAAACCCTAAAATTTAGACCAAGTTTCATGGTGTTTTGACATTAGGTGAAAGTTTGAAAATTTTAACTTATAAAAGTTGAGAAACACCTACACCATTGGATAGCTTATGAAATTCTACCCCATTTCAAAAAAAAAGCTTCGAAAAAGACTAAAAAATGACCAAGATACGACCATTTTAAAAATGGGTAAAAAACAAAAAATCATATGCAACGTTGTTTGCAAGTGCGGTGCTATATAGCACCACATGGTGCTCTTTGGAATAGGTGAAGTGCTACATGGCACCGCGCGGTTCTCTAAGCGTGGCGCTTTGTGGAAATAGTGAGCACAAGTGCGGTGGAGTTTGAAATAAGGTGGTGCAATATAGCACCGCGGACCTGTAACCTACAAAAAAAAGGGAAAAACAATGGAATTTTCAGAAAAACGTGATTTGAACTCTAGATTTTCCCTCCTTCTAGCGCCAAAAAGTGAACCCCAATTTCATACCTGCATAAATAAGGAAAACAAACATAATATTAAATTAAATGCAAGCAAGAAACAAGGATTCCCCATGAAATCTATTTACAAAATTTAGATAGAAAAGAAATGAAGAACAAATGAAAAAACGAAATAAAATCCATCTAAACTAAGCAAACTCTTGATCCCATGGGGGGAATTGGTGCCAATGAGATGTTACAATTGGCCCTTTCCCAAGTCCTTTGTAAGCATTGTTGTTGATGAGTGATTGATCCACTTTGTTGGTTGAATTCCTTCATAACCTAGCTATGGATTTGATGGAAATGGAGGAAACTAGATATGCTTGAAGATGTATTTGAGTATAGTAAGTTTACTCAAATTGTGGATGATTGAATTAGAGGAGGACTCTCTCATTTATAGATTTCAATCTTGGAAGAATGAGTGAAAATAAGGAATGTGGGATCATTCAACATCCAATGGCCAAGTGCCACTTGTCAAGATGTGAATGGTTGAGGAATGAGCACATTTTGGTCAATGTGCCAAAGAGGGGGATATTTGAAATTTGAATTTGAATGTTGGGAGGAGAGAAGAGTGGAGTTAATGTCACTTGGCACAGGGCAAAGGACATGTAAGAGGCCTTCAATGCCTTGTTGGAAGGACTAAGTCCGCTTGGCCTTTTTGAATTCAAATGGGGGAATATTCCCTTTTGATGCCATGTGAGGGAAAATAGAGAATTAATAAATCAAAGTAATTGATTTATTGTGCAGCTTGCATTCTCTAGAGGATTTTAATGATTGAGATTAAATTAACCAAGATTAGATTAATTTAATGAGAGAATAGATGATTTGACAATTTTGACTTAGATTTTATGAATTGATTTAAATCAGAATTGAGAGGAAATGATTAATTAAATAAATGTTTTGATTTATTTAATCAAGAGGGAATATGTTAGATTAAATCAAATAAGGTTTAATTCATTTAATTTAATAAGAAGACTTTAGAGATTTTAATTAAATAATTTATTTAATTAAATAGGTATGTAAGGTTAATTAAATTAAATTGATTAATTTAATCAATAGAAGGGAGAATGACTTAATCAGATAAATAATGATTCATTGGATTAAGAGACTGAATATGATGAAGTGCTGAGAATGTGATTTAGGAAGAAATGATGTTAGTAATCAGGATCAAGTGTGTCGGATCGAATTGTACGTTTTCCATGTCTACAATATTTATGGGGTAATTCAGAGTATTCCTTGTATTTTCACGGTTATCCTACTAGACAACATTATGTGATAATTTGAGGATATGTGGATTCAGATTGGATAGGTGACATTGACAACAAAAGATCCACTAGTGGTTATTTGTTAATGATGTTTGGTGGTGCTATTAGTTGGATGAGTAAGCAACAGATTATAGTTTCTTTTTCCATGACAGAGACATAGTATATAGAAGACACTCATTCTTGTAAGGAAGCTATTTGGCTTAAGAGATTGTGTTCTGATATTGGTTTAGATGTAGGACAAAATATTGTTTGTTGTGACAACCAAAGTGCATTTTTTCTAGTAAAGAATCCTACCTTCCATGCTAGAAAAAAGCACATTGATGTTGAGTATCATTTTGTTCATGATATGGTAGAAGATGGAAAGGTGAACCTGGAAAAGGTTGACACTTTGATGAATGTTACAGATGCACTAACAAAAAAAGTGATCATAGAGAATTTTAGATGGTTTTATGATTCCATGGGCCTTGGGGCCCTGAGCAGCTGATTCCATATGACTCTTGGTCCGTCTTCAACAAGTGGGAGAATGTTGGGATTAAGGTGTCTCAACCTTAGAGTCGTAACATTTATTTAATTGTTGTAATTTAATGTATTTATTTATATTATTTAATTTTCTATGGTGTCATGAATTAATTGGAACCCACCAGTTAGGTTGCATCCCCATTGGAGATGATTGGATGACACATCATCATCCTAAGTGGAGATATGTTTTCCACTTTGGAATCTATGATATATGATAGATTCTATGATGCATCATAAGGCAACTTTTAATGCATGGGTGAAATTTGGTGCCCAAGTCGGGTTATGATAGGATGTAACAGAATCAGTTATTTTTATCTAGCTATGATAGATTCTATGACTATAAGTGCTATCAGCTATGGAAGATTCTATGATAACCGTAAGATGTGTAAGGCATCCGTCATAAGGCATTTTTAGCATATTCTAGGTATCCAAGCTTGAAGAAGACTATATGCATGTTTGAAAAGTGTAAGTGGTGTAAGGGAATATTGAACATGTGTCAAAATTCATGTCTAATGTGTTTAAAGTTTTGAATTTTGGATTTGGAAGCCCCTCTCCTTCCAGATGCTTCTTGAAGCTTGTAACACTCTATTTATTGAGCTCCTTGAGTTGTAGAATGCATAGTTTGTTTGCAGGTAACGAAGTGTTGCTAGTATTACTCCAAAACATGTGTTCATGTTGAAGAACTTGTTAAAGAAGCTTTGTACATGGTGATGTGTTGTAATTGCTATTGGATATAATAGAGAAGTATTGTGCTTCTGGAGGGTGGGGTGTTTCAATCAAAAAGGGTTTTCCCCATGGTAATTTTAGTGTCACTATTTTTATGCATTCTTGTTGTTCTAGTTTCATTATTCTATGTATGTACTTCTCTTATTGTAATAGTAAAAGGTATTAAATGATTTTATTTGTAACTCTCCTCTACTTAGATTAGTGTAGATAGTTTTTTTTGCTCACCCAACTTCCTTTCAAGTGCTATGGTTTCACCCTCGACCACCATGTTCTTTTAGAATTAGTCAACGAATGTGTTTTGATTTAAAATGTCAGATGTATATTATATGTAAAATTTGATCTAGGGTTCCAAACCAAATCTAGGTAAGATTGACATCATGTATGTGATCATTTATCATTGTTGAATAACCGTTACTATGCTGACCAATACTTTTAAAATCATTCCAAAATTGATATTAGCTTCATTTTATTGTTCTTACATGAAATTATGTATACAAATGTTAGAATAATTAACCATAGAAATGAGGTAATGGAACTTGAAGCTGAAACCATCAACCTATGGAAATGAATTTTTTTGACATAAATTATAACTGTTTATCCTAAAACAACATTGTATTGATGTAAATAGTGAATGTTCTACTGCAAATGACATTGTTTTGTCATAAAATATAATTGTTTATCCTAAAACAACATTGTACTCATGTAAATAGTGAATTTTCTATTGGAAACGACATTGTTTCGTCATAAACTATAATTATTTAGCTTGAAACAACATTGCATTGATGTAAATAGTGAATGTTCTATTGGAAGTGACATTGTTTGTCATAAACAGTAACTATTTTGCATGAACTAGCTTTTTTTTATTGTTAATAGTGAATGTACTATTGCAATCGACATTGATTTGTTGTAAAAGTATATGTGTAGCTGAAAATAGTCTTGTTCATTAAATTTCTTAGCTAGAAATAGTCGTGTTCATTAAAATACTTAGCTGGAACAACATTGATTAGTTGTAAATTGTGAGTGTTCTACATGAATTTTTTTTAATAAATGTTTAGTAGGAAACAATACTTGTTCATATGTAAACAACAATGTTAGAGTATCATAGTTTTGTGAGAATGCAAAAGAAGCAACAATATGTGTGAAACTCTTAATATAGACTTGTTTTGGATTCTTTATCTTGACAAAAAAAAGCATCAAATGGAATATTATATAATAATTTCAATTTTATTTAATGGTTTATTTTAGAATGTATGCACAAACCAATAACTTAAGTAGGCACATATATTTGTATGCACATAGACTTTGTCTATGTACATACACATACTTGTGACATACCCTGTTTTGTTCTTTTTTCTTAAATCTTTTTTAAATGGATAATAGATATGTTGAAAGTAAACATGGGTCATGTGAATTATATGACTAAATATGGTATTTCTCTATATGAATCATGTATATTAATATGGAGTAAATTAGTAATATGATTCTTCATTTTCATAGACATATGTGAGAAGAATATTCTTTTATTTGAATAGAATAGTGATACCTAAGTAGACTAGAGCACCTCAAGGTAGATGCTGCTAGAGGGTAGATAGCTATTATGAAATTTTGTACTGTAGAAAGTTACCTTTTGGGACGAGTGTTGAAATGAAGTTTAGAGAGTATAGGTTTTTTTTACTAGAACCTATTGTTTGTTTTTGTTGCAACACATTTAATATTCTTGGCCAAGAAATATAGTTGATTTTCTATGTATGAACTCTATGAATATTAATCTATCATTCCTAGCATAGATCTTGCATTTTATTTTCTAACTTATAGAAAGAAAAATGTATTTTGATGTATGGGCACACACTAGATTCCACCTTGCAGATTATTCTCTTGATTAACTTTATGTGAAGGGTCAGGTATTCTTCAAGTTGGAAGAATTCCAGGGAAGCGTAAGATTTTTCGTTGGGTAGTAAAGCGCTTCAACCATGTTATTGTCTAGTAGTGGAGGTGAGCATCAAGAGGAACCTTAGATGTACACAAGATGTTTTAGTCTATGTTGAAACCGTGATGTAATACTTGATGTACTTGGTGTAAAGCTATACAATGTAATGACTATGTGGCCTTATGAGGCAAATCAAACCTGATATTGTAATTTGAATTTTAAATTGAATATATGAATCTTTGACTCATTTTAAATGGACATGTGTTGCTATGATTGACTATAGCTACTAGTCATGTCTTTTTAAATTGAATTGTATTCATGTGTCATTTACAATAATATTAATTAAGTAATAATTTAGGATGGGTTATTACATTTGGTATCAGAGCTTAGGGTTCAACTCTAGTCCTTTTCAGTCTACCATAGTTTTGACTAGGGATAGTTGACCCTTGACCAAAATTTAGTTGTCTTGAGAATTGATTTAACATGGATTGAATGCAGGTATGGGAAGGTCAAAGGTAGGGCAAAGGAAAGGGAAAACTATTAGAACCTCAAATAAGAATGATGTAAAGGAAGAAAACTCCAAGATAGAGGTTAAATTAGAAATTATTAATGAAAAAATTCTAACTCAATCCCTTACATGACTCAAGATAGAGAGGGGCTTAAAGGTTGAGGAGAAGTGAACACCTAAGATCAAAAATATTTTTGCAATTTGGGATTGGCCTCTAGGGTGTGGACCCAATGCACCCTTGTTGACGAAAGAGGAAAAGGAGAGCCTGTGTGCTCAACCCTCCTCTTCTATAAAGTTTTATGTAAATTCAGATGAGTACCTAGAGAAATTTCGTCTTTCTAATGATGAGAAAATTGAATAATGTAACAATAATCCTTTTGTAAATAAGGGTCAATTGACTCACCTTTAATATAAATAAAATAAAATAATAATTTTTTGGTGTGTTCAAATGAAGGACTCCAAAATGTGTTTATTATGCATGAATGTGTATGTATTCTATGAGTAAGGGTTGCATGCATGTAAAAAATATGTGATGTAGAATAGGAACATTTGTTTGTAGAACCTAGTATTGAGATGCGATAAATATGAATGTGTTGTAGGTTAAGTGTGAGTCAACATGGTGACCACCAAGCAAGCGATGGGTGGTAGTGGTTCTGATAATAGACTTAACAAGAGGCTAGAGAAAATTCTAGAGCTTTTGAACTAGAAATATTCTCACATGCGAATCACATAGAACAAGAAGTTTGAGTGGCACGAGAGGATTGGGAATGTAGGAATGAAAAATACAATCAAGGATAGAGTGGTACAAGGGCAGGTACAAGAGGATGAATCAAGGATGAGCTTGGGAAATATTTCAAATTGGTATAACTACCCTGTTTGATGGTAAGGCTATCAAAGAAAGAGTAGAGGCTTGGATTATAGAGATGCAAAAATACTATGGGGTCTATAACCTTTTTGAACAAACCAAGGAAACATTGGCTACATATCAGTTATTAGGTGAAGTAGTAACTTGTTGGGACAATGAGAATTTAGAACAAAATCCTTCGCCTACTGAGATCACTTGGGAATTCTTCCTCCAATCTTTCAAGAAGATATGGTTACCAAAACTTTTCTTTGACACAAAAGTGATGGAGTTTCATAATCTAACCCAAGGAAACATGACTATGTTCTATATTGGGAAAACTTCACCAATCATTATAAAGGAGATTAATGTTTCCATATCCAAAAAATTCATAATGGGACTGAGACCCCACATAGGAGCTAAAGTGGATATGCATGATCCACTTACAATGAATGAAGTTTTCCAAAAACCCACCAAACAGAAACAAAAACTATAACAATTATCCAATCTCTATAACGATTTAAATTCTAAGTCACGGTACTAGAAAAATAAATTTCATAAAGGAAACAAGAGCCATCAAATACATAATCTCAAGAGGGGAAGTGAGTCATAGGAGAGGGGCGAAGATGGTAGTGGTGGAAAGAATAAGAAGGAAAATTAAAACAAGGGTAAAGACGAGCATAAAAAGAAGGACTTTAGAGAGGACAAGCCAAGAGGTTTGAAAGGGCCTCATGATGGATGTTATACTTATGGAGGTGGTCATTATGCATTAAATTATTTATTAATATTAAAATTCATGGAAGGAAGGAAGCTACCAACAAACTTAACAACACCAGATCCACGTTGTAGCAAATAACAAATAAGAAGAATATCAAGCTTCACCAATTCAGCTGATGGGTAAGCTCTATGGACAATCTATCTCTATCTTAATTGATGCTAGAGCTATTGAATTTTTTATAGATCCTATAATAATAGCCAAGATACCTATTAGACCTAGATACATGGAAAAATCATAGACAGTCTAGTATGGTAATCAAACAAAGCAAAGGGTAGATATGTGTCTCATTTGCAGTGAGTTAGAGCTTCCAACCTTTCAAACTTAGGTCAACTTGTATGTTTCACCTTTAGGCTCATATGATGTAATTTTGGGAATAAATTGGTTAACCCAGAATAAGGCTATAGTAAAATATGAGGATAAGGTAGTCAACTATATAGATGATTATGGAAACCCAATTGATATTTGTGGAATGTAGAGACCCTTGGAGCTTAGAAATATTTCTATGATGTAGCTCAAGAAGTCTCATTAAAAGGGATGTGCAATTTATGTTGTGCATGTCAATAACCCTAACAAAAAGGAACTATATTTAGATTACTATCCTATTCTCAAGGATTTCCAAGATGTACTCCTTGATGAACTTACAGAGTTCCCTCCAAATTGGGAATTTTAATTTTCTATTGACCTTTTCTTAGGAGTTTAGCCCCAATCCAAGGCACCATATCAGATGACCACCATAGAACTCTATGATTTGAAGGCCTAGTTAATGGAATTGTTGAGCATATGGATCATAAGACCCAGTGTGTCTACTTGGGGAGAACTGCTTATCTTTATGAAAATGAAGGATGGAACCTAGTGCCAGTGTATAGATTATATGATGTTGAACAAGGTGACTATCAAGAACCAATATCCACTCCTGAGGGATTGATGATTTATTTGATCAAATGAAGGGAGTGACAATGTTCTCCAAAATTTATCTTAGGTTAGGTTACCATTACTTGAGAATTAAGGAAGAAGATATTTTGAAGGCTAAATTTAGAACTTGATATGGACATTACGAGTTCATAGTGGTACCTTTTGGGTTGACTAATGCACTAACAACTTTTATGAGCCTCATGAATAGTGTATTCAGAAACTACTTGGATGCCCTTTTTTGATATTCATTGATGAAATATTAGTCTACTCAAAGACTATTGAATAGAATGATAGGAACTTGAGGATAGTTTTTAATGAATGAGAGAAAGGAAACTTTTTTTGGAAGCTATCCAAGTGTTCATCCTATCAAGATAGGGTGCACTATCTAGGCCATATCATTTAACCTGAAGGAGTCTTTATAGACCTCAAGAAGATTAAGATGATCAATGAATGGCTATTGCCTTAGAATGTGATGGAAGTTTTTAGCTTCATGGGCCTCACAAGATACTATAGGAAGTTCGTGCAAGGGTTTTCCTATATTTCATCTCCTATCACCTCACTCCAAAGGAAGTGAAAATGGATTGAATGGACTGAGAAATGCAAGTAGGCATTCCAAATCCTAAAGGAGAGGCTCATAACAACACTGGGCTAACCATACTTGACCCTGATTGGAGATTCACAGTAATCACATATTCTTCAAGAGAGGAATTAGGAGGAGTATTAATGCAAGATGAACATGTTGTAGCATATGAATCCAAGAAGCTATGCAACATGAAGTGAACTACATGCCTCATGATTTAGAATTGGTAGTAATAGTTCATGCCTTACAAATTTGGAGGCATTCTCTTTTGGAGAAGCCATTTGAACTCAAGATATGCCACTTGGGATTGAGACACATATTTACTCAACCAAACCTTAATGCATAAAAAAGAAGGTGGTTTGAATTCCTTAGCGAGTATGACTTTGCAATTGAGTATATAAAGGGAAAATAGAACAGACTAATTGATGCTCTTAGTAGACAAATAAATCTAGTAGCCATGATCTTGACAAGGTATAACTTGATACAACAAGTGATGCAGTATCTACCAGGGTATGAGCACTATGAGAGAGTAAAGACCACCCTAGTAGAAAATTGTTCAGATCATCAGTTCGATAGGTATGAAATCAAACTAGATGGTATTTTGAGATATTGAAGAAGAATGTATATTCTTGACTTCGGAGAGATGAGAAATTTGGTTTTAGAAGAGGTTCAAAATGTGCCTTATTCAAGACACCCTCGAGTATCCAAGATGATCATAGAGTTGAAGACTTCATATTTTTGGCCTAAAGTCAAGAAGGATGTAGTGGGGTATGTAGCCAGATGCTTAGAGTGTCAGTGAGTCAAGGATGAGCATGCACACCTAGTTGGGCTTCTATATCATCATGACATACTTGAGTACAAATGGTAGGTGATCAGTATAGATTTTGTACAAGGGTTGTCATTGAGCAAGAACAAGCATGATGTTATCTTGGTCATGATTGATAAGTTGACTAAGGTTGCACACTTCATTCCAAGAAACCTTAAGGATGGTGATGAGGTAAGGATAACCTTATCATAATAAAATTTGGGAAGCTTACTTTTACTAATTCAATCCCAAGCCTGTGCCAATTTATTAAGATTTAAGAGAAATAATTGCTTATTTTAAAAGGGAAATTATGCAAACTTTCTTTCTTTTGATCAATTGAAGAAATTTTCCAATGTAGGTTTAATGGGTTGGCTTGAGCATTTTCATGGGAAACAATAGGTCATCAAGCGAATGTTGCAGATATTGAACTAGCACGTGCCTCAAGTGTGGTAAATGATTAGATGCTGTGAACCTACTCCTGAATATCAGGATGATGAACCAAGAATTTAGTTTCTATTTCTTTAAATTTTGTTATGAAAACTTTTTGGCTCTTCTTGAGCCTTCTACATGTTTTATAAGCTTTAAAGACACATTATTTAGTTTAATTTGTTAAAGAATTTTTCAATGGATATCCACGCCATCTAGAATCTAGGATTTAGTTATAAGTTGTCTATAAAAATTTAAATTTTAAAAAAATTAATGAGAGACGAAGGAAGTACTATTATGCTGTTCATTTGGTTTTCAAAAAATTTGTTACATGAGTTAATCAATTTTTGTCTTTTGATACACTGTCGCATGATGAATGATTATGAATGTCTATAGTGGAGAGACTCCTAAACTCATAGCTTATGTGATTTGAGAACAAAGTGTTAACCCACGAGCTGGCCACTCGAGGGGAGTGAATTAGATAGATAAGTATTTCATTGTTCAGTTGTTTATTTACTTAAAAGTTAGATAATTGTTCAGTAGGAAGTAGTAAGTCTATCAAAATTGAGTCTGAAGTTATAGAGCACCATTGTTTTAATTCATATGAGTTATCTTTTGTAGTTGATAAGAACTTTTATTGCTTCAGAGATGTTTCATTGTTTGTTTACTTATGTTTCTGCTTCCGTAGTATATCAGTTATTTAGTTTTCTTATCTCAATGCTTTCTAGTTTAATTATGATGCTTTCTAAGTTAGTTGTCTTATGCTTTTTAGCTTAGTATTTCTAGTTTTTCTTAGAGTAAGATTGCTTTTTTAGTTAAACAGTTAAATGGCCTTAGATTAAAATTGATTTCAATAGTTTAAGGAAAAATAGAAAATATAAAATGAGTTATCCAAACCACCTTCTTCTATAGACTGCCTTTGACACTGCCTGATTGACTAATTGACATTCAATTCTCTAAATTAGTAGGACCTAATGACAACCTATCACTTTTTGGTGCCATTTTCGGGGACTTTAAATTTCCTTTGTGCTTAAGTGTTATTAGGAGACGATTTGAATCAAGTTTTATTCCAAAAATGTCTCAGTCATCTTCCTCTTTTGTATGGTCAGGAAAAGAGGCCCTCACGGATGTTTTATACCAAATACCCCCCAAAATATGTAATGATTATTCCAAGGGAGGCCCAAGGCTCTAACGATAATACCTTTGAATAATTATTCAAGCCTGTTCCTCCGAAAGCCTTCCACTATTTGCCTGAACACCAACTGGCATAACAGTCGGTTATTGAGGAAATAGTCTTAGAAGAGCAGACTCCTCTAAACATCATGGGAGACCATAGGGCTGAAACGAATCATCATGATCTCAACCATAATGAACCTCATCCTCCTAGAACATTTACCTATCCTATTACTTTGGATGCAGACGATGATATTGTAATGAAGAACATTTCTCCAGCCTTCCTTCCTACCTTTCATGGCTTGTCCTTGGAAGACCCAAACCAATTTATATTTGAATTTAAAGTCTTGTGCCAAACTTATGATTACAAGAATGAAAACCAAAAGTTGAAGCTCTTTCTGTTGACTTTAAAGGATTCAACAATGTGCTGGTTTATGCGATTGGGTGCTGGTAGTATAACATCCTGGGGGGAAATGGAGAATGTTTTATTGCAAAAATACCAGAGTTACTATAGGGTAAGTGATCGTAAGGAAGATCTATTTAAACTGATACAAAATGAGGATGAAAGTTTAGAAGATTATCTCGATAGGTTCCTCTTCCTCTCCAAAAGATGTGGAGAAGCGGCCATTAGTGTTGAGATATAGAAAATGATTTTTCTTAAAGGTCTTGATGATGACGCTAGAAGAAATCTTGATCTAATGGGAAAAGGTGATGTATCTCAACTAACCCTTGAGCAAATATGTGAGTTATGTCAGAATTTATCCCGTACACGTGGAGAGATCTACAAAACCAATCTTTTTAAAGGGTCTAATGAGATAGGGAAGCTCCACAAAGAAATAGAAAATCTAAAAATGGACATTCTTGTTCAGTTGAATACCACATTAGATGTTATACAAGCTAAAACTCGCAATCCTGAGACCTTGTCAATCTATTGTCCCAGGTGTCAAAATAAACACCTATTGCGCAAGTACCCATTGGAAAAAGTCAATGTTTGTCAACTTTGTGAGGAAAATCATCCAATGAATCAGTGTGAGATTTTGTTTGATATCAATAACACTAAGAAAAAAACTATTTAGGTCAAAGAAGAGATAAATTCCATAAACCAACATCAAGGAGGTAATTTCTCTTATGGGTAGAATCCTAATTCTACATGGAGGCCACAAAATAATTGGGCTCATAATCAATGGACTCCATCTTGGAATTAGTCACCTCCACCTCAACCTAACTAGGGAAATCCTTATTGGGGATCCCCTAAATGGACTAACCACGCATGGGGAAATCAGAAGTGGACAAATCAACAACAATAATAGTGGTACCAACAACATGCTGCCCCCAATGGAACTAGGCACAAAATTAGTTTTATACTAAACCTAGGAGGAATCAACAACAAAAAAATTTTCCCCCATCTCAAAACCTTCCTCAAGTTGAGCAGGTGAATCAACCTCAGCTTCCAGCAAAACCACTTCCAAATCCTAAGCATAATCACCAGAATACACCAGCCTATTCAACCGAACATGAAAATGTTACGGGGCTTAATGTGATACAATTTGGAAACGTGCAGTTGCACTCCGGTTGAACTCTTCAACCTCCAACTATTGAGGAGATAGTGGAGGAACTTGAGCCTAAAAATACGATAAAATATACGATGTCTAAACAGGATGATACTGCCAAAAACAAAGAACCTTTTTCAGCAGCATGAGCTGCTAACTTGTCTCAGTGGGAGGAAGGTCAATCCTCAAGTCAACCTAAGGAGAGTCCAATTCCAAAGGAGAACATAATGACACCATATCTAGAATTTTTAAAGTCAATAACTTTGGAAGACACTCTAGAAGTATCCATGGCTTTAGAAACTGTGTTAATTTAGGAGATTAAGCAGTTGCAAATTGAAGTTCCCTTATTGTAAGAAATAAAGGAAATTCCTAAGTTAAATTAGTTAATTAAGTAGTTATGCATTAAAACGCCAGGAAGGAAGCCAAAAAAAATAAATACTGTACATATCAATGGTTATTTAGCTGATTTATGTCTGGAAAGACTATTGTTCCAAAATACGATGATCCTGGGAGTCCACTTATAACCGTGACAATTAACGAGGTAGCAATACCAAATGATTTGGTGGATCTAGGGGCAGCCATTAATGTGATGACTATGGATGTAATGGAAAATTGGGCCTAACCGATTTGCACCCTACAACCACAGTCTTACAAATGGAAAATCAATCTATAGCCATCCCCAAGGGTGTCATTAAAAACATCCTTGTAAAAGTTGATGGATGGGAATATCCAGTTGACTTCTAGGTAATCCAGTCCCTTACTCCCAAAGATAGCTATCCTATAATTCTTGGAAGACCTTGGTTGGCCACGGTCACTGCTAAGATTGTTTGTAGGGAATGGGGAATGACCATTTTGCATGGTCAATATAGTAAACATTTGTTATTATACCCCTTGCTAAGCCTACTAAACATAAAAAGGTCTAGGTTGATGAACCTGAGGAATCCAATGGTTTAGATAGTTTAGACTCCCTAGCCATGGTAGTAATTAAACAACATGGGGAAGAACTAGAAGAAGAATTAGTAATTGAAGTGGCATGACTAGCTATAACCCCAAATGAGGAAGAAATGATGGATACTCCAAGGATCTTTGGGTAACCAATTGATATAAGCAGAATAGAGCATAGTTATGCTACCATGGTAATGCCTTGTCCCTTAGCTAACATGATTCCAAGAGCAAGTCATTTCTTTGAAGATGTTACAATATTTCACTAACTTGTACCTCATAGTTGTCCTCTCGATACTTTTTTGTGACCAATTCATACTGTTACGTCGGTCCATCATGGAACAAAATCGATAATGCTTTTATAAGGAATTTTTTTTAATATCAATAGCTAGTTGATAGAAACTCAAGAGGATAAGTTGTTTAATGTGTTGGTACAAAGGTCTAAAGCATTTTCTTGGGATTATATGGACATGAGGGTAATTCACCCAAGGGTTTGTACTCATCACATTTACACTGACATCGGTATAAGCCCTGTTCGCTTGCCGCAGAGGTGACTCAATCCTACATTAAAGGATCTAGTCAAAATTGAGATTGAGAAACTCCTTGGCATAGGTTTTATTTATCTCATCTCTGATAGTAAGTGGGTATCACCTATGGTGGTCATCCCAAACAAAAATGGGAAGTGGAGAATCTATGTAGATTATCGAGAACTCAATAAAGCCACTTATAGAGATTATTTTCCCCTACCATTTGTTGATCAGGTTTTGGACAACTTGGCCAAGAGGAAATATTTCTCCTTTATTGATGGATTTAGTGGTTACAATCAAATTCAGGTTGCTCCAAAAGATCAAGACAAAACCACATTTACTTTCCCATGGGGTACATTTGCATATAGGGTGCTTCCATTTGGACTTTGTAACACACCAACAACTTTTTAGATAGTCGTGCTCGCTATATTTGTTGCACTAGTTAATGATTGTGTATAGGTCTATATGGAAAACTTTACAGTCTATGGGTCAACTTATAATGAAGCTCTTCAGAACCTGGATCGAGTCTTACAAGTTTGTGAAGAAAACAAACTATCCCTTAGCCATGAATTTTTTTTAAGAATGGTGGAACAAGGAATAGTCTTCGGTCATCATATTTCCTCTAAGGGAATAAACGTTGACCCTAAGAAAATTGAAGTCATCCACCAGTTGACTGTCCCTCAAATGCAAACTGATGTTCAATTTTTTCTTGGACATGCTGGTTACTATAGAAGGTTCATAGAAGGCTTCAGTAAAATTGTAGCTTTGATGTTCTCTCTTTTACAAAAAGAAGTAGAGTTCATCTGGACATCTAAGTGTTAGCAATTAAGGAAAAGCTTGTCTCCACTCACATACTGCGAGGGCCAAATTGGATTCTTCCCTTCCATATTTATGCAGATGCTTCTGATGATGCTATCGGATTAGTACTAGGACAAGAAGATGAGAACGAGGGTAAATATTCCATATATTTCATCAACAAGAATCTGAAATCTGTGGAAAGGAATTATACAACAGAAGAAAAAAAATTCCTGGCTATTGTTCATGCCATTAAGAAATTCCACCATTATATTACGGGATATAAGGTCACAGTTTATACGGACCACTCAACTGTGAAGTACCTAATGAAAAAACCCATAGTTAATGGTCATATTATGAGATGGTTATTACTCCTTCAGGAGTTTAATGCCATGATTCTTGACAAACCAGGGAAGTATAATGTAGTAGTAGATTTTCTATCATGAATCAAACATGAAGAAGGTGACAATATACCTATATAGGATGAATTCCCAGATGAAATTTTGTTTGTAGTTTCCGTAAAATCACCCTGGTTCACAGATATCGATAAATATTTAGCTACTTCTGAGGTACCCCCTAGATTCACGACTAAGCAAAAGAAGCGTCTAATCAGGGAGAGTGCCTCGTTCAAATGGATTAATGGAATTTTATTTCATTGTGGACCTGATATGATCTTGAGGAGGTGTGTAAGGGCAGACGCAACCTACAACATTCTAAGGGCTTGTAACAATGATCCTTTGGGAGGACACTACTTTGTGAAGAGAACTTCCCATAAAGTCCTAGGTGTTGGATACTATTGGCCTTCAATGCATAAGGATATTAAGAATTATGTTCATCATTGTGATGAATGTCAGAGAGTAGGAAGACCAACTACTTCTTCGAAAATACCTTACTACCTCAAGTAGTGCTAGAACCATTCGAGAAATGGGGTTTAGATTTTATCGGACCCATAGATCCTTCCTCCCAAGGGAAAGAATACATATTGGTTTGCACCGATTACTTGACAAAATGGGAAGACGTTCAAGCCTTACGTATACCTAGGGAAGAGCAAGTCACAAACTTCCTCTATAATAAAATTTTCCTTAGATTTGGTGCCTCTCGAACGATCGTCACTGTCTAGGGACCCCAATTTATGTCCAAAGTGCTCTTGGCATTCACCAATCATTTTCAAGTGAGTCATAGAAAGTCATCACCTTACCACCCTCAAGCAAAGGGCCAGGTGGAAGTAACTAATAAAGAGCTTACTCCCTGAAGCTGTTTGGGCATACAACATGACCTAGAAATCTACAATAGGATTCAGCCCCTATGAGCTTGTCTTTGGAAAGAAACTGCTTCTTCCCATCGAGTTTGAGCTACAAACTCTACGAACAACTATGGAACTAGGCTTGGATTTAAAACGAGCCCAAGTTGAACGAGTTCAACAATTAAGTGAATTGGATGAGCTTCACTTAGACGTTGTTCATCAAACTGAACTAATTCAACATCAATGGAAGGTTTGGCACAAAAAACATATTAAGGAGAGGGAGTTTCATAATGGAGACTGGGCCCTCTTGTTCGATTCAAGATACAAGGATAATAAGGGAAAGCTTAGGACTCACTGGTTGAGACCTTACGAGATTGATGAAGTCTTTTCGAATGTGACTATTTAGTTGAAACCAATTGATGGTGACACACGAACCCTCTTAGTAGATGGTCATCGCTTACGTGTCTATCATAAGCCGGTCAATAAGGAAGAATTCTCAAAAATGGTGGAAATGCAAGGTGAGATCCAATGTGTTGACTCTGCCGAGGCAGAGTCTATTTGGTAAATTTATTGTTCAAATAAATAAGTAAATAAAAATAGAAAGAATAAAAAAAATAAAAATAAAAAAATATATATACTGAAAATGTGTAGTAAAAAAGACATGTATGCCAGGATATTTTTCTCATTTCTTCATTTTTTTGACTTAGCTAATTTTTCTTCCATTTTGGAGGACTTCTCAAAAAGAGGAAAATAACTTCTGGAGCACCCCCAAAGATGCTTTGGAACGTTATGATCCAAGTGCCAGATACTCCAAAACTTGACGGTCCTCAAGCCCGATGCTCCGGAGCTTGTACAAGGCTCATCATGTTGAAAATGTGTTCTACACTAAGGTCCAAAGCTCTCAAAGTTCAAAATTATTTTCCATGTCACTCAACCTTTCATTCCATTGCTACTCCAGTTGCATCTTTTGGTGATTCTTTGGAAGCTTTCATTCTATTGCTGCTCTAGCTGCATCTTTCGATGATGCTCTAGAACCTTTCATTTTGTTACTGCTTCGGTTGCATCTTTTGACAATGCTTCAGAACCTTTCATTTTGTTGCTGCTCCGACTGCATCTTTTGGCGATGATCTAGAACCTTTCATTTCATTATTGCTCCAGCTGCATATTTTGGCGATGCTCCAGAACCTCCATTTCATTCCTTTTCTGCTACATCTTTCAGCGATGCTCCAGAACTTTCACTCCACTCTTTCTCTGGGTGCATCATTCGGTGATGCTCTGAAACCTTCATTTCATTTTTGTCCCAGTTCCATCTCACACCGATGCTCCAGAACTTAACCACCTTCTCCATCACAAATACGAACCTCTTGCATCCTTTGGAACTTATGCACTTCTTTCGAGCACGATGTCAAATTGCGTGCTTCGAAACTTGTTTGTTCATTTTCCGTGCCCTTTTCCAAAAATTCAAAATTTCATGATTCTTCCACTAGAATATCTCATACACCTATCTTTCTATTTTTGTTTAGTCATAAATAAGCCACCAAATTGTGTACTCCTCATTGATAGCTCTGTCACCCATAAAATTTTGCATCCATATCATAATAAATCTGCTATCACCTTAGCCAATGCCTTCACATCATCTTGTCAAATCTGTAAGGTACAAAGTCTTCGAACGATCATAGAATGCAAGTAAGTATTAATTTTTGCTTTTAGTAAGTAGTTATTTTTGAATAAAGAATAATTAATTGGCATGAACTTTTCTCCCAATTTAGCAACTTGTGCCACTCGACGATTAGTTATTGGTACAATGAAGCCTTTCACATGCTTCCATGCAGATTGGAAATCATTGCATAGTAAGTTGTAAACAAGACAAAATTAATTTTAGAAGCCATATTTTCAAAAACCTGTGTGAAAGCTTTGTGTCATAATTTAAGTCTTTTGCAAAGTAAAGAAAAAGAAAAATGGGTGGTAAGAAGAAATCAAAGCCAGATTCAGTAGAAAAGTTGTTGGGGTTGCGTAATATTTCAAGGTTGCTCGAGGAAGCAGGGTGGTTAAACTTCATCAGAAAATTTGAGGGCTACAATGAAAGCTAGTGAACTCTTTTGCTGAGAACTACATCAATGGCGAGGTGGTACTTCATGAGAAGTGTTTCAAGGTAAGTTCCAAAATTATTTCCTGCTTATCTGGATTAGAGAATTTAGGCATAAAAATAAAGGAAACCTCTCAAAATACATACTAGAAATTATTTGAATTGTTTGTTAGGGAGGGAGATCCTCATCCAATGGTAGTAATAAGTACCGGGGGCTAGAATAAAGGGTTCCAAAGAACCTCAATATTATAACCCTAGGGCACTGTCATTGCATGGATTATAAAGTATTTTACTTGTAAGGGTCAGCTAACTGTAGTTGTAGGACCTGCCTTCTGAATGTTGACCCATTTACGTCATGGGAAGGAGGACCCTTCTCTTAGGGTTAACATGTCTGAATTCTTGTGTGATTCCTTAAATACTTCCATAGAGAGGTATAAAAGAAGAACTGTGCCTTTGAAATGTCATGGTTTAATTCAGTTAATCTGCAAGTACCACTTCCGTAAGAAACCTGAGGGAAAATGGGAGAAGTTTATAGAAAAAATGGAGAAGCCTGCAATTGCAAGAACCATGGAACCAAGGGAAACATCCCACTAGGCTATTCCACCATCCGGAGCAATTTCCCCTAAGGGCTCTCCAGCTCCGAAAGCTCTTAATCCAATCACTCCTGGTGTGGATTTTCCAAACTTCTTCGAGGATGAATTTAGAACATCCGACCTACCAGAATAGGCTGATATTATTTATTCTGACACAAGTAAACCTAGAAAGAAGAAAAAGGGGAAAAATAGAACATGCATCACTTTCCAAGAGCTGCCTCCACTCAGAAGGAGTAAGCAGTTAGCCTCTGAATTCTTTGAAACCCCAATATAGGGTAAGGAGGGAAGTTCACAGAAGAAAAATCCTAAATGGCCACTTGAACCCATAGAAATTTCAGAGCTTTCCAGTGAAGAGGAGGTACCCCTAAATAAAGAAGATTCAGGCAAAGAGTTTCCTTCCCACTCTACACATGTGGAGGAAATCTTCAATGATGAGATTTAGGAAAGAGAACCTAAGGGGGATGACGGTGTGCTATAAAATTTTTCACCTATTGTGAATAAATTTTTTGAAACAGCTGAAACAAGTAGTGCCATTGCTGAGTTAGAAAAGTGTAAAATAGAAATTGATGATCTACAAAGACAATTGTCTAAAGGTATTGAACTTATAGAATTATAGAAAGAAGAATTGACTGTACATATTTCTATGACAAATAAAAGAGATCAAGAAATACAGGGCTTGAAGCTTCAATTGCAAGAAAAAGACTCAATAATCTATAAGTTTCAAGAGCAAGTGCAAGAACATAATCAAAAGCATAAAACTTATAGAGTTGACATTGCAAACAAAGATGCAAATATTGAAAGAATAAAACAAAATTTTATGCTTATGCTCACAGATTTTGAGGAGAACAAGAAAATAAAAACTGAAGAGTTGAATGCTTCCATCAACAGAGAAGTTGAACTAGAATAGGACTTGAAGGAATGCACTATAAAACCTCGAATGGAATCCAAAGAAATTCAGACTAAACCAATTGTAACTGATTGGTTCTAGGTCTGCATTCCGCCTCTGCTAATGAAATGGATGGAAAAGTGTTACTTCCTCAAGAATTTCCAAGCTGAAAATTATAGGCTAAAGAAGGAACTAGTGCTCCTGATGGAGTCATTTTGCAGGGCCTAAAGAGGAAAGCAGGATGCATGTCAACTAGTGGACTATTTGCTGAATTGTAGAAGACCATCAAGAATTAACTTAATGTTTTTGAATGAACAATGGCTAAGATGGAAATTTTTCAATATCTATAATGATCAGCCCTATGAGCCCAATGATAAAGAGTTTGTTAAAAAATTTGTAGAGTCAACTCCTAAAGACCAAGACCTAGTTTGTGAATTCTTTCTGCATGACTTATTATTACAAAATCACACAGATTTCTTTATCAACTTGTTTGTTGGAGAGGTAGAACTAAGGGCATTTCTCTCCACCATGAGGAACCAAATCCATTGGAAGGATAGGAAAAAATATTTTGCACAGGTAGAGAGAACTATGGGTCTCCAAATAAGATCCCCAAATTCAAGGCCCGGTGGTTTCAAAGATATGTTTTTGTCTCTTCTTGTTAATGATAAGAAGAAGGAAAGATATGATAAGAACCTCAAGCACTGTTATGATAATTTCATGGAAAATGGACAAAGTTGATTGGGAAAGCATGGCATGCTTGCGAAGAAAGATTCATCCCACTGCCTACTTACTTAAAGAAAAGAGAGGTCATTTCCCCTCTAAATATCAGGTGGTCATTTAGGACGGTAGATGCCTTAGTTAAAATCCTAAGAACTATGAGAACAAGATGGATAGGAATGAAATACAGACCTCCATTGCTACTTAATCCACCCCAGTCTTCAATATTTCCACATATCACAATGAAAGACTTTTCAATGAATGGGGGGAGAGTTTGATGTTTCATAGAGGGTTTATTCATGACCCTGAAGATTTTGATGCATTAGAAAGGGAGACGCATGATCTTAGTGCTCTTTATGAGGAATGGAATAAGACTCAGGGGTTTAACTATGGAGCAGGAGGACCTACCAGAAATTAGGTAGGGGAGGAAATGATGAGGTAAAAATAACCTCATCATAATAAAATCTGGCAAGCTTACTTTTATAATTCAATCCCAAGTCTGTGCCAGTTTATTAAAATTTAGGAGAAATAATTGCTTATTTTAAAAGGGAAATTATGCAAACTTTCTTTCTTTTGATCAATTGAAGAAATTTGCCAATGCAGGTTTAATGGGTTGGCTTGAGCATTTTTGTAGGAAACAATGGGTCATCAAGCGGTTGTTGCAGATATTGAACCAACATGTGCCTCAAGTATGGTAAAGGATTAGATGTTGCAAACCTAATCCTAAATATCGGGATGATGAACCAAGAATTTAGTTTTGGTTTCTTTAAATTTTGTTATTAAAACTTTATGGCTCTTCTCAAGCCTTCTACATGTTTTATAAGCTTTAAAGACACATGAGTTAGTTTAAGTTATTAAAGACTTTTTCAATTGCTATCCATGCCATATAGAATCTAGGATTTAGTTATAAGTTGTCTATAAAAATGTAAGTTTTTAAAAAAGTAATGAGAGATGAAGGAAGTACTATTATGTTGTTCATTTGGTTTTCAAAAATTATGTGGAATGAGTTACCCAATTTTTGTCTTTTGATACATTGTCGCATGATGAATGATTATGACTATCTATAGTGGAGCGACTTCTGAACTCATAGCTTATGTGATTTGGGAACGAAGTGTTAACTTGCGAGTTGGCCACTCAAGGGAAGTTAATTAGATAGATAAGTATTTCACTATTCTATTGTTTAGTTACTTAAAAGTTAGATAACTATTTAGTAGGAAGTAGTAAGTCTATCAAAATTGAGTTTGAAGTTTTAGAACACAATTGTTTTAATTCGTATGAGTTATCTTTCGTAGTTGATAGGAACTTTTATTGCTTCAAAGATGTTTCATTGTTTGTTTACTTATGTTTCTGCTTCCGTAGTATATCAGTTATTTAGTTTTCTTATCTCAATGCTTTCTAGTTTACTTATGATTCTTTCTAAGTTAGTTGTCTTATTCTTTTTAACTTAGTATTTCTAGTTTTTCTTAGAGTAAGATTGCTTTTCCAGTTAAGCAGTTAAATGGCCTTAGATTAAAATTGATTTGAATAGTTTAAGGAAAAATAGAAAACATAATATGAGTTCTCCAAACCACCTTCTTTTGTAGACTGCCTTGGACACTGCCCGATCGACTAATTGACATTCAATTCTCTAAAGTATTAGGACCTAACGACAACCTATCAGATGGATTATTGACCCTAGCCGGGAAATTTTTCTAGGAGATCTTTTGCTTGCATGGAGTACAAAATACTATATTTTTGATAGGGACACTAGGATGAACTCAATATTTTTGACGACCTTGAATGATGCATTGGGAACAAAACTGAATTGCAGCTTGACTTATCATCCTCAGACTGATGCGTAGATAGATAGGGTGAATCAGGTAGTCGAAGACCTCATCTGAATGTATTGTATGTACCAACAGTATAGGTGGGAGGAATATTTCCTTTGGTAGAGTTTTCTTACAAAATATCTTATCACACATCCCTAGGCATGGTACCATTTCAAGCTCTTTATAGGAAGAAGCTTTGTACCCCCATAAGTTGGGATAAATTGGAGGATATGATCATAGTAGAACCTAAAATGCATAAGGAAATGGTAGAGCAAGTGAGGATCATTAAGAGAAAACTAAAGGAGGTGGAAAACCAATAGAACAGTTATGCTAACAAGAACCAAACTCTTAGATAGTTCACAAATGGGGATAAATTTTTCTTGAGAGTTAAACCTCATAAAAGTTCTATTTCTTTTGGAAATTATTCCAAGTTGGCCCCAAGATATGTAGGACCATTTGAAGTCTTGGAAGTGATTAACCCAGTTTCTTATTGACTAGCTCTACCACCTACTCTATCTTGACTTCATAATGTGTTTCATGTTTCCTCTCTTAATACATATCATCTTGATGTGACTCATTTGCTTGATTGGAAATCCTTATAGGTACAGGATCCAAGAGTAGTTCTATGCAGCCAAGTAGAATCTTGGATAGACACAATGTTAAGTTGTGGAGTAGATATATTGCTTAGTTTAAGGTCCAATGGGACCAGTACTCAAAGGAGATTGCTACTTGGGAGGATGCAGAAGAAATAGAACACTCCATTCCACATTTTCTTTCTTGAGAAAGAGACTTTAACAATTTTTCTTGAAAATTTTTGGATTGAAATATTATGATGTTTTAACTTGGAACAATTTGATGTGATGTTGAAATAGACATATATGCATTAATTTGATGAGATGATGAAAATGACATAAATGCTTTAATTTTGATTAAATAGACATTGGGACGATGTCTCTTCCAAGAGGGGAAGGATTTCATAACCCAAATTTATTGAATGTTTATTATAATATGGTAAATTGAATTATTGAAGAAATTCAATATATATTAAATGGAAATTTTCAACTTTTTGAAAGAAGATTGAAGGAAGTTGACTAATGTTGACTATGTGATCTTTTGAAATTATATTATATCTTATCAAGAATTGAATGTTCCTTTTGAAATTATATTATACATTATCAAGAATTGAATGTTATTGATAAATTTTGCAAGTGCAAGTGTGGAGCTGCAAGCTGACAGGTTGAAGGATGAGAGCACAGTTGAAGTAGGATTATTTAGCTGGATCAAATGGTAAGCTAGATAGAATTTGGCTGCACACACCACAATTGGCATTATATCTGCATTTGAAAATTAATATAAGAATTACTTGATGATTGAAAATATGCATTGTGAAAAAGAATTGCGAGGAAACTTATAGATGAAAAAAATCAGTCTTGAGCTTGTGTTTTGAATTTAGAGGAAAAATAAAGTGTTATTTGGTATGTGAATGAATGTGTGAATCTCAATTATGCATTTTTGTATCATTGTTAAAATGATAATGAAAGATCCCTTTTATATAACTAATAGATATGCACATAAAAATAATTATATGTGTGTGTCGAGAACATTAATATGTGTGAGAAAATTATGAATATAAATATAGATACATATGTACATATATATATATGAGAATATATATACATGTAAATATATATATATATATAGTGAGTTTGAAAATTGATAATTATCATTATCACATAGATGAAATTTAAATCGATATTATGAGGAAATCCCACTATGGACATAGCTTTCCATCGATAGAATGGAAAGAATTTGAATTTAGAATGGGTAGAAATTATTGTTAATGCCCATTATTACTTTGAAATAGCCTCTTAGTGGAGGCATGGTAAAATGAAGAAACATGCTATTTTGAAGAGTATATCAATTGGAATGATAGTAGAATGGTGTGGAGCACAGGTTTTGGGGAAAAAGAAAAAAGGGGATTCTTTGTTTTCAAGAGGTAATTGGTGATTTTTCCTTCAATATTGTTGCTTTTCATTGATTTTACAATTTCATCTTTATTCCCATGCATCAATCGATTATTGCATTGTTGATTTTATTGATTGAAAGTAACTATATGATTGTAACTTTTGTAAAATTTATGAGTAAACTTGGAATATCAATGGTTTTGTTGTTGTTTTCTCTTCACTTGAATTCACCTGGGCTTGTAAAGCCCATGGATTGGAAGAGCCATCAATATGTATTATTTTGTAAGGCTCGATAATGTCGATCTTGTATTTAGTTACATGTATGTTTTTAATTATTAATCCCATTGTAGGCTAGTAGGGAAACACAACAACACTATAAATGGTGTGATGTAAACTATGTAATGTTGCCACCCTTTAAGGGTAGGCCGTAGCCAACAATGGAAGATTTTTTGTGTCATTTTTTGTATCTATTTATTATTTATTCTCTGATGGATTCCCAATCTAGTTGATTCCATCACCCTCTTGATCTAGCATCGAAGGATAATTTTTTTATGCCTTTGTTTTGACTTTTGATCAAAGGTGATGGTGGGCTCATATCACCCATGCTTAGTGTATGATATTTTGTTACTTTTGTAGGTATAGATACCATGTTATGTTACCAAGGATGTTTAGAATGAAGGTCGAACCATGGAAAATCATTCCTTAAATTTTATTTTCATGCATAGTGTAGCAAACCATCATTCCATAGGAATGAAAACCATGTCATCCAAGAAGTGATTACACCCAAACTGAGGGTGGGTGCTATGGTTTCACCCTCAACCACCCTTTTCTTTTATAACTAGTCAATGACTATGGTTTGATTTAAAATGATAGATATATATTATATGTAAAATTTGAACCAAGGTTCCAAACCAAATCTAGGTAAGATGAATATCATGTATACAATCACTTATCATTGTTGAATAACAGTTAGTATGCTCATCGGTACTTCTAAATTCTTTCCAAAATTGATATTATCTTCATTTTATTGTTCTTACATGAAATTGTGTATACAAATGTCTTAATAATTAAGCATAGAAATGAGGCAATGGAACTTGAAGCTGCAACCATTAACCTATGGAAATAACATTTTTTTGTCATAAACTATAACTGTTTAGCCTGAAACAATATTGTATTGATGTAAAAAATAAATGTTCTATTGGAAACAATGTTGTTTGTCATAAACTATAACTCTTTAGCCCGAAACATCATTGTATTGACGTAAATAGTCAATGTTTTGTTGGAAATGACATTCTTTTATAATAAACTGTAATTAGTTAGCATAAAACAACATTGCATTGATGTAAACAGTGAATGTTCTATTGGAAACAACAATGTTTGTCATAAACAGTAACTATTTAGACTAAAACAAATTTGTATTATTGTTAACAGTGAATTGACTATTGCAAATGACATTGATTTGTTGTAAAAGTATATGTGTAGCTAAAAATAGTCTTGTTCATTAAACTTTTTAGTTGGAACCAATCTTATTCATTCAACTGCTTAGCTAGAACAACATTGATTAGTTGTAAACTATGAACATTCTACATGAAACAACTTATTTTACAATTGTTCAGTAGGAAACAATACTTGTTCATATGTAAACAAAAATGTTAGATTATCACAATTTTGTGCGAATGCAAAAGAAACAATAGTATGGGTGATAATATTAATAAACACTTGTTCTAGATTCTTTATTTTGATAAAAGAAGTGTCAAATGGAATATTATATAATGATTACAATTTGATTTAATGGTTTATTTCAGAATGTATACACAAATTAATAAATTAATTAGGAACATATATGTGTATGCACATAGAATTCGTCTATGTACTTACACATACTTGTGACATACCTTATTTTGTTCCTTTTACTTAATTTATTTTTAAATGGATAATACTTATGTTGAAAGTAAGCATGGGTCATGAGAATGATATGAATGAATATTGTATTGCTTTATATGAATCATGTATCTGATTAGGGAGTAAATTAGTAATCTGATTCTTATTTTTTTGTAGACATATGTGAGAACAATATTCTTCTATTTGAATAGAGCAATGATAACTTAGTAGACTAGAGCACCTCAAGGTAGATGCTACTAGAGGGTAGATATTTGTTATGAATTTTGTATTGTAGAAAGTTACCTTTTGGGATGGGTGCCAAAATGGAGTTCAAAGAGTATACATTTTATTTACCAAAACCTATTGTTTTCTATTCTTGCAACAAAACTTAACAAGCTTGGATAGGGAATATAGTTCATTTTGTATGTATGAGCTCTATGAATATAACTCTCTACCATTCCTAGCACATATATTGTATTTTATTTTCTAACTTGTAGATAGAAAATTTCATGTTGATGTATGGGCATGCACCAGATTCCACCTTGTCGATTGTTCTCTTGTTAAACTTTCCATGAAGGGTCAGGTATTATTTAAGTTCAAAGAATTTTGGGGAAGCATAAGCTTCATGGTTTGTCTGTAAAGTGCTTCAACCATGTTCTCATCAACTAGTGTACATGAGTGTCAAGTGGAACCTTATATGTACAAAATACTTTTTAGTCTATATTGAAACCATTATGTAATACTTCATGTACTTGGTGTAAAGTTGTACAATGTAATAACTATGTGGCCTTATGAGCTAAGAAAAACCTGATAACTCTCTCTCTCTCTCTCTCTCTCTCTCTCTCTCCCTCTCTCCCTCCCTCCCTCCCTCCCTCCCTCCCTATCTCCCTCTCTTTCTCTCTCTCCATCTTTCATATCTATCTCTCTCCCTCTCTCCCTCTCAAGTTTATCTCTCTCTCTCTCCCTCTCTCCCTCTCAAGTTTATCTCTCTCTCTCTCCCCTCTCTAATTCTCTCTATCTCACCTCTCTATTCCTCCCTCCCTCATTCCCTCTCTAATTTATCACTTTATAACTCTCTCTCTTTCTCTATCTATCTCTCTTTGGACTCTCCCTCCCACCCTAACTAGATAACTCTCTCTCCACCCTCTCTCTCTAAGGTCTCTCCAACTCTCTCTCTAAAGTCTCTCCCACTCCCTCTCTCTTTCTCTCAAGTCTCTCTCACTCTCCATCACCCTCTCAGGTCATTCTCTCTCTCCCTTTTTCCCTCTTAATTCTATATTTCACTCCCTTTATCTCTCTCTCCCTCTCAAATATCTCTCTCTCTAACATCTATCTTTGTCTTAGGTATCTCTCACTCTCCATCTCCCACTCAAGTCTTTCAATAGTTTTGTCTCTACCTCTCTCTCTCTCAATCTTTGGTATCTATCTCTCTCCCTCTCAATTTTCTCTCTTCATCTCTATATTTTTCTCTCTCTATCTCTCTCTCTCCCCTCTCTACTCTCTATCTAACCTCTCTATTCCTCCCTCCCTCATTCCCTCTCTAATTCATGACTTTGTACCTCTCCCTCTCTTTCTCTATCTATCTCTCTCAGGACTCTCCCTCCCACCCTATATAGATAACTCGCTCTCCACCCTCTCTCTCTCAATATCAAGTCTCTCTCACTCTCCCTATCCCTCTTAGGTCTCTCTCTCATTGTCCATCTACCTTTTAGGTCTCTCTCTCTCTCTCTCTATCTATCTTTATCTCTATCTCAGTCTCTCTCTCTCAGGTCACTCACTCTCCATCTCCCTCTTAGCTCTCTCTCTCTCATCTCTCTCTCTCAGGTCTTTCTCACTCTCCATATCCTTCTCTGATCTCTCTTTCTCTCTCTCCCTCCCCTCTCTCTCTCCCTCCCTCCCTCCTCTCTCTCTCTATCTCTCTCTCTCAAGTATCTATCTCTCTCTCCCTCTTAGGTCTCTATCTCTCTCCCTCTCCCTCTCAGGTCTCTATCACTCTCCATTTCCTTAGATCTTTCATTCTCTCTCTCTCCCTCTCAAGTATCTTCCTTCTCCCTCTATATCTCTCTCCCTATCTCCCTCTCAAGTCTCTCAATACCTCTATCCCTCCCTCTCTCCCTCCCTCTATCTATCTATCTCTCACTCACTCCCTTTCAAGTATCTCTCTCTCCCTCTTAATTATCTCTCTCTCTCTATCTCTCTCTCACCATATCTGGTATCCATCTTTCTCCCTCTCTCCCTCTCAAGTTTCTATCTCTCTCTCTCTCTCTCTCTCTCTCTCTCTCTCTCTCTCTCTCTCTCTCTCTTCTCTCTCTCTCTCTCCCCCTCTCTCTCCCTCTCTACTTCTCTTTATCTCACCTCTCTATTCCTCTCTCCCTTATTCCTTCTCCAATGTATCACTTTATACCTCTTTCTATTTCTCTCTATCTCTCTCTGTCTCTCTCCATCTTTGGTATCTACCTCTCTCCCTCTCTCACTCTCTATTTATATTTATCTCACCTCTATATTCCTCTCTCCCTTATTCCCTCTCTAATTTATCACTTTATACCTCTTTCCCTCTCTATCTATCTCTCTCTGGACTCTCTCTCCATATTCTCTCTCTCAGGTCTCTCCCACTCTCTCTCTCAAGTCTCATCCACTCCCTCTCTCTTTCTCTCAAGTCTCTCTCACTCTACATCCCCCTATCAGGTCATTCTATCTCTCCTTCTTTCCCTCTTAATTATATCTTTTGCTCCCTCTATCTCTTTCTCCCTCTCAAGTCTCTCTCTCTCTCTCAAGTCTCTCTTTGTCTATCTCTATCTCTATCTCTATCTCTATCTCTATCTCTATCTCTATCTATGTCTCTCTCTCTACTTCTCTCTATCTCACTTCTCTATTCCTCCCTCCCTCATTCCTTCTCTAATTTATCACTTTATACCTCTCTCTATATTTATATATCTATATCTCTCTTAGGACTCTCCCTCCCACCCTAAATAGATAACTCTCTCTCCCCCTCTCTCTCTCTTGGGTCTCTCCCACTCTCTCTCTCAAGTCTCTCCCACTCCCTCTCTCTTTCTCTCAAGTCTATATCGCTCTCTATCTCCCTCTTAGGTTAGTCTCTCTCTCCCTCTTTCCCTCTTAATTATATCCTTCACTCCCTCTATCTCTCTCTCCCCCCCTCTCTTGTCTCTCTCTCTATCTATATCTTTGTCTTAAGTACCTTTCACTCTCCATATCACACTAAGGTCTTTCTATCTCTTTGTCTCTCCCTCTCAAGTATCTCTCTCTCTCTTGCTCTCTCTCAATCTCAAGTCTCTCTCACTATCCATATCCCTCTTAAGTATCTCTATCTCTAGACTCTCATTGTCCATCTATATCTCTTTGTATCTGGTATCTATCTCTCTCCCTCTGTCCCTCTCTCTCTCTCATTATCTCTCTCTGTCTCTACTTCTCTCTATCTCACCTCTCTATTCCTCCCTCCCTTATTCCCTCTCTAATTTATCACTTTATAACTCTTTCTCTCTCTCTCTCTCTATATATATATATATATCTCTAGACTCTCCCTTCCACCCTCTCTCTCTCACAGGTCTTTCCCACTCTTTCTCTCAAGTCTCTTCCACTACCTCTCTCTTTCTCTAAATTCTCTCTCACTCTCCATCACCCTATTAGTTTTTTTTCTCTACCTCTTTCACTCTTAATTCTAGCTTTTTCTCCCTCTATCTCTCTCTCCCTCTCAAGTCTCTCTCTCTATCTCTATCCATGTCTTAGGTATCTCTCACTCTCCATCTCCCACTCAAGTCTTTCTATCTCTCTATCTCTCCCCCCTCTCTCTCTCAGGTCTCTGTCTGTCTCTCTCCATCTTTGGTCTCTATCTCTCTCCCTCTCTCCCTCTCAAGTTTCTCTCTCTCTCTCTCTACCTCTCTACTTATCTCTATCTCACCTCTCTATTCCTCCCTCCCTCAATCCTTCTATAATTTATCACTTTATACCTCTCTCTCTCGCTCTCTCTCTCTCTCTCTCTATCTATCTCTCTTAGGACTCTCCCTCCAACCCTAACTAGATAACTCTCTCTCCCCCCTCTCTCTCAGGTATCTCCCCCTCTCCATCTCAAGTCTTTCCCACTCCCTCTCTCTTTCTCTCAAGTCTCTCTCACTCTCTATTTTCCTCTCAATTCATTATCCCTCTCCCTCTTTCCCTCTTAAGTCTATCTTTCACTCCCTCTATCTCTCTCTCTCCCTCTCTCATCTCTCTCTCTCTCTCTTTATCTTTGTATTAGGTATCTTTTACTCTCCATATCCCACTTAGATATTTCTATCTGTTTATCTCCCCCTCTCAAGTGTCTCTCTCTCTTTATAAATCTCAAGTCTCTCTCACTCTCTATATCCCTCTTAGGTCTCTCTCTCTCTCAAGTCTCTCTCACTCTCCATCTCCTTCTTAGATCTTTCTATCCCTCCTGCTCTATCCATCTCAAATCTCTTTCTACCTCTCCCTCTCTCTCTCTAAGTCTCTCTCTTTCCCTTCCTCTATCTCTCTATTAGTCACTCTCTCTCTCCCTCCCTCTATATTTCTCTCACTCTCTCCCTCTCAAATCTCTCTCCCTCCCTTCCTCTCTCCCTACCTCCCTCTCATCCTCCCTCCCTAACTAGATAAATCTTTCTCTCTACCTCTACCTCTCTACTTCTCTTTATACCACCTCATTATCCCTCACTCCCTCATTCCCTCTCTAATTTATCACTTTATACCTCTCTCTTTCTCTCTCTATCTCATGCTCTATCTATCTCCCTCTCCCTCCCACCATAACTAGACAACTCTCTCCTCCTTCTCTCTCTTTTAGGTCTCTCCCGCTCTCTCTCTCTCTCAAGTCTCTCCCACTCCCTCTCTCTTTCTCTCAAGTTTTTCTCACTCTCAATCTTTCCATCTTAAGTCTATCTTTCACTCCCTTTCTCTCTATCTCCCTCTCAAGTCTCTCTCTCTCTCTCTCTTAGGTATCTCTCACTCTCCATATCCCACTCAAGTATTTCTATCTCTCTATCTCTCCCTCTCAAGTATCTATCTCTCTCCCCCTCTCTCCCCCTCTCATATCTCTCTCACTCTCCATCTCCTTCTCACGTATTTCTCTCTCTCTCTCCCTCTCAAGCCTCTCTCTCTCTCTCCTTCTCTCCCTTTGTAATAACCCTTCTTGAATTATTACTTAATTAATATTATTGTAAATGACACATGAATATATTAAAATTAAAAAGACATAACTAGGTAGCTATATGCATTAATAGCAACACATGTCTAATTAAAATGAGTCAAGATTCATATATTCAATTCAAAAGTCAAATTAAAATATTGGAGTTGAATTGGCTCATAAGGCCAAAAATTAATTAAATTATACAACTTTCACATCAAGGTACGTTAAGTATTAAATCAAAATTAGATCATAGACTAAATAGTCTTGTGAACATATAAGGTTCCACTTGTCGCTCACCTTCACTAGTGGACGAGAACATGGTTGAAGCACTTTACCTCCCAACCATGAAGCTTACACTTCCTTGGAATTATTTCAACTCGAAGAATAATCAACCTTGCATGGAAATTTTATAAAGCGAACAATATTCAAAGTTAAATGTAGTGTGTGCCCATACATCAATATGCAATTTCTATCTACATGTTAGAAAATAAAATGCAAGATCTAGGCTAGGAATGGTAGAGAGTGATATCACAAAGTTCATACATACAAAATGAACTATATTGCTTTGCCAAGCATAAAAATTGAGTTACAAAAACAAACAATAGGTTCTGGTAAAGAAAACCTATACTCTCTAAACTCGATTTCAGCATCTATCCTAGAAGGTAACTTTCTACATTATAACATTTCATAACAGCTATCTACCTCTAGCAACATCTACCTTGAGGTGCTCTAGTCTACTTAGGTATCCTTGTTCTATTCAAGTAAAACAATATTCTTCTAACATATTTCCACAAAAAAGGAAAATCAGATTACGAGTTTCCTCACTAAATAGAAATCAAATCCATAATTCAAATGGAATGATATTTTACATTATTTAGTAATATCATTCACATGACCCACGTTTACTTTCAACATAAAGCATTATCCATTTAGAAATGAATTAATATAAAAACAAAAGAAGGTATGTCACAATTATGTGTATAAACATATTATTAAAAAAATGGAAGGAACGAAGCTTTTTTCATTAATTTCAACTAGTTGTTGTTGACTATATATGTTGAGGATATTGAGAAAATTGTATTGAAGGAAGATTGTAGGTTTTCAATTGTTGCTCCAAGATTTTCTCCTATGTTTGTGTGGTTTAGATATGTTGATCATTGTTGTTAGAAGATTCTATATACATATTTTTGGCTATTGATACATTGCACGTGCAAGATATGTTCACCAATTGTGAACTGTGGTTTTCTATATTTTTGGTTGAGGTCTAGGATAAATGTTGCTCGTCTAGATTCCTCTTTGGTAAAGTCTTATGACTTACGATTCTAGATTTGAGTTATTTTGGTTGTATTGAAGATAATTTTGATATCTGGAAGGTTCGTGCTCAATTGTTATATTTGTTTTACATTGGTTTGGTTTACCTCATGTTAAACACTAGTGTAATGCCCCGCCAAGTAACATTAAAGGAAGCTGCAATTAACATCATAAGTGAACCAAATTTTTTTTATAAAGTGCATTTAACATACACAATCACTTACTAGTTCACAACAACCTCTAAGACTACAAGGTTAGGATTACTTAAACCCACACATACATATTACATATAACCATAGCCTTATGAACTTTATGAAATAAACATCATACATTATAAGAATACCACATAACATAATAAGATAATCAACCAAGATACAATCTCATAAACATTAACTTAATCCAATAGTTACATCACTCATTTCCAGAATGAGACACTAGTACAAATGTATTACAATTACATAACTCCACCTCATAACAAAAGAGGGGTAGAGTATCATATACAAACTGAAATATTACAATGCAAGAAATTACAACAAGAACCGCGAGCTGTCCATCTGGATGTCTCGCCACCAAGTACTGAAGATCGATGGGGACCCAACGATTTTGGTGCATGTTCCACCCAACCAATGTGGTACCCGAAGGCCCACCCCCCATGCTAGGAGATAGTAACAAAGTAACATGGACAAAGATCTACTACCTCTAACCAAAGGCAGACTCATACTGACTCAAACTGACATAACCAACCAAATGAATTAACAAGTACAACTCATTCACCATACAAATACGAATCAAGTACAACTCAAGTAAAATACAAGTACAAATCAAGTACAACTCCAACATCACTGACATAGGTCACATTGCTTCCAGACATAAAATAGATCAAGTATGTTCACAGAACCATACACATAAAAGAATTAACAACAGTTGTCCTAGATAGAGTGTCATCGCAAGGTTTGTCATGAGATCTCCTCTGGGCATTCTTCATAGGCTCTGGCACAAGTAATCCTAGTGGCCTCAACCAAATCCTAGCACTCATACTCACTCATGCGGAATCAACTACCTCTCGCAAGAACAAGATAGTTGATCTTGCCATTCTAGGCCTTCTCACTCATCCCAAGTCTAAATAAGCCCTTGTGTCTATGAGTGAGAATTAAATTATCTTGATTAGTGAGAAGTTATTGCTAATCATCTAAGTACATTATTTTAATTATCACTTGTTTAAATCACTCCTGAAGGTTATCCAGTTTACCTCTTTGGGCTCTGGCGCCTAACAGAAGCCACTCTTCTATTCGACAACACACACCCAAACAATCCACCAAGGGAACTACAAGTGCATACCAACTAGGCATCATAATCCACTCCAACACAAGGAGGCAACAAACACATAGTCCACTCCTTTCACAGGAGGAAACAAATAAAATAACTCACCCCAAACATCTTGGAGGCAACAACATATAGTCCACTCCTTTCATAGGAGACAACAAGATGAAACCACATAACAAGGTCACTCCATACAAGGAGACATGGATCCCATAATCCGCTCCCAAACCAAGGAAGTGCAAACATCCCCGTTCGTGAAAACTGGGTAAAACTTAAAAGACACCATGCACTACCCAAGGGAAAACAACAAGATGGCATAAAAATTCAACAACCCTTATCCTCTAAGTTCATCTAGAAGACTTATAATTTAGGACTAAAACTAAATCCCAAAACCAACAATGCAACTTGACGACATAGCAACAAAAGCATTCAAGTCATCAATCAAATCTAATATTTGGATTTCCTAAATCCATACTCATTCAATAGGTAGTGTTGACAAAGTCAAAGACACGATAACTAGATCATCTAAAATAATCATAACCCCTATTTCCCTTTTCATTATTGAAAATCTAAAACAATTAAACTTACTTCCCTTTACTAAATATAGAGAATTAAATCCTTTAAGATAATCATGAGGAATGTACTACTTTTGGATATACTAAATCCATATCTCTTTCATAATCCAATCACAATGATTCAGTTAATCTAAATAGAAATTAATAAATAACATAATTGATTGCCTCATCAATAAAACTACTTCTTAATTTACTTTTAAATTGACACAAATCCATGCAAGTAAACTCTTTCCATTTCCTAACCAAATCTTATATCTCATTCAATTTTCTATTTAAAACATTCAATCACTTTAATATAATAACATATTGTTTCTCTATCCATTTTTCATATACACTAATCAATCCATTTTTAAATCTCTATTCAATAATACATTGCATGCATCTCATATTAATAATTGAAAATACTCATGGATATATATATATACATTTCATTATGTTTTATTCAATCATATTAACAAAATAAATATTTCCTTTTAAATCAAGTAATTACTTCTATTAAAAAACTATCTTTCTCTATATATTTTCTACACATACTAATCATTTCTTTTAGAACACTAATAATACCCAATTTGCAAATAGCAGAATAAAATAATATAAAATATTATTTATTCTCTCAAATGGATATATACCTTCAATATATATATATATATATACTAAATATAAATTAATATATTTAAATATATTTATCATTAACATATCTTCTATTCTTTACAGAATATCAAATTGTTTAATTCAAAATAAAATATCCCTTATCATTAATTTTCCAAAATATAAATATATTTTTCCAATTAAATCAAATTAATAATTGGACCTTTTACACATGAATTTAAATTCCACAATTTAATTTTAAATTATGCATTATCTAAATCAAATATTTAACTCCTTCAATTAAACTTTAACATGCCATTTTAGAATAAACAATAATTTTCCCATACGTTTATAATTTTAATTCCACTAATCTAATATACAAATTTTATTTAAAATAATATAAATAAATATAATACTTTAGTATTATAAATTATAATATAAAATATTATTAAATAATATTTTAATATTATAATAACAATACCTAAAATATTAATATTTATAAATATCAATTTATTATTATTTTATTTTCAGAACAGCCATGGGAAAATATCTTAATAGCAGTCTCATATTTCAAGCACAACTCAAAAAATACGATCTGGGTATTTGCGATGTTTGGACACGGGTACGAAAATTTCAAAATGCAAAAACCCTTTAAATTTCTTGACAACCCAGTTTGTAAAAGTGAAGTTATAGGTGACGCAACTAGACCATTTCACCATGAAAAATATAACTATACTGTAGATTTTAAAATCCGTTTTTTAGTAATAAACAGAAAGTTTCATTTTCTAAAAACATTTCAAATGCATTGTTCAATCTCTATGTTTGATTTCAATAACAACAAAATTGATTTCCCCAAATAATTTAAATTTCAACTGAAGTTTTCACAATTTTCACTCAAGAATTTTCACAAGCAAAGACTGTAAATTTGTTTAATTCTTTTCTTCTAATATCAAATTTATTTTCTAAAGCAGATTTAACAAACAAATCTTAAATCATTACTATTTTAAAGAAAACAATCAAGAACAATAAAACACAAAGAGGAAACCCTGATACAAGAAGCTACAGGAAGAGATGAATTTCTGATGCAAGCCTCCTCCAAGGATTTCTTGAATTTTCTTCAATCCTCCAATGAATCCAATCCAAAATCCAACAAATGTAGACAATCTTTCCTTCAATCAATTCTACAATCAAACTTTTTTCAAACCCTTATGCAAATTTTCCAAAATTTCTTCCCTGCTGTAAAAATGTATTTTTTTCTAAAAACTTTCTGCCCTAAAATTAAAACATGTATTCTTTATAAATCAAAAATACCTAATACAACTCTAATTCACATTACATGCAAATTAGATATTTCAATTTCAATTTCACTTTCACTTTCAATTTCAATTTCACTTTTTGAAAACCCACTTTCAATTTAAAATGCAATTTGAAATAATAAATTAATTTCCAAAGTTGCAACCAATTTCCCAAATAAACATTTAGTTACAATTTCTAATTTAATTCCCACACGTTGGAATTAAATTCCAAAATTAATTCTAATTCTTTTATTTCCTTTCATTCTTTTACATCACATTTAATTAATTAATTTAATTATTTAATAACTAAACTCAACCTCTTTGGATTAAATATAATTAATTAAATAATTTAAATATAATTAATTAATTTAAATATAAACTTTTATCCACATTGCATTATTTAAATTAAATAACCATCAACATGATTTAAATGCAATTATTCTAAATATCTATTTCCAAATCAAGAATGCTTCAGAATTAAATAACATCAAAGCAAGACAGACAATGACTCGACACACACAACTGATGACACACTAAGGCTAGGGTGTAAACTTGACATATGTTACCTAGCTACTATCTCCCATCCAACTTAACCGTTGGATCGACACGCTCAAACCTGTGAAACCAGGTGGAGTCGATGTCATGTACCTGCAATCCTGCAACCAAGTAAACAACATCATACAATATATCCAGCATATAATACACACCGTGAAGAAGGAATTACGGATTCGTAGGGCACTCGCAAGTGAGTGATGCGAACTCGTCCTTTTCACCCATACACTCATCAAAACTGACACTTCCCTCATAATCGAGTAATCTCATAATAACATCTCATGTTAACTCTACAACATCATTAATCCATAATGCATGTGAAACAATAATCAGATACCTATATCCCACAATAATAGTTGTCACTCAATAGTAACGATGAAAACATCATAACAAAATGTATCCAGAATCAAAGTAACTGCAACCAAATATAGCATAAAGCAACTTGAACAAGAATCAAAACGGAGGGGTATTACAACTAGCATCGAAGTTGATGAAGTGTGTGTTTGGGTTGCCCTCATTCTAATTCCACCCTAGGGTGTTTTAGGATTTACCTAATTTGAATTTTAATTTGGATGGTTGACTTTGGATATATTTCAAAGTGGAATATTATATAAATATAGGATGAATTATTGGTGAAGAGGAGTACAAAGAGAGATAAGTGCAAATAAATAGAGCATATAGATGTGTGATTGATTCTAATCAGTGAATATGTGTGATTCAAGTGTGGTAGATTAGTACAAAGCCTAAATGTTGAGTTTCTAGATGTAGTGAGAAAAAGGTGTTCTTTATCATTCATGCATTCTTCTAATGGTTGAGAAAATCATGGTGGATTTCTCTATTGCATTGAGATTGTCTTCTCTTTGTAACATATCTCTTCTATCTTCTTTGTATCTTTGTGGCAGTGAACCCTTTGGGTTGTTAGCCCTATTGGATAGTGAGTCCTAATCTGGATAGTGAGTCTTTGTTTTGGTAGTGAGCCTTGTTTCTCAAGTAGTGAGCCTCTTGTAATTGGTTTTGATATTCACTATAGTGTGAGTTAATCCTTGCCATGGTTTTTCCCATATTGGGTTTTCCATGTAAATCTGGTGTTCCTATGTTTTTGTGATGGTTTTCAATTTTTGCACTTGCATTTAATTTTTAATCATTTAAGCAGTGTTAAGAATTAGTTCCAATGAGTGAATTAAGGTTTAAATCTATGACAACTAATTCACCCCCCCTCTCAGTTCTCTTTTTCAATATTTGGTATCAGATCTTGGTTCGTTGGTGAAGAGCTTAACCACTCGAGGAAGGTCTGGGATGGATAGAAAAATGGTTTATGATTATCTGAGGTTCGAAGGAACTAATTATGTTATCTAGAAAATATTTATGGAAGAATATCTACAATATTGTGCATATGATGTGGAGAAAGCTTACAAGAATCCTTAAACTCCTCCTACTAATGGTCCAAGTATGGCTGATGAGATCAAAGCACATGAAGTGAACAATAAGGTGAAGTACATTCTGAAGAACAGTCTAGTATATTCCAAGTTGATTAAGGTTCAGAATATAAAGACTACTAAGGAATTTTGGGATGCTTTGGAAAGGTAAAATTAAGGTGATGAAAGATTCAAAGAGGAAAAATTATAGAATTTGGAGACATAGCTTGAGCTTTTGCATATGTCTGAAGATGAGAATGTTAAAGCTTATGTACATATATTGGATGAAATAGTGGCTAGAGTGCAAGGACTTGGTGCTACTATAGATGAAACAAGGATTGTAAAGAAGATTCTTAGAACTTTGCATAATGCTTATAGAAAGAAGGTGTGTGCTATTGAATAGAGTATAGATTATAAGTCCTACACTAAAGATCTGTTGTTAGGATTTTTGACATCTTATGCGATAAGGAAGTTAAATCTAAGGAAGGGATGAAAATTAGAAATTGCTTTTAAGGCTATAAAAGCTGAAGATCTAGATGAATAAAATTTTAATAAAATAGAAGCTAACTTTGTAAGAAGGATGAGGGAAGGATCTGAGAAGTATGAAGGTAAGTTACCCTTTAAATGATTTAGTTATGGAGAAATAGGTCATTATGTTGCAAAGTATTTGAAAAGAGCTAAGAGGAATAAGAAAAAATATGAGAACGAAAAGAGAGGAAAGATGATCAACAAAGCTTATTATGTGAATGAGAATGCTAGTATATATAATGAGGATTCTGATTATGAAGATCCTACTGATAATGAAATCTTGTTCTTAGCTATAAAGGATGAACCTACTTCTACTAATTTTGGAAAATAGGTGAAGAAGAGCCCTCCGAAGAAGGAGAAAAATGAAGGTACTATTATCTTTTCCCTACATGCTAAACAAGAAAAGAACTATTGGGTTGTTGATATTGGTTGTTCACATCACATGACTATTTATAAAAACAAGTTTGTTAAACTTGAAAATTATGATGGAGGCTTGGTTATGTTTAGAGATGATATTGGTGCTAAAATTTGTTGGATAGGTTCGGTAATTTTTGATAGCAAGCATAATACTGATGATGTCTACTATGTTAAGGGTTTAAGGCATAATATTTTGAGTTTTGGATATATGTGCAGTAAGGAATATGATATTGTGTTTAAGAATGAGAGATGTGAAATCCAAGAAGGATTGAAAATATTGATAGGTACAAAAAATAAATATGAAGGAAATATCTATCAACTTAAGGGTGTTGTTTGATGATGTTTTATGACTAAAATTAATGACAATTGGTTATGGCATCAAAGAATGTGTCACATGATTTTTGATAACTTGGAAAGGATTAGTGCAGTTTAGTCTGTGAGAGATTTACCAAGGATTACAAAGCCTATTAATGCTATTTTCAAAAATTGTTAGTTTGGAAAGCAACCAAGAAGTCATTACAAATCAAAGGAACAATATACTAAAGGACTATTGGATTTAATTCATACAAATCTCTATGGTCCTACAAGAGTGAGAAGTTTACAAGGTGAAGGTAATTTATAATTTTGATTGATGATTATTCTAGATATACATGGGTTATTTTTCTTAGAGAAAAATTAGATGCATTAGATAGATTCAAGAAATTCAAAGCTATGGTTGAAAATGAAGTGAATTTGAGGATAAAATGTTTAAGGTCTGATAGAGGTGGATAATTCATCTCCCATGAGTTTAATATGTTTTTTGAAGTACATCGAATAAAGAGATAGTTATCTTCTCTCAAAAATCCTTAGCAAAATGGAGTTGTCAAAAGAAAAAATAGAACAGTTCAAGAGGCCACTAGATCAATGAATATTGAGGCTAGTTTACTGGAATTTTACTAGAAAGAAGCTATTCAAACTAATATTTATTTTTTCAATTGAGTTAAATCAAGATAAAATATTACAAAGACCCCCTATGAGCTATGGCATGGAAGAATTCCTACTATTAAGTATTTCAAGGTATTTGGAAGCAAATTTTATATTAGAAGAGATGAAGAAACTTTAGGAATGTTTGATGCAAGAAGTGATGAAGGAGTTTTTCTTGGATATTCTCCTAAAAGAAAAGCCTACAAATGTTTCAATAAAATACTGAGAAATATTGTAGAGAGTGCAAATGTCAAGGTTGATAAAACAATGAAGAATTCAATTGACATTGATGGATATGTATCTGATCAACTTTATTGTGTAAGAATTGAAGAGGTTATGGAAGAAAAGGAAAATGATGAGAAAGAGAAGTAGGATGAATAAAACAAAAGAGAAGAAGAACCTCCAATGGTGTCCCCCTAAGACACCTAGATATGTATAAAACAATCATTTAGAAAGTCATATTATTGGAGACAAGACTAAAGGAGTATTGACTAGAAGCATAGCTGCTACTGAAGTAAATTTGTGTTTGTTTTTTGAGATTGAACCAAAAAAATTAAGTGAAGCATGTAAAGATGAACATTAGATGGAAGGAATGAAAGAATAACTTGTGTAGATTGAGAAGAATCAAAATTGGGAATTGGTCCCAAGACTGCTAGATAGAAACATAATTTGATCAAAGTGGGTATTCAGAAACAAGTTGAATGATAATGGAAAAATAGTTAGAAATAAAGCAAGGCCTATGTGTAAAGGTTACTCATAGGTAGAAGGCATATATTTTTAGGAAACTTTTTCTCCAGTAGCAAGAATGGAAGCTATAAGGATCTTCTTAGCATTTGCTTCTCATAAAGACTTCAAGGTCTATTAGATGGATGTCAAGTCAAAATTTTTGAATGGTGAACTAGAAGAAGAGGTCTACATGGAACAACCAAAAGGATTTCAATTGTCAAACAAACTAGATATGCTGTAAGGATTGAAGAAATCCTTATAGGGATTGAATCAATCTCCTAGAGCTTGGTATGCAAGGATAGACATGCATTTGATTTAGCAAGGTTTCAACAAAGGTACGACATATAGTAATCTATATTTTAAGGTTGAAAATGAAAAAATCTTGATTGTAGTTGTATATGTTGATGGAATTATTTTTGGAGGAAATGAAAATATGTGTACGATGTGTGCAAAAGAGATGCAAAAAGAATTTGAAATGTCTATGTTTGGAGAGATGGATTTCTTTCTTGGGATACAAATTAATCAAATAGAGAAATGAATTTTTATTTCAAAAGCTAAGCATGTGAAAGAGATGTTGAAGAATTTTGGGATGGATGGTTCCAAACTGATATGTACTCCTATGGTGATTGGTTGTAAAAGATGATGATTCACCTAAGGATGATCAAAGAAAGTGCAAATCTATGATTGGTGGACTATTGTATTTGACTTCTAATAGACTGGATATTATGCATGTTGTTTGTCTTGTGGCTAGATTTCAAGAAGATCCTAAGGAAACACATGTTGCTATTGTTAAAAGAATTTTTAGATATTTGAATGGCACTTGAGATTATAGGTTATGTTATCCTAGAGATACTAACTTTACACTAGTTTCCTATATAGATGTAGATTGGGTTGGATGTGTAGATGATAGGAAGAGTACAAGTGGTGATTCATTCTTTCTTGGTTGTGAATTGGTGGCATGGTTGAGTAAAAAGAAAGATTTAGTCTCCTTTTCTACTGTTGAAACTGAGTATATTGGTACTGCATCTTGTTTTAAACAAGTTCTATGGATGAAAAATACATTGAAAGATATCATAGTGGTGTATGATGATCCTATTTCTCTCTTTTACACAAGTCAAATTAACATTTCAAAGAATCCAGTGATGCACTCGAGGACAAAGCACATTTCTATCAAGTGTCATTTCTTGAAAGAGAAGTTTATGGAGAATGAAATAAAACTTGAATATGTTCTGATGAAAGATCAAATTGCTGATATATTCACGAAGGCTCTTCCTAAAGATACTTTTGACTATCTCTGAGAGAAGTTAGGGGTCATTCTCCCTACTTTCTTGAACTAGATGCATATGGAGATGCATCAGTCTGGTGGATCTATGGATCTATCTTTCTTCTAGATTGATGTTTTCATGGCTACCTCTTAGGTGGAGCTAGTAGTGTCAGGTGTTTTCATTGTGAGTATTATTTTTTAATGTCAAAGGGGAAATCAATATAAAATATTTTCTGCCTTTGCCATTAATTTCAAAGGGGGGGAGAAAGAATGTGAAAAACAAGAGAGAAAGAATATGAAAAAAAAGAAAAGAACAAACCAAAAAGAAAAGAGGAAGAATATAAAATATTATCTACTAAAGGGGAGAAACATAAAAAACAAACTTGAGATATGCATTAATAGCTAGTATGGTGTCTTTGATGGATTTTCACATCATATGTTGACACCAATGACAAAGGGGGAGATTGTTGCAAGAATGGAAGGAATGAAGGTGTTTTCATTGATCTCAACCAGTCAATTGGTTATCAAATGATTTTTGTTGACTATATATGCTGAGGATATTGTGAAAATTGTATTGAAGGAAGATAGCAAGTGTACAATGGTTGCTCCAGTTTTTTCTCCAGGATTTTCTCATATATTTGTGTAGTTTAGATATGTTGATCACGGTTTTTAGAAGATTTTATATCTAGATTTTTGGTTTTTGATCCATTGTACAATTCAAGTTATGTTTACCAATTGTGAATTGTGGTTTTTTGTGTTTTGGTTGAGGTGTAGGAAAAATGTTGGTTGTTAGAAGATTTTATATCTAGATTTTTGGTTTTTGATCCATTGTACAATTCAAGTTATGTTTACCAATTGTGAATTGTGGTTTTTGGTGTTTTTGGTTGAGGTGTAGGAAAAATGTTGTTGGTCCAGATTTCTTTTTGGTAAAGTCTCATGACTTGTGATTCTAGAGTTGAGTTGTTTTGATTGTATTGAAGATAATTTTGGTATCTAGAATGTTTTTTCTTAATTTTTCTATGTGTTTTACAATGGTTTGGTCAACCTTGTGTTGAACACTACCTTCATATTTGATGAAGCATATTGGATATATTTGGGTCCTTATGAAGCATTTGTTTAGGTTACCCTCATTATAATTCCACCCTAGGATGTTTTAGCATAGACTAATTTGAATTTGAATTTGGATGGATGACTTTGGATATATTTCAAAGTTGAATATGGTATAAATATAGGATGAATTAGTGGTGAAAGGAGTAAAAAGAGAAACAAGTGCAAATAAATAGAGTAGATAGATGTGAGATTGATGATAATCAATGAGTGTGTGTGATGTGAGTGTGGTAGATTAGTGCAAAGCCTCAATGCTAAGTTTCTGGATGTAGTGAGCAGGTGTACTCTATCATTCATCCATGTTTGTAAGTGGTTGAGAAAATTGTGGTGGATTTTACTGTTGCATTGAGATTGTATTCTCTCTATAATGTATCTCTTCTATCTTCTTTGTATCTTTGTAATAGTGAGCCCTCTAGGTTGTTAGCCCTAATGGATAGTGAGTCCTAATCTAGTTAGTGACTCCTTGTTTTGGTAGTGAACCTCTTGTAATTAGTTTTGATATTCTCTATAGTGTGAGTTAATCCTCACTATGGTTTTTCCTTAATTGGGTCTTCCACGTAAATATGGTGTTGTGATTTTGTGATGCTTTTTAGTTTTTCCACTTGCATTTAATGCTTAATCATTTAAGAAATGTTAAGAATTAGTTTCAGTGAATGAATTAAGGTTTAAATATGTGACAAATAATTCACCTCACCCCTTAGTTGTCTTGTTCAACACATATATGTGCCTACTTAAGTTATTGATATTTGCATACATTTTTAAATAAACCATTAAATCAGATTGTAATCATTTAATAATATTCAATTTTTGACATCTCTTTTGTTAGAATTTCATGAGAATAAAGAATCTAGAATAAATCTATATTAACAATTTCTCACATACTATTTATTCTTTTGTATTCACAAAAGTTGTGATATTCTAACACTGCTTTTTACATATAAACATTCACTATTTTTAACAAAACAATACTATTTCCAACTAAAAAATTACCAAACAAGCTTTTTAATGTAGAACATTCATGGTTTACTACTAATCAATGCTATTTCAACTAAATAGTTCCTGAACAAGACTATTTTCAGCTACACATACACTTTTATAACATAACGATGCCATTTACAGAAGAATAATCATTGCTTGCATTAGTACAATTTTGTTTCAAGATAAAAGTTATAGTTTATGAAAAAACAATGTTATTTCCAATAGAACATTCACTATTTACAATGATCCAATGTTGTTTCAAGCTAAACAATTATAGTTTATCACAAAACAATGTCATTTTCTAATAGAACTTCATTGTGTACATAAATACAATTGTCTTTCTAATGAAATAGTTATAGTTTATGATAAAACAATGTCATTTCCAATAGAACATTCATTTTTTCAATAATAGAACATTGCTTCCAACTAAATAGTTATAGTTTATGATAGAACAATGTCATTTTTAATAGAATATTCACTGTTTACAATAAAAGAATGTTGTTTCTTCTTAAATAGTTATATTTTATGAAAAAACAATACCATTTATAATGGTTTATGGTTGTAGCTTCAAGTTCCATTGCCTCATTTTCTAGGCTTAATTATTCTAAAAATTTATATATAAATTTTCATGTAAGAAATAACTAAAATGAAGCTATTATCAACTTTTGAAATGAAATTAAAAATACTGATCGACATGCTAACTATTAATAAACAATGATCAAATGATCAAATCCATGAGATTAATCATAAGTAGATTTGGTTTGAAACCATCGTTCATAGTTTACATACAAAATACATCTATTGTTCTAAAACAACCCATAGTCGTAGAATGTTTCTTAAAAAAATAGGGTGGTCAAGGGCATAGCCACAACACCCACCCTCGGCTTGGGTGTAATGACCACCTTGGATTACTTGGTTGTTGTTTGTATTGAATGATGGTTCACTATACTACACATGCAAGAAAATTTAAGGAACAAATTTCATCATTCGAAATTCATCTTGAATGGACTTTGTGACATAAATAGGGTATCTTCAATCTACAAGAAGTAAAAAAATCCCATTTACAAAACTTGGCAATATGAGACCATCGTCACCCTCAATGACAAGGGAAAAAAGGCATTAAATTTAACCTTTGATGCTAGATCGAGGGTGTTGACATTAACCCAAATGGGCGTCCATCAAAGAAATAATAATAAGCAAGTAAAATGGATTTACATCAAAATATTTTTATGATAACTTCAACCTGCCCCATAAAGGGTGTCATCAATACATAATTTACATCAATGCAATCACAGTGCTATTGAGTTTCCCCAATAGCCCTATGGTGAGTTTACCTAAATGAAAATATGCATGCAACCGAAACATAAGGGTTGGTGGTGTTAAAGCTTACAAGATAATATTAGTAGTTGACTCTTCCAAGCTATAGACTCAAAAAGCCTAAACTAATATGAGTTTGGAGAAGGAAACAACAGAGCCATAAATAGTACATGCCTAACTCATATAGTTGCATAAGAGTTTGATGATCTAAATCTAAATTAAATTAATAGAGTCAATGATGCTACGATTCAGTTTCAGCATGAAAATAAAAATTATTATGAAAACTATTAAATCAAATGAAAAGTAACATTTTAATGGAAAAATCATTGAATTACCTCTACAACCAGGAATCCACTTTGGATTTTTCCCACAATGCTCTGTTCAACCCTAGTCCACTGGTGGTTCTAGTTGATATCTTCTTTCAAAATAACATCTTTCTACATTTTACTATGCCTCCACTGAGGGGTTGTTTCAAAATGATAATGGGCATTTTTGATATTGCCAGCACATGCTAAATTTGATTTTTTGTATACTGTCGATGGTAGACCACATCCTTAGTGGGATTTTATCATAATATCATTTTAATTTCATTCATTCAATAATGAGAATTATCAGTTTCAAGTTCACTAACTATATGTATTTACATAGTTTATATTTGTATATATTCATATATGTACACATATAGATATATACATATATATATATATATGTATATATGTATGTGTATATATATGTATACACATTCATAGGTGCTTATATATATACATATACTTGTATTTTCATATAAATGTGCTCATGTGCATATCTATCTCTTATATAAAAATGGTATTTTATTTTCATTTCAACAATAATATAAAATTCATATTTGAATTTCACACATTTATTCACATACCAAATCACATATTTGTTTTCCTCTAAATTCAAAATAGAAGCTCAAGATTGAATTTTTAAATATAAGTTCCACATAATTTTAGTTCACAAATACATCTTTTTAATCATCAAGTCATTTCAGTCAAATTAATATAATTCCTATATGAATTTTGAAATGTAGATATCATACTGTTTTTGTGGTGTGTGCACCCAAATTCCAACGAGCTTACCATTTGATCTGACTAAACAATCCTAATTCAATCATGTTCTCTTCCTTAAACCTATCACCCTACAACTATACACACTTTCACTTGCAAAATTTATCAGTAATGTTCAATTATTGATATCATATAAGATAATTTAAAAATATCATATAGTCAACATCAGTCAACTTCTTTCAATCTATTTCAAAATTTTCATTTAACATATTGAATTTCTTCAATATTTCAATTTACCATATTATAATTAATATGAAATGAACATGGGTTACAACATCCTTCCCCTCTCAGAAGAGACATCATCCCAATGTCTATTTCAACATCACATCAATATAAAGCATATATGTCTATTTCAACATAACATCAATTTAAAGCATATATGTCTATTTCAACATCTCATCAAATTTGTACATTTTGCTAATTTTGCCACCAAAAAACTTAAGGGTGGGCTAGGCAAGGCCCATGCCAATGTGGCAGAAGGGCTCTATGAGCTAAAAGCCACTCAGGCTGACTCAGCCTTCAAGGCCACTCCAACTAAAAAAGGTAAGGAGATTTGCACATTGGCTCCGACTGCTAAGGATGGCAAGGGCAAGAGTGCTGTTAGGAAAGATTCTAGAGGGGATACGGTTGTGGGGAACATAGAGATGAATGGAGGGGAAAATGCTAGGAGGAGATCTGGGAGACTAGCCAAGAACAACAAGAAGAGGCTTATTATTGACGACTCTGAGGAGGAGCAGTCTGACAACAAAGGTAACAAGGAAGAAGAGTTTGATGAGGTGGAGGGGCCCCAGTTTCCACCGATGGATAGAAAGCTTCCCTTTGTTGGCACTGGCTCTCACTCTCTGCATCCCCTGGTGGATGAGTTTGGTGAGGCTCGGGGAGCTATGGATGTTGGGGTGGAATTGTGTGATGTGGTGAAAAGAATGGACACTCTTGAAAAAAGGTTTCGGGGGTTAACCCGCTTCACCATGAAGTTGGGTCACTTTGTTATGAGCACTCTATCTAATGCTATAGAGGAGGAGCTAGAGGGGAACAATAACTAAGAAAACAAAGAATGGGTGGGTGATGAGGCAGTGGACCTCCTGAATAAAAACTTAGACAACGGTAGTTAGCTGCCCCCGGTGCCTGTCTGTTAGCTGTTTCTCTATGGTTGTTGTGCTGTCTTTGGCTTTTTTCTGTGTTTTTTCATTTTATGTTTGTTGTTTAGTCTAGTTCTTTTTGGCCCTTGTGGCTCATTGTGAAGGGTACAATGCCCTGAAAATGCTACTTAACTTTTCAAAAACATCTCATCAAATTTAATCATATATGTCTATTTCAACATCAAATCAAATTGTCTCATCCATAACATTATAGTATTTAAATCCAAACATTTGAAAACAATTTTTTTCAAGTCTTCTTTCTTAAGAAAGAAAATGTGGAAAGGAGCATTATATTTCTTCTGCATCCTCCCAAGTAGTGCCTTCTGAGTACTAGTCCCATTGGACCTTAAACTAGGCAATATCTCTTCTCTACAACTTAACATTGCATCTATTCAGGATTCTAATGGGCTCCACTAGCACAACTCCTAGATATTGTAACTACAAGGATTGCCAATCAAGCACATGAGTTACATTGAGATGATATGGTTTACGCAAGGAAACATGAAACACATTATGAATTCAAGCCAGAGTAGGAGGTAGAGCTAGTCTATAATCAATGGGGTTAATTACTTCCAAGACTTCAAATGGTCCCACATATCTTGGGGCTAACTTGGAAGAATTTAACAAAAAAAAATAACTTTTATGAGGTTTAACTCTCAAGAAAACTTTATCCCTAGTTGTGAACTATCTAAGAGTTTGCTTGTTGTTGGCATAACTCTTCTATTGGTCTACCACCTCCTTCAGTATACTTTTAATGATTCTCATTTGTTCTTCCATTTCCTTAAGCAGTTTAGGTCCTACTATGATCTTGTCCTCCAATTTATCCCAACTGATGGGGTATGACACTTTCACCCATAAAGAGCTTCAAACGGTCCCATGCCTAGGGATGTGTGATAAGAGATAGTGTAAGAAAACTCCACTAGAGGAAAATATTCCTCCCACCTATACTGTTGGTCCATACAATACATTTGGAGGAAGTCTTTGACTACCTGATTCACCCTCTCTATCTACGTGTTAGTCTAAGGATGATAAGCCAAGCTGAAATTTAGTTTGGTTCCCAATGTAGCATTGAAGGTTGTCCAAATTTGTGAGGTCATCTGAGTGTCTCTATCAGAAATGATAGTCTCTGGCACTCCATGCATGCGGAATATATCTTGGAAAAATTTCTTGATGAAGGTCAATGATCCATCCTTAAGGTTTCCTAGGATGAAGTGTGCAACCTTAGTTAACTTATGTATCGTGACCAAGATAACATCATGCTTGTTCTTGCTCAAAGGAAACCCATGTAAAAAATCCATATTGATCACCTACCATTTATACTCAAGTATGTCATGAGGATACAGTAGCTCGGTTGGATATGCATGCTTAGCCTTGACTTGATGGAACTCTAAGCATCTGGCTACATACTCCACTACATCGTTCTTGAGTTTAGGCCAAAAACTCAGAGCTTTCAACTCTCCAATCATCTTGGATACTCTAGGGTGTCTTGAATAAGTAACATTATGAACCTCCTCTAAAACAAACTTCCTCAGCTCATTAGAGTCAGGAATATACATTTGTCTCTAGTATCTCCAAATACCATCGGGTTTGATCTCATACCCATTGAATCGATGATCTAAACGATTTCTGCTAGGACTCTCTTTACTCTCATAGTGCTCATCCCCTAGTAGATACTGAATCACTTGTCTCAAGTTACACCTTGTCAAGATCATGGTGGCTAGATGTCTTCATCTACTAAGAGAATCAGCCATTCTATTCTCTTTTCCCTTTATATACTCAATTTTGAAGTCACACTCATTAAGGATGTAATGTCACTTTTCCTCCAAAATTATTTATGCGTTAGCAGCAGATTTAGTAGATTAGATATTAGAACAAAGATTAAAAAAAACTACAATATTCTTAAAATGGATGCAAATAATCAATGCAAAAGATAATGTGTGAGTTTATTAAGAAATTCCAAAATAGATAGTTAACCTAATAAATGGAATACGCATTCATATAATTCATATACATTAACACCAAAATCATATATATTCTCAATATAATTTAGAATAAATGGTTTTAATACTTATCTGAATAATAATACTTGCAAAATCCACTCTCAGTTTAAACACCTTCACATCAGTAACAAAGTACTCAACAACATGTCCATAATGCATTTCAGATAGAAAGAATATCAATGTATTGCGCACTACATCGTGGGTCTTATTCTTTCCTCTGGTTTTCTGCACCATTGGACAAATGGGGAGAGGATTTGGTGCATCCCATACTACACTGTGGGTCCATCCTCAAACCCTAGAAATATGTTAGTGGTACTGGCTCTTGCCATGGAGCAGTCTAGGAGGAAAGCACACTTTGTCACTCTACATGAGTGTTGGTTCCACTAGAACAATGCTCAACACTCATGCCACAAAACCATGCCCTGGCCAGGACCGTCCTGACTACACGCACTTGTACCCTAGGTTGGACACACACTATAGATGTGCCCCTTCTTCGTCCTATCCATAGCTCACCAACCACTTCCTTCTTCCTTGGTTGTTCTTCTTCCTTGAATGTTCTCCCTTCTTTAACGTCCCTTACAATTCTCACATGAATGATTTATATATCCTTTTAAGGGGTGGTTTCCAAACCATCACACCCTTTCACAAAATTTTTCCTTTTAATAATTATTTAAATAAATAATTATTCTTCTTCTTTTTTAAAGATTGTTAATAAATATTCTATATTAATCTCTCTTTTAACCAAAGGATCATAATATCCTTTATTTTCTATCTCCCTTTTAATTCCAAAGGGTTATTTATATATTTCTCTTTTCTTGGGGAAAAAGTCACATGACAAAGGAATTCCAACCACCTTTGTTATCATGCATTAAGGTTTGGTTGAGGAAATATGTATCTCAATCCCAAGTGGTCTGTATCCCTCTGCATCTACGAGGAATGAACTATTGTAGCTAATTCTAAATCATGAGGCACTAGTTCACCTTGTGTTGCTTAAGCTTCCCTGATTCATATGCTACCACCTGTCCATTTTGCATTAATACTGCTCCCAATCCCTCTCCTGAAGCAACTATGGTTACTATGAATATCCCATTAGGATTAGGGCTAGTCAGCACTGGTGTTGTCATGAGCCTCTCCTTCAAGAGTTGGAATTCTTGCTTTCATTTATTAGTCCATTCAAACCGAATTCACTTTCATTGGAGTGAGGTGATAGGAGATGCAATCTAGGAAAACCCTTGTACAAAATTCCTATAGTATCTTGCAAAGCCCGTGAAGCTATGAAATTTTGACAAATTCTGAGGCACCTGCCATTCCATGATCACCTTGATCTTCTTGGGGTCTAAAGGGACTCCTTCAACTGAAATTTTATGGCCTAGATAGTGCACCATGTCTTGGTAAAATGAACACTTGGATAGATTCCCAAAGATTTTCCTTTCTATCAGCCACTAAAGGACTATCCTCAAGTGCCTATCATGCTCTTTTTCAATCCTTGAATAAACTAGGATGTCATCAATGAATATTAAAACAAAATCATCCAAGCAGTCTCTGAATACACTATTCATGAGGTTAATAAAGGTTGTTGGTGCATTAGTCAAACCAAAAGGGACCACAACGAACTCATAATTCCCATACCATGTTTAGAAAGCAATCTTTAGAATATCTTCTTCCTTAATTCTCAACTAATAGTACCATGACCTTAGATAAATTTTAGAGAACACCGTTGCTCCCTTCATTTGATCAAACAACTCATAAAAACTTGTGGTAGAGCTTCTACTTTTTTTGAATTTTTTTGATATGTCTTGCCTTGTTATAGTTCTGTGCTTCTGAGTTTCTGGGTAGGGCATAGGGTTTTAGGTTGAAAACCCTCTTTTAAAATTTGTATTGGCATGAAAGTTGAACATTATAATCCTTTGTTGACCTATATACCTGATTATCAATCATTTAAGTTATGTCTTGAGCCATTAAATGTTTTTTCCACAATGATCCATTGGGCTAGGTCTGTTGGTAACCATCTATAAATTAATCATTTTATTTTTCCATGGTTGGGCTATATAATTTCATGTTTAAAGACTTAAGTCTTAAGCCTTTATTTCTCAAGGTTCATAATCATGTCAAGCTAGTTGTGGCCCCATTTTAAGAACTAACAATTTTGGCATGTGCATAAATGAAAATCTATGGTGGTCATTTGATCGCTGCAAGTCGATCTCGACCATTCCCTGCACCTATTCTAGTTTTTTTCCTACTATTTTATTCACACAAGCTGGCGGGCTTAAGCCATGTGTCTTATTATTATGTGGGCCTTACACTTTTATTGAAGACTGAAGGCAATGTCAAAGGAAATCGATGGTGATCGATTGATCATATGGTGGCATCTCAACCATTCCTTGTGTGCATGTTGATGTTTTTTCTTCATTAAAATAATCTCACAAGTTGGTAGGCGGTCATCACATGTCAAGTCCAATGGTGGGCCCAATGCTTCCAAGTGATGAGAAGGCAGATCTTTGAAGGGAATCGATGGTCGATAGTGGGTGACGGGGGTCAATCTTGACCGCTCCCCACTATCTTGTGTGGGTCTCTCCTTTACTGATAGATTCTCAATGGGGCAGTGGGCAATTGCCACTTGGAGCAACCCAGACGACGTGGAAGCATTAAAGCAAAGGGTGAATATTGATCAAATATTTTCACATGGGACATGAACGATAAAGGATGCACTACTAAATGAAGGTATAGTGCATGTGTTTTAAGATATTTTAATTTGGGTCATTGATGGTGTAGGAGGAATAAGGCCACATGCAATTGGTTATAATTAAGATGTGAGTAAGTTGAAGCCATGAGATTTACTCTCTACCCTTCGTCATCTCTCTACTGATAAAAGGTGTGCATGGTTTAAGAACCATAGGGGTGAGGGGAAGAAGACACGTGGATTTTCGCTGCAACGAAAAAGGAGTGGTGGGGTCTATGACACATTAGCAAGCCATTCCATGTGGCTTATTGGAATTTAATGAATATTATGGTTGTATATAGTCAAGTTTTTTCAAATCAAGATGGTAAAATATATATTGTTCATTGGTTAATGTGTCTATGTGATCAAAGGATAGCATTCAAAACTCAATTTGAGGGAAAGTGAGCCATTCTAGTTCATGCGAATGAGCCTTATTAATGGAAAGGACATTGAGTTTTCAAGGTAGAAGATTGCATAGCTATTAAAACTTGTCTTACAATCATAATTCATCATTTGAAGGACATTCTACACACTTGGAGAGCTCGTGCCATAGTTTTTAGGCTTCTTAAACATTGAGGCTAGGGTTATCAACATGTGAAAGAACTAGTAAGTAGATAACTACCTCCTCATCATAATTATTGATAAATTATGTTTTCCCAAAGCCTTTGAGTCAATCAAAGTTTTTCTTGGTTCTGTATTTTAAGGTTTGACGTTCATTATGAAGAATTGGTTAATCCTTCATTATTATAATTAGTGTTGAACCCTTCTATAGGTTGTAAGTTTTGTTCCAATAAGCCATAAACCCTATTTTAAATAACTTTTTTTGTCATGGCTCCCAAGGCATAGTCAAAAGCATCCTCACCTAAAGGAGAAACTTATGTACTCGAAAGGACTTTGAATAAAGACCTTACTGACCAGTTGCCACCCTCAACTAGTGAATAGACTAAGGGCCAATTGCTTCTTTAAGGTCCCTAATTAGTTGAGGGTTTGATTGACAATAATAATTCTATAAAGAATGCAAAACTACCTTACACTAGATGGGAATTATTCTTTGGATGGTTTCAAAACAAAAACATGGGTATTCCAATAGGAAACCCTTGGAATTGTGACTTGGGAAAGTTGACTATACCAAATGTCTACATGGATGTTGACTTGCTCAAAGCAGTAGCCAACAATGATGACCTAGTCACAAGGACAATAAGGACATATGATGGGAAGGAAATGGTTAAAGTTACAAAGGAGGAATTTTCTCTTGTGTTCAAACTCACTAGGTGGAATGATGAATCGACCTAAGGTTAATGAACACATCCTTAAAGAAGAATACGATAAGAATAAAATTTCATTGAGAGTCCACATCTTGCCAAGGTATCTAGCTGAAATTGGAGGCTGAAGGATTAGAAGAGGGAAATTTGATAAGGAACCTTTTCTTGTCAATTATTTTATTTCCTACTTCCAAAAAAACTTTTACTCCATTTTCCAAATAGTTGGTTATGATCCTTTCGTGGGAATGCCTATGGCATGTATGTATATGGAAGGCCATATTCAACACCCACAATATTGTACTATTTATGACTATGCAGGGTTTCTTGTAGAAAGTATTCATGAGGGTTTTATCACATTAAAGAAAGGAGCAGATGGAGTAAGGTTTACCTAGTATTCATTGTTGATGCATATGTTTTTCTTCAAAGGAGCACCTTACTTTAGGAAGAATATGGTTTTGGATAGGAAAGAGGGTAACTTGGAATTTACCATGCAATGTTGGACTACTGTCTTAGACAAGGATGATAGGATATATGACTATGTGACATTTCAGAATTTGTTTTCTTTATAATTGAAGAAATCCCTAGTTGTGAATATACCTAGAATTCCTAAGGCCCTCCATGAATTCTTGCTACCCAAGAAAAGAAGGCCAGAGTTGGGGGTTGATCATAGTTGGAGATATGTTATCCCATACCCAAATTATACTATTTTAAGAGCCTATGGTTCCACTATTTCACCCCACTTGCTACCAAAGTATGTACCTAAGATAATTGGTTTCCTTGAGATAATATGGAAACTAAGAAGTGTGGAAAATGAAAATCTATTGAATCAAGGAAAAGGAATATTATTTCCTTTGTATACATGTTTTTCTAATTCTGTGATAAAAAAAGGAGGTTGGAATTAGATACTTGATATACTTAAGGCCTACTGCATGCAGAGAGTAGTAGAGAGGATCAAATATGACCCTGAATGCTTTATGGCCTGGTTGAAGGAAAGAAACAAGAGTTATAAATTTGTGCACATTTTCCAATTTTTGGAAGATGTAATAAGAAATGTGTTTGATCTATTAGAGAAAGAACAAAGAAAGGAAAAATTTCTTTCTTTCAACAAAATACAAAGAAGGATAAAAAAGGAAAAACTTGATTTCATTATTCTTCTAGAGGTTGATAATGTTATACAAAACGTGGAGAATGTGTCCCAGAATTTTGAGAAAATAGTGGGCCATCTTGAAGGTGAGGGAAAAATTAAGAATAAGGGGAAGGCCCCCACTAAAGAAGAATAGGGTGAGGGTGAGATCCCTACTATGGAAGAGAAAAATGCACCTCAAGCCCCTAATGAACCAAAAATAAAGTTATTTGTGAGGAAAAAGAGTAAGGCAAAGAAAGATGATACTATTCCTACTCCCTCCCAACAAGAAGAGCTAAGAACTCCTTCTCTTGTGCTACAAGTACCATCACCATCTCCTCCCATGTCAGTAAAGCCTTAAATTGTGGATATTGATCCCCATTATGAAGTGTATCACCACCAAAGGAGCCCCAATTGAAGAAGTAGAAGGTTGAAGTAATGGGTTTGGTGGATTATGCTGATGAAGATTTCGATGATGATATTTGGGTATTAGAACAGGAAATACAAGAAGGAATTCCCATTACACTAGTAGTGGGGGTAGCACAAAAATTAAGTATGAGGTTAATTAAAGTTGACCTTACTGGTCTCAATGGTAAAGAAGATATGCGAGTAGTGGCATGCACAAATTTTTTGGATTATGATTAGTTTTTAAAGTCTCAAGCTTTTCTAGAGTTTGCATATAGGGCTAAAAGAGATGAGTATGTCAATAGCCTAGCCATAGAAAGAAGTATTCATCCATAATTTCCTAATGCTACAATTCAAGGAAAGGTTTTGAATGAGATTAAGGGCAAGTTCCAAAATATGACTAGAGAGGAAGGTAGAGAATTGGTTAGAAATAGTGGTATTTTGTTACTTTGAGAGTGAGATTTGGCTTCTACTACAACCTTTGATACAATAAAGAGGTGTGATAGGACTCTTTATAATTTAGAAGAAGAAGTTATGATTGCATTGCAAGGGTCTACTTTTAGTGAATAATGGGATGCATTGGCTATTTGGTCTCTTGCCCCAAGTACAAGAAAACATGGTATTGTTCAGCCTACACCTAACTACAAAGTAGGCCTAATAATAAACAGGGTGTCAAACACCTCAACCCTAGAAGGAAAAAATATGTCATTACATGTTGTAGAGTTCACAAGGGCCATAGTACAATCAATAACTAGAGAGGAGAAGGTTAGAATAAAAAACAATAATTTGTTGGTTCAATATGGAAAGATTGAACAACACAATGTGCAATTGGAAACAAAGGTTGCATTATTGGAGGATAAGTTGAAAAATTTGCAAACACAAAAGCATGAACAGGGTAGTGTTGATTCCCTTACCACTTCTCAAGAAGCAAAACCCCCTAAATTTACCACTAAAATAAGTTCCTCATGCGAAATTCTGCCATATAACTTGGGAAGCACACACATTTCAATAATAGAGCCTAGTACATCAAAAATGCCATAAGATGAAGGAGATATTACTAGGGATGAATTTCTCAGGCAGCTGAATGAATATAAAGGAAAATGTGATGATCCTAATAAGGATCTTTTTAATAGAAATATGAATATTGTCACTATAGTATTGGAGCATCTCAATAGAGGGGTGAATAACATATTGAATAGTATTCATTAAAACCATTCATCCACGGTGGCTTCCATGAATAATTTTGATAATGACAGGGAAAGAGCTATTCCACTTATGGAAAAATGGATCCCTAGGATGAGGGAACTAAGATTGATGTCAATTGGAGCTAAGCAGGATGCTAACCCCTCTGAGAAGTTCAAGCCTACTAATAATCTTGTATGTAAAATTGAATGGTACAAGGGAAATATTGAACCTTTGGAAGTCAAGATAAGGGATCTGGTGAAGTATTTTCATGAATCACATCATGGTCTCCTTCCATCCATTTTAAGAGCTTATGGTAATATAAAAACCCTACAAAAATGGAGGGATGAAACTAATAAAATGATTTTTGATTAGGCAGTTTCAATTTGTCAAAAATATGTTATTAGAACACTAAAAAGCAATATGGATATGTTGGCTCATGTAGAGATTGTCTTGTTAAAAATTGACAAGGAGTCCAACCAAATTGTTACCAAGTATGCACCTTATAGAGAAAGAGCTGATGAAGTCATGAATTTTTATTGGTCTATTGATGAGGAATTCAAGGCATGGATATGCAGATATTTGGAGGGGGTGGTGGATTAATATAAAGAAGCAAGGTGGTGATTTGAAATTTTGATTTTGAAGTCTACAATCATGATGAGTAACATATAGGTGAAAATACACTACATAGCCTAGATTTAGTACATATTAGGATTTTTCTACAGTATAGAAAACATAGTGCATTTTCTTCAAATTGAATTGATGTCAGGGTAGCAGATGTGGAATTTCTCTTTGTCCTTTCCTTTATTTTTCTTTAATTTCTTGGGTTCTTTCACTTGGTGTGCATGGGCACATTTTTTGAGGAAACTACTTGAAAATACCTTTTGGAAATTGAGGACCGAATCTCTAGCAACAAATGAAGATTATTCTTTTTTTTCAACATGTGCCTTTTGGAAGGCATAGTATTTTGCACTGACTAACAAGAGGCTTTTGTTTTGATGATGAATATTTTTTTAGTTTGTTGTAACTTCCCATAGGGGAATATTTGTTATAGTAGTCAAATTAAAATGTGACATGTGTACTTCTCAGCCTAAAGCTTGTTTTTCTCCCTTGTTCTTATAAAAGGGAATTTTGGGCCATTATTACAGGTCTCTTGTTGAATTCTAGATCTGAGTTATACAAATTGAGAATACAAAGAGAACATATATGAAGTCTAGATCTTAATTTTAGAGTCTAGCATGTAAATTTTTTTAATTGTTTGGTTTATGAGCATATTTGAACAATAATGAATATCTCATGAGTCTATTGTCTCTCCAAGTTTTACGTTGTATCTGAATTATTAATGAAAATATTGATCAAAGATCATTTCATTAATCTTCATTGTCATTATACTTTGATGTATGTTTTAATTTAGGCTCCAATTCAATGGATTAGTTAAAATGATTTGATTAAATCATGAATTCATGTACATGTTTAGTGGGTTTGATAGGTAGTCATAGAATCTGAATATTGATGTGTGAGTTACAAGAAAATATCACGTAGATCATAGATGTTTAGAATTAAATACACCTTATAGTTTTATTTGTTGTGTTCTAACTCTTTTCCCAAAAGATATGGCACTAGTCGTATGTATTATTTGTATCTTTGATGGTTCTAGTTATCCAATTTGAAAACAATATCCATAAATAATATTTGAATTGTTTTACCTTTGTTGAGGTTTTTATTGTATGGATTCTCAGCTTTAGAAGTGTTATCTTTCAAAGGAGTTTTCAGTTTCTTTAAAGATTCCATTGATTTAGCATTTGATTGAGAATGTATCTATTAATTGTGCATTTCATGGTATATTTGTGTAGAAATATTATATAATGCATATTGTGGTATTATCCCCATGGTCTTATAGGGCCTAAAGTGAAGGAGGAAAGTGTTATAGTGTTTCCTTGTTTGTTGGCCAATCATCTCTTGAGTATTTGATAATTGAAGTTGGAAAGTTCATAGATACTTACTAGGATTTTCTTAGTTCTCTAGAAATAACCAACAAACCGGTGACTATACTGAGGATACAGTTTCATAAAATATTTTTTTCTCCAATGTGCTTTGTTAAAGATTACTATGATCCATAGTAATGCTTATCTATAGAGTGAGTCTATTTGAAGTTTTGGTTAGTTACTATTTAGATTTTCTCCAAGTTTCCCGCCCTAGTGTGTTTAAAAGACTTTGCTCAAAGTCTAACCAAAATTGTCTCAAGTTTGTCAAAAGCTTGTTTCAGTCTAAAAGAATCATGAAATTTGTATAAATTGTAACATAATTGCTACAAAATTATCCCAAGCAATTTGGGTGGTGACTCTAAAGTCTCTGCACTAGTGTGTGCCAATATTTGAAGATATCAAAGAATTAAATAATAAAAATATAAGAAAGTTGAGAGGTTGATAATAAAAAAGAAGTTCGAAGGAGAAATTTGAGGAACCCATGGTCACATGAAGAAAAATTTGGAGGGAGAACTGCCCAAGAATACTCATGGAAAATACTCCTACCCATACTAAAATTGTAATAACATCTGATGTTGATACTACTTTACTAGAGGAGCAGGAGGTTTTTAATAATATGCAAGAACTTAAAGCTAGAGCATTGAAGTGTGATGAAAATAGGGGGAAGAGGGAGGAGGAGAGAGAAAAGAGGTTAAGGAAAGCTATTATTGAGAGAGACATGTTCTAAAGAAAATTTGATAAAATGGAGGAATTAGAAAGGTTAGCAACTAAATCTACCCAAATAAATGGTCCCATGGTTGAATAAAATCTTTCTAGAGATCTTATAATTACTTTAGCTAAAAATTATTGTGTAAATTCATGGAATAATCCTTCTATGAAAGCCTCTCTTATAGCTGATCCCCCCCCTAGTAAAAAGACTGATGATCCTATCCCTAGGAAGGAAAAGGTAGTTCCCTAGAATAATGTTAAGAGAAAGAAACCACTCAAAGGAGTCAAGATAAATGAGGGAGATTCCTCTAAAAGGGAAAAATCACATGATGATTCTATCTCATTGGTTGATAAGTTAATTAAAGATAATGTGGAGTTGTAGAGTAAAGTGCAAGAGATGGAATTACCAGCTATGAACAATGAAATGAAACCAAAATTAGGTTTCCTAGAATCTACTATAAATACTTCCATCCTTGAAACTCAACCTCACCAAGCTCGTATATCATCTTTAAATCTCTCAACCAGTGCAAATACTTCCAATTCATCTCCACAGTCTGAGAGTAAAGGTATTACAACTTAGTAATATGATTCCCAACCAAAGATACTTGGCATTGTGAGGTATGAAAAAAGTTATGATAAAAGAAAGAATCATGATAATCAAAAGGAACATAAGGGACCTTTTAGGAGAATATTATTACACACTGATAGATACAATTAGTTATGCTTTAATGAAATCCCAGGATATCCTAATCCTATTCTTGATAATGCAATAAATCATTTTCCTAAGTTCACTAGCAACAATGCTTTTATTGGTGAAGATCATCTAAAAAATTTCCAAAGTTTTGTTGAGGACTTTGAGCTTTTGGATGATGATGTTACAATGAAATAATTTATGAAGTCATTAACCGAAGATACTAGAGATTGGTACATAAGATTTCCTAGTGTAAGCATTGATTTAAAAGATGCATTCTATAGAGTTTTCAGAGGATAGTATTCAGACCAAACTGATCCTAGCTTTAGGTGAAATGATTTTAAAAATATCACAAAGGGACAAAATAAAATGAAAATTGAGTTTAATGTAAGGTTCCAAAAATCCATGAATAGAGTCCCTACTTATTTAAGGCCTAATGAAAATGCTTTCCTGGTAGTATAGTGTAATGCATATGATTCAAAAATGTGTTACTTTCTCAAAGATAAGAATTGAAAACATTTGCGAGAAGCTTATAATATAGCTATATACATAGAAAATAACAAGATGGCCTCTAGTAAGGTAGGGAGAAGAGATGATCCCAAACCTTTAAAGAGTCCTAGACTTCAATATGTGAAAGATATTAAAACTGATGCTTTTGAGGAGAAATTCGATCAGGTGCATAGTTTCTTACAAAAGACAACAAAGAATGATAAGCCATGGTTCCAAAGAAATGAAATGCCACCAAGTTTACAAGATTACCCTTACCACACTAATTGGAACAATGGAAAGCCAGTTCATAACAACTAGAGAAATGTTTAAGCACAAGGTACACCTGATCCATTATAGAAAAAATCTACAAATGTCACTAAAGATTTACCTTGGTGCATGGCTTTCTAATTACCTCATTCACCACAAAAATGTGTTATGGAAAGATTTGTGGAAGAAGCTCAAGATGATCAAGGAGATATTTAACCCCCTCAAGATCAAGATGAATTAACAAATGTATTTATGACTCCATCAAATTTTGCTTGTGATAATTATTCTTCTGATGATAAGCCCTGTAGGGGTGATGTTGATATGCAAAGACAAGAATTAGATGTACATCATCAACGGGTGTTTTCAGATAAAGGAAGGGAGGATGATTTTCATATTTATAATCTTGAATTGGATGAAGTTAGCTTGAGAAAACCCACAAATAAATAAATCAAATATCTGACTAATTAAGCAATAAACAATTACCATTTGAGAAATAAAATTGTAAATGTTGATCAGGGTAAGCCAAGTAGCATGTTCATTGAGGAAAATAAGGTAAGTGACAAAGAGTCTAAGGTAGAAGCTAAGAAAGAAGTGGTAAAACCCAAAGAGAACAAATGAGCCATAAATTGGGTTAAAAGGGATGATAAAAGAAAGAAACATGGTGCAGTTGCTTCTTCATTTGGAAAGGGTAAAGAGTAGGAGTGTAGTCCTGAAAAGACTAAAAAATGAGTTCATAAAATGATGGAAAATGGAGTAGTTTTTCCCAAATTACCAAAGTACACTCCTATGGACATGTTCCATGTATTATCTCAGGTTAAGGTTAAATTCCCACTTTTGGAAATGATGAGGATTGATGAACACAAGGATAAAAAATTTTCCCTCATTAATAGTATAACTACTACTCCTACTAACAAAATGGTGATTGATCCTTCTAAGGTAATCAAAAATTAGGAAAGGATCGATAAAGTGGAAGAAGTGGTTAGTAAAAATCTTGAGCGACACTTGGGGGCTATCACTAATGAATTCCCAAGTCATGTTAATCCATTCTTTCCGAGTCTAATTATTGATGGGAAGTTGTTAAATAATTGTATTATTGATTCAAGGGCCTCAAAAAATGTGATGCCAGTGAAAATTATGGAGGAAATGGGTTTAAAGATTGACAGTTCTTATGGAAAATGTTATGCAATGGATTTAAGAGAAGTACCTATCATAGGGGTAATTAACAGAGTCCCATAGAAACTTTCATCCTTCCCTGAGAAGGATTTGTACATGAGAATCACGGTAGTGGATATCCCACCAAATTATGGGATGTTGTTGTCTAGACAATGGATTAAATCAATGGGTGGAAGCATTTAGTGTGATTTATCTTAAATATCTACTTTCTTCGTTGACCAAAAGGATGTCAAAATTGCTAGAGAACCAAGAGCCTACCATATGATTAAATATCCAGGAGAGCTAGAGGAACAAGTAATAATTAACTTTATGGATACTAGTTTGGATACTTCCTGAGTTGAAAAATTAAAGTAAAAAGATGAGCTTAAGCCTAAACCAATTGATAGAGAGGTCCTAGATGCACCAAAACAGGATACCATCTAGACTATGCATTTTGATGATTCCAAAGAAGGATCTGGCACAAGAGTTATCCTCATCTCCCCACAAGGTAAAACATTCAAGTACTATTTCTTGTTAAAGTTTACTTGTGTTACTATGGGTAATTTTCTAGGTTAGTTCTAAATCAAAATAGGAATAAAAACCCAAGTTTAACTATGAAGAACAAAGGAGGAATAATGCAAAATAAAATAACAATGTTGCACAAGCTCTTCAAAATCTCCATGAATCACCTCCATAGTGGAAGGTTATACGAGGCAATCATAGAATTGTAATGCATATGCAAGGCCTCATGACATAAATGTTATAAAATGATGCTACTGACTTATGAAATGGCACAAGTGCTATGGAATGACACATTTGTTAGACCAAAATATGAAATTTCCAGGATGTGATGCATGTATAGGATAAAATGGCGCATGTGCTCGAGTGTAATGCAATTGAAGTCAACATGACACATTTGACTTTGACCATAGTTAACTTAATTTAGGCTTGCTTTTCTTTGATGTAATTGACTAGATAGATGATAATGATGATGTTCAGTATGTGATAACCCCCATTTATGCATGTGCATAAATGATTTCTACCCATCTATACGTGTGAGTTCAGGCCAATGTCTTATGCTTTCAGAGATCAACTACGAGATAGTGACAAAAGATGACTGATGTGGTTGGGACTATTCCATGTTACCTATATGCCCATTATCTAGGAAAATAGGGGGCTTTTGACAACATTAGTTGAGAGATGACACTCAAAGACTTTCTCTTTTCACTTGTCGATGGGAGAGGATATCGTCACTCTAGAAGATATGTACAAGATTTTGCACATTCCGATTAGAGGAGAGTGATTGGTTTATGATCCTCACCGAGGTCTACAAGCCATGATTGGGTATTATGAGGCAATGGATGATGCAGGGCTAGGTATAGATGGATATGAGATCAGGTGGTAGGTTATCGTTAAGTGATATGCTTGATAGGATGCCATGTTATGCACCTTGATTGCCAGGGTTTTGATTCATGATCATTGGGGACATGGATTTCCCATCTGATGGGGTGATGTGTTAGTCCATATGTCAAAGGATAAGACAATTTTTACCTAGGTCCATGTTTACTTGGAATGCTTTATCATCAATTGCATGTGGTAACCTACCCGGGGGCACAGAGTATTAGCTGTGGGAACACTTTATTGATGATCTAGGCATGGGAGCATATTATTGTCTTCCGACCACCAGTTCAAATTAAACAGTTGGGTAAGGGGATGCCTTATGTTTTCTTGTATGTTGGTTTAGTGACATAGACCTAGGTTGGGGATATAGGATACTTGCACCAAAAGATTGATACTTTGATGGGGTTTGTCTGGAGACCTTATAGAGACTGCATAGTGTTCAGGAGAGGATGAACACCTTTCTTTCTATAAATAGTTTAGATACTTGATTGGGTGGATAGTCCAGTCTTAGCATATTATTGAGATGTACCTAACCCAATGGGTACTATAATAGTTTGGAGAGCAGTAGGGTGTTCCTATGGGGAAAGCAAAGTATGCACGATCATCTCAATAGACCATGTAGGGGCCACCTATAACTATTGCTCTAGTAGAGAAATAGGTTGATGGTATGGTAGCACACCAGTGGGCATGGATTAGGGGTCTAGAAGATGCATGGACCATGGTAGAGTTTGATTCCTGGTGGCAGATACATAGGCTAGTTCCATTGATAGATCTAAATGGGCCAGCGTCGATTGATTGGTGATCAGTGATACCACAGGTTTGGGAGGGAGGAAAAGGAGGGAGAGATGGAGGTAGAGGTAGGGACAAAGGTTGAGGAGATGGGGGGAGAGGTGAAGAAGATGGGGGAGGAGGTGATGGTGCAGGGGATGGTAGGGGTGGGAGGTGAAAGAGAGGAGGATATGGTGGGAGGAGACAACTTAGGAGAGTGTGGCAGCGGGTAGGTGGAGCACCATTTTCACCCATATGAGAGGAGGATGAGGAGGGGGAGAGGGAGGAGGAGGTTAGATAGGAGGGAGAGAAGCCAGAGGGGGAGGCTAGATAGGAAGAGGGGAGGGCTGAGGTATATATGGAGGTAGAATTTAGGGTAGAGGGAGAGGTGTCAGGGGAGGAGGATGTGTTCACAAAACATCAAGCTTTGGAGATTGGTGGGGAGGAGGAGGTAGTGGGTGATGATGAGGAGGTAGATTTCATGGGAGAGTATGAGATGGATGAGGTAGGGAGATAGCTCCATGAGTAGATGGTAGAGGGAGAGGAGGATGTGGAAACCACACCACCTCTACAATGAGATGCCATTGATCAAAGCTTAGTAGACCTATAGAGAAGACTAGACGCAACCTTGTCTCAGAACAAGGCACTAGCAATAGAGTTAGACGTGGTGTGGGTGGAGAGGGATCAAGTCATTATTAAATGGTAGGATTTTGAGAGGTGGTGCAAAAATTTTGCACACCTATGCACAAGGCCTCCAAGGGACTTGGTGAGAGAGTTGGCTAGGGTCAATGTCAGGTAGGCACATTATAGGTTGCTATATGATTAGGTAGTGCCACTAGAGAGATGGGACCCCACTTTGATCGAGTTTTAGACTAGGATAGGTAGTGGCAATAGGTCATAGAGTGGAAACATGACACACAACAATAGCCACAACCACAACAGTATTGGTGGGCTGACCTCATCTAGATAGTCCTCAAGGCACACATCACATCAAAGTTGCATACACTCATTAGGGTATAGATCTAGTCACTTTCATGGGTTAGCATCATTAGGGCATAGTTCACGGCACAACCAGCCACCAATTACTGATTTTTTAGCATCTCAGAGTCAACTTGTAGTGTCCTTAGTACAAGTTACAACTGAGCTCATGAGCGAGCATCAGTCACCTCACTCCTCACCTCAAGGGGATGGAGAGGGCATACCCTATGGAATATTTTATTTGGTTATGTTTAGACACTCTATATATTAACCATCGAGCTTGCAAGCTCCATTTTTGAGATTCTATCCTATGACATGAGTTTTTGAGATATATATATGAGGCGATTTTGATGCAGATTACATGTTTTGTGTTATGCTGTTATGAGATATGATGTGATTATGCATATGTGATGTGATTTATGTGGTGATATGATGATGCATTTATGATGGTTACTCTATGATTATATGCCATGATGATCCTATGTTTATATGATGATGATTTATGTTTTATATGATGCCATATATATGACAATGAATTGGATCAATGTATGATCTATTTATGATGAGATGTATTTACTAATGTTGTAGCTTTATGATGATGTTCTTATGTTATGACTCTATATGTATGCATTGATTATAATGATGGTTATTATTTTTATATGTTATGAAAATGATTCTTTGATGTATGCAATATGGATGAATGTAAATGATGGACCTATATGTTATCTGAATGCAATATGAATGCAAATGCTATTATGTGAATGAACATATGCAATTGTGAAATGTGCTCATGTAATTTCTAGATTAGTATGCATTTATGTTTTTTTATGTCACAGGATATCATGAGGGGACATGAGAAGAGAGAGGACAAGATAAAGGTGGATGTTAGTGCAGAAAAAAATAATCCTTCAATATTTGCCAAAGTAATAATAGGTGTTGCTCTACTCATCATTGGGAAGATTGTCATGATGGCCAACAAACACCTTGATATGACATAGATCAATAGTGTGCAAGGTCAAATAATCACATATGACAAGAAATCGTAGACACAGATGATCATGACTCATACGAAGAACTCAATTTCCCCTAGTTGTTTTATCACAAAAAACTATAAACAGACAAGACTAGCCATGAAATGTCTTTGCTCCTCTAAATCTTGGTGTCAGGACATCCTTGAGGAACTAGCCACATGATAGTCATAAAAGATAAGATGATCATCATACCACATCATTTATCCTCTAAATCCTGATGTGTGGACATCCTTGAGGAACTAGTAGCACTATGATAAAAAAGACAAGGACAATCATCATGACACATCATTGCTCCTTTAAATTGAGGGACTAGTAGCATGATGAAAATCAAAATGATAGATAGTGTTTTCCAAGTGTTTTCCAAGTGTGTTTTCCAATGTTCAATGTTCAAGTGTTTTACTTTCGAGATGCCAAGTTTGATGACGTCTAGGTTTCCGAATGTCGAGTGATGTCGGATTCAGGAGGGACACATCCTGAATTATGTTGATGTCAACAGGATCAGTTCTCTCATACCATATGATGATGATGATGCTTAGGAAGGATTAATCCTAAGGAAACATAAATGATGGGGGTTAATGCTTCAAAAGGAAACATCCAAAGCATAATCAAGAGGTGATAGCTTGACTTGTTTGGATAGAGTTTGACATCGATGATGATTTCACCACATGCCAACACTGACATGCAAGATTAAAATGTCAATTGAAATGATTGTGTAAGTTTGCTGCAAGGTTGTCCTTTTTTAGGATTGATAAAGAATTTTCTTGTCTTGAAGATATTTGATGTGTATGAAAGTGCAGGTGACAAACCCTAATGTACTAACCTAGTGTAGCCTGAGGGGCTCATTGATTGATGGCCTTGCCTATGTCATTCACTCAAAGACCTTGTAGTTCAACATGACCAATGAAATTTTCTTAATGACAAAAGATTGAGTCATGATTTTATTGTTCCAACCTAAAAGAATGGACCTAATGTCTCAGGGGTTCAAAAATGAACCTTGCCTATGTAGCAAATACATAGAGACAACATACTTTGAATATGACAAAAGATGGACAATAACTAACACATGATGGGCTTGACTCTATTTTTGAGGTTTTTAAGTGTTCTATGGATGTTTTTATGTTTTCTTCAAGACATTTTTTTATTTTTATCTTTTTTCAGGACATTTTCTAATTTTTATGAGATTTTTCAAGACATTTTGTGAGATTTACGAGTGTTTCAAGATATTTTATGAGTTTTATAAGTTTTTCAGGACTTTTTCTGATTTTTATATGTTTTTTCAAGACATTTTCTAATTTTTATGGTTTTTAAAGGACATTTTACGATTGATAGGACCATGTGCAATACCCACTATAGGCGTGTGATAATGAGAGTTTCCCTTAGTCAGATTTAGGACTAACCAAGATGAATGGGAAAGACGTGTTCGAGATGAAAAGAAGGGAATATGAAAGAAATGATGTCAACCATAGTTAGCCATGGAAAGAACTACCAAGATTTATGATGAATGTTGTGAGGGCTTCAAAAGATTGAATATTTCTTATGGATAGAGGTAGATGGAATGATAGTAGATGGTGAAGCAAAGACCGACTATGCATGGTGCTTGTTTGCAAGGTTTTCACCATGGTAGTTATCCAAAGTGCATATTTACTAGGATTTCACTTGTAGAGAAGGGGGATTTTATACTCATGAGTTCTCTTCATTCAGAGAGCCTTAGGGGGTGAACTTCCATAAGCTACCTCAAAGGATAGTAGTGAGAGTTATAGAACCAAAAATAGCAAGTCATAGAGGTTCTCTGGACAAACTAACAAGCTCTCAACCAAAGGATAGCAGCATAAAATAAAGATGATAGCATGATGTGCTAGTGTCCCTGAGGCATGCTAGCATCTCATAGAGACTAGAGAGTGAGTTTATCTTAGAGGATGAAAAAGTGAATACTTCTATTCCAATTGCTGAGAACTAGAGAATGTGATAAAGAAACAAAATGTAATAGAAATGATAAAGACAATGAGAAGAAGGCAAAGGAAATGCTTACAACCATGCAAATGATGAAGCCTCCAGCTCATGAATTTATTTAATACCTACACACAAGAGAGAGAGAGAATGTGTTGGGTTTGTATAGGGGTTTGCCACAGTCAAACCCCCATTTTGGTATTTCCACCTCCACAAATAGCTAGATAGAGAGAGAGAAAAGTATGAAATGAAGTAAAGTACACAAAGAAACTACAAAACAATGTTATGATACTCAACCAAATAATAGAGGAGAGGAGTGAAAGCTTACCACCTCCTCCCAAAGCACTCAAGACTAGTGGGGGATAAAATGAGAGGAACTCAAGCCTCTGGTACCATGGTGTTTCATTCCACACTTCCTCTATTGAAGTGATGAAGTGTTGATCTTGTTGATGTGAAGTGTAAAGTGTTTGAAGAGATGGTGAAGAAGTTGCTTGGATCTTATGAAGAGATTATGGAATGCCAAGGAGACTGCTCAAATTTTGTGAAGGATGTGAAGGAAGAGGAGAGTCAAGAAGAGCCCAAAGGGATAGGAGAAAGCCAAAATGAATCAAGGAGAGGTGAATTTGATGGGAAGAGTGAAGAAAAAGGCCATATTCAGGTCGGTCGACTGAAGAGGGCATTACAAGTCAACTCCCAATGGGAAATGTAATGCCTCTATAGGTTCCAGCCACAAGAAACTATCAGGGATGTAAGCACATCACATAGATGTCTGGGTGTTGTGCGGATGTCTATGTGTCGCATAGGCATCCTCGATAGTTATTTCTTTGTCGATGCATAAAAAGGACACCAAGTGTGATGAAGGCAATGAGCTTATGTGGATTTTCACCTTCGGACTTGGTTTTCTAAGGTGAGAGAAGGTAAAAGGGGAATTTTCCCAAAGGGTACACAAATATTCTCCTATACATCACTATTGGATAAATTTATTTCTCTTTACTATTTTTGTAATTTTATTTTTGGTGTCACCAAGATGCCTATTTTCCAGGTTTTAGAACATAATTTTTTAATTAAAATTCTAAAGCTATTTTTCAATTGAAACCCATTTATTTTACACTCTTTTTCTTAAAACATTCATTGTGGCAATTCATAATGGTAAAATTGCCTTTACTGCCATACCGCTACCCCATTTTTTTCCTTTATAACCCTCACATCTTACCCCCATTTGATCCCAATATTTTTTCTATCCTTTTTCATAAATATCATTCACCACCATCCATAGAGTAAGAACTCACTTTATACTGCTTTACTACGGCCTCGCATAGAGTACCCTATGGTATAGCAGTTAAGGGTAACCATCATACACCCTTACCGTGGTACCGCCATAATAAGAAATAAATCTTGTGGTAACACGTTGTATGAGAAGACATCACCATACTATGGACAGTCAAAGAAGAGACTGTGGTGGCACGTTGAGAGGTGAACTGGTGGAGGGTGGTGGTCTCAACATGGTTACTATGATACCATGGCCAATCAGAGTAAAAACTATAGTAGTGTGGTAAATGACAGAGATGATGATAAATAGAGTCACTATGGATGGAGAGGTAGGGAATGAAAATACAAATGCCACTGCGGTACCATAGGGTAAGGAAGTACAGACCATAGTAGCATGATAATAACAATGAATGTTAGTCATTGCAATACCGTAGAAGGTTGAGATCAATTCAGCAATAATATGGTGGAAGGTAATAACAAGACGGTCACCTCGGTACCGGTACCACAGTGGAATGGAATGATGACCATGGTAAAGCGGTAGACTAAGGAGGTAACATGAAATAATACTGCTATACTACGGGAAGACTGAAGGATGACCATAGTAGAGTGGTAAACGTAGGAGGAAGCTTTCCAGTAGTACAGGGAAAGAAATATTAAAAGTGGAAAAAGTGTTAAGATGGTAAAATAAAATAAAAAGAAGGGATATAATTTAAAATATTTAATTTTCCCTAAAGGCAATTAAATTAATTTTTGTTATGGAATGTGAAAAGGTGGCACCCAAATAAATGAAGGTTCATAACCCTTCAAAATGTATTGTATATATATATTGAAAAATCAGAAGAAGAGTAGTAGATTTAGGTAGTTCGATAGGGTGAGTAGTTGTTGAAACAAGATATCATGATGTATATTGTAAAATATTTTCAAACAATATAATGGAAAAGAATATTTTCTCTAGTGACTCAAATACTGGTGTCAATTGTTTGTCAAATTAAACAATTATTTGGTTGTCTCTAAGTTGGTGTTCCTTATTATTTGAAGTTATTCCAACCAGAATACTAAAATTCGTTAGACACATTTTCTATTCTTGTGTAATTTGCTTAATTGGTTTCTTCAAGCAGGAATTAAAATCCTTTTAAACAGATTATAGTAATTTGGAAATGTCAATTGGATCAATAAGAAGAGTCCATATTTTAAGGCTTCCATATTGTCTCCAAACAATCTTATTAAGCTATTCAAAATTGAATATATCAAGTATATTTTTCATTTTTTTAGTACACATTTGTTGTCACTATGTGACCCCTTTTAATTGGTTCCTTTAAGCAAGGATTAAAATACTTTTAGATAGATCACTATAACGTAGTAGGATTTGATTGGATCAATAAGAAGAGTTTGTCAGTCACATCCTCGCACATTTATATCAAGTATAAACAAGTATAAGTGCCAAACAATTAGAATTGTATCCAATTAGTAGGTCACATATCATTTACATCTTAACTCCATTTACCCAATAGAAGTATGCACTAGTCATACCAATTCCATTTTAGGATTTCATAAAATCTTATCCACACATTCATATTTCAAACATCATTAGGAATAGAAATAGTTATTGAGCTTTCATTTATCCCTCACAATTTTCCATTATGGATAGATCACATAGGTAGGAATCATATAAAGTCTGCATCACTTTGATAGGTACACCCACCTAGGTTTAGCAAAGCCTAAAGAGTAGAAGGTTCGATTATATTAATTGGCCTTGTACGTTGGCCAAAAGCATTGTGAGAGCTTGGCAACCTCTCATGGTTCAAACCTACATTTTTGAGACCTAACAGTTTGGCAACTTTGCTGGGGAATAACTTGAGAAAAATCTGGTGGCAAGCAACCTTTCCATATAGAGTCATTGAGGAGAGATTCATAGTTAACAAGTTTGATAAAAATTGACTTTGTTGGGTGAATAAAAAATAATTTCATTTTCACAGGTTTTGAAAGTGAGGGGTGACTCTAAATGAACAAGTGCATTGAAACTCATAAAGTGAAATACACATCAAAAAGAAAAAATCCTAGAGTTTAGACTATCACAATTGCTCACAACATGCAGGGAAGAAGGTCTTTGTATAGAGATGGTGATGGTCCTAATGACAAAATTAAATGGACTTATAAAAATGATAAGGGTAAGTAAGTGTCTACATCAAAAAGCACCATTGGAGACATATAATTCATATGGTACATTGGCAAATGAAAATAGCCCATCTAAAGAACCTCACACTCTTGAGGAGAAGAAGAATCCCTTCTATCAAGTAGACCATGAGAAAGTTAAAGATTTCATGGCTGAATGTGATGCTGAAATGGAAAAGAATCAACATAAATATGATCGAAAAATAGAATTTCTTGAAGAGAATTTGGATGGAATTGGCTATGAAGCATCCTCATAAGAGAACTATGAAAATATGATCCAAAATGAGATAAATGCACAATTGGAACATAAGAAACAAGAAGCGGAAAGATCAAGAATAGAATATGAGCAAAGTCTTCAAGAAATAAGAGAGCTTGAAGAATTGAAGTTGTCCAAAGCTCAGATTAAAACTCCAATAGCCGATTTTCCTAAATATGTGCCACCTCATAGAGATGGGAATAGTAATGTAGGACCTTCAAATTCCCCACAATCCCAACAAAATCAGCCAAAGAATCAATATAGACCCTCAAATGCTCCACCACAACGTCAAAGTACTCAGCCACCTCCTTACCAGTAGCATGTGTCCCCACAAGGTCAGAAATATGTGTCACTGTCTTACAAAAATCCATTGTACCATTACCAACATCATCACAATCCCCCTCCTCCACAATACACAACAATGATTAGACAATTTGATTTGGCTGGACTTTAAATATACCCTTATCTTATGGACACTAGTTGGAGAAACCTTGTCCCAAATTTCAAAGGAAGTAGTGCAGTCACAATTGAGGAGCACCTAAGGAGATTTAATGCATTTATTCAAGATCTGGATTTGCAATATGAGGATGTGCAGATGAGATTGTTTATGATGTCACTAATTGAAGATGCTAGAGATTGGTTTAATAGTTTTCCAACAACCTCTATTGATTCCATTGATGCATTTTATGAACAATTTCTTGAGTAGTATGGGAATCAATGTGCACCTGACTTTGCCTTGCATGAATTGGTAACTATCCAAAAGCATCAAAATGAGTTAGCTTATGACTTCAACTAGAGGTTCTCTAAATTGCAAAATAAGATACCTCCTAGATCCAAATTGGCTGACCTTGTTGCATTAAGTATCTATTTAAAAGATTTTGATCCCAAGATAGGATATGAGCTTAGGAACAAGTGTCCCATGAACTCAGTTGAAGCTCAAAATATTGCACTCACTATTGAGAATAATAGGAAAGTTGTAGGAATGATTGCCAAGACGGATAACCCTAGGGTTCCCCAATATGATCCTCCAAATAGGCAAGAAAATACATATAGGAATGAAAGGCCAAGATTACATGACATTCCATCTAATACAAATTGGAAGGATGGAAAGCCAGTAATAGATAGGCCAAGGAATAAAGAGAGACTTGATCCTTTAAAAAGGAAAGGGGTATATATGGTAGATAAGAGTCCATGGTGCTTAGTTTTCTACACACCACACTCTTCAGAGCATTGTGTTGTAGCTCAATCAATACCAAAAGAAGACATACTAGAAGGTAACAGTGAGGAAGACCATAATCTCTATTTAAATTCCCACACTCTTCACTTTGTTGTGCAGGGGTATTCATCTTTAGAGGATGGAGGATATGAATATGATGTTGATCATTAGAAGTAAAATGTTCATATGGTAGAACAACAAGTTTTCTCTTACCATGAAGAAAGTGATAATGAGAAAATTCCTCCTACTACATCATATTAGACCAATAGACGTAATATGAGGAGGCCGAGTGAGGAAGAGATTGAAATATTAACCATTGCAGCAGTTGAGAAGGCTAGAAGCAAATATTGGCTGAGGAATCGAACGGTGAATGAGAATGAAGGTGTTCCAAGAGGAATATTTTTGAAAAATAAGAAGATTTCCTATGAAATGTCAAAAAAGATAGATGATAAGCACTCTGATAAAAAAGAACATAAGTATATCCCCAAAGAGGAGAATAAAGAATTTCCCAAGGATAAACAATAGCCAAATCAAACATGCAAAAAGGAGAAAGAGGAAAACAAAGGAGAATCAACAAAGCAAAAGAAAATGATCAGAACTGAAGGTGCATCTTTTGATTTCATGCAGGCCTTGTCTCAATTAAATTTTTTTGTCCCATTACTTGAAATGATGAAGATTGAAGAGTATAGGGAAGGTTCTATTTGATTGATGTTTGGTGGAAGAAATCAAAATATAAACCTTGAACATAAGGAGATTCCTTAAATCACTAATAGGAAGAAAGAGATAAAAGTTTCAGAGGCTTACTTAATGATTACACCACAAATTGATCCATTTTTTACCACCCTACTCATAAATGGAAAATTGGTTAGAAATTGCATTATAGATTTAGAGGCTTCTATGAATATTATACCAGTAGGGGTAATGAAACAACTTGGTATGTGGATAGATATTGAGGGTGGAAAATGGGATGCCATGGATAGTAGGCTTGTCCTGGTTGTGGGGGTTATGAAGAATGTGGAATTTTAATTCGTAACTTACCCACCTGCAACTTATAATATTGATATAACTATGATTGACACACCTCCTCAATTTGGAATTCTTTTGTCAAGACAATGGACTGTAGCAGTTAGAGGAAATGACCATTTTGATTTATAATATTCCACAATACCAATCAATGGTGAAGAATTCAAGTTGTATAGAGAACCAAGGATGAATCAGATTGTTGAATATGTTCCTCAGGAACAACTCCATTGCTTCTGTGATGTGGATTTAGGGAGTTTTAGAATAGAATTGTCTCAACCTGAATTAGTGAATACTAACCCAATTGATAAACATGTTTCTAAAAGTCAGCAGGGTGTATGGAAAATGTATTTTGATGGGGCATGCAGCCAAGATGGTAATGGAGCTGGAGTAGTTTTTATATCACCTGATGGTATAACATTCAAGTATTCATTTTTGTTAACCTTTGAGTGTACAAACAATGTGGCAGAGTATGAAGCCTTATTGATTGGTTTGAATATGGTTGTCAAGCACAAGATTAAATTATTAACTGTCTTGGGAGATTCTAAGTTGGTTGTATCACAAATCAAATCAAGATATACTACAAGGAACAAGAGACTGAAACAATATAGAAATGTTTTGTGGGACATAGTAGAATTATTTGATTCTTTTTCAATTGATTGGATAGATAGATCACAAAATTTGATGGCAGACTTTTTGCCCAATGTAGCCTTGAAAAGAGATTATATAACTTTGGCAGGAGTATCTCAGGTTGAATTCAAAACAAGGCCTATTGTCCTTGACAACATATATAGCTGGAAGGATTTTAATGATGACACTAACCTTTTGAAGTTTCTTCATTGCATAGATCAGTATGAGGCACAGGAGATTGACTTCAATACTTTTGTGGAAGAATTTGATGGGAAACAAACTGTATTTGGGAAGAAAGTTTTGTAGCTTAAAACCAACAAGCTGCCCAAAGGACTTGTGGAATTACAAGGAGTATATGATGGGAGTGATCATTCTCTCATGAAGCAAACACCTGTTGAAAGAGAAGATATTGAATAAATAAATCTAGGAACTGAATTAGCACCAAAAAGGGTTTACATTAGAAAGAAAATAAGTCCAACCATCAGGAGAATGTCGATTGCATTGTTGAGAAAGTAAAAAAATGTGTTTGCTTGGTCTTATGAGGATCTCAAAGCATATAGAGAAGATCTTTTTCAGCATTAAATTCCACTTAAGCCAAATAGAAAGCCATTCAGACAAAGGCAAAGACATATTAACCCAACTCTGGAACCTAAGATGCAAGAAGAATTGGAAAAGTTGAGAGATGGAGGAATCATTAAACTCATTAGGCACTCCACTTGGGTTTCAAAATTGGTTCCAGTAAGAAAGAAAAATGGGGACATTATATTCTCTATGGATTTCAAAAATCTGAATGTGGCTTCCCTTAAAGAAATTATCCTCTCCTAAACATGGAGGCAATACTGTAAAAAGTGACAGGGTGTGAGCTTCTATCAATGATGGATGGGTTTTTTGGGTATAACCAGGTCAAAGTCAAAGAATCTGAGCAATACAAGACAACATTCACTACACCATGGGGAATGTATGTTTATGTAAGAATTCCATTTGGTCTCACCAATGCATGATCAACCTTTTCAAAGGTCCATGGATGTGGCATTTGCAGATCTGATTAGTGCTATAATGCTAGTGTATCAAGATGATCTTACCACTTATTCCAAAAGGGAAGAAGATCATGTGGGGCACTTGGAGAAGATATTCATCAAGGCTTTGGAGTATGGTATTAGTCTTAATCCTAAAAAATGTCATTTTTTTGTTACAAAGGGTAAAATTTTGGGACATATTGTATCAAAATATGGGATTAGGATAAACCCTGAGAGAGTAGATGCTATAGATAAAATTTCCATTCCTAAAACTGCCAAGGCAATCCAATCATTTTTTGTTCAAATTAGCTTTGTTAGGAGATTTGTGTCCAATTTTGCTGAGATTGTTAAACCTATATCCAATATGTTGAAAAAAGGAGAGAAGTTGGATTGGACTATTGAAGCCATGGAAGCCTTCATATCTATAAAGAGAGCTATCAGGGAAGCTCCCATCCTAAATTCCCCTGATTTTACTAAACCATTTCAAATATTTTCTTTTGCTTCATTTCACACCATAGCAGCTATCATGTTACAAAAGAATGATGAAGGTCATGAGTAGCCTGTATCTTTTTTCAACAAATCTTTGTAGGGGTTAGAATTGAAGTATGACATTATCGAAAAACAAGCCTATGCATTAGTCAAGGTAGCAAAGGTTTTCAGACCTTACCTTGTTGGAGCTAAGGTAATTTCTTATGTCCCACATGCAGTTGTGAAAGCTATCCTGGTGCAGATAGAGGTGACAAGGAAAAGATGCAGATGGATTAATAAAATTGAAGAATTGAATATGGAGATTCAGATTACCAAGTTGGTAAGAGGATAGGGTTTGGCAAGGCTTATGGCAGAAACAAATATTGAAAAAAACCAAATTTTCAATATAGAAAGTAGGGAAGAAGTTGTTGCAAGTATTGAGCATACTTCATGGTATACAAATGTGATGTATTATCTTAAACACATGAAATGCCCTAAGGGGTTGAATGAAAGTCAAAGGATAACTTTGAAGTTGGAAGCTTCTAAGTATGTTTTTATAGAGGGGGACCTATTCTGGAAGAATAGGGATGGAGTATTGTTGTTGTGTCTAGATGAATCCCAAAAAAAATATGTCTTGAAGGAAATGCATGAAGGGGTGTGTGGAGGTCATTAATCTACCAAGACCACTGTGCATAAGATTCTCAAGGTAGGCTATTACTGGCCTAAGGTGTTCAATGACTCTTTTGTACATGTGAGGAAATGTGAGGCTTCTCAGAATTTTTTAGGGAAGTTGAAGTATCAAGGAGCCTTACCACTTAGACCCTTGTAGGTAGAAGCTCCTTTTTACCAATGGGGAATTGACTTCATTGGAGAAATACAGGAAAAATCAATTGGAGGACATAGATGGATATTAGTGGCCACATATTATTTTACTAAATGGGTGGAGGCTATCCCATCTAAACAAGCAACAAGTAAGGTGGTGGTAAACTTTCAGATGGAGAACATTATAACCAGATTTGGCACCTTGGTCAGATTGATCACATATAATGGAATTTGTTTTAGATCTAATGAGTTTAGATATTTTTGCAACACATATGGCATTAATGTTTCATATTCTGCCCCATATCATCCACAAGCAAATGGTTAGGTAGAGTCAAGTAATAAAAGTCTTTTGAAGATAATAAGGAGGATGCTAGATAAAAATAAAAAGGCATGGGATTCAAAGTTAAGATTGGCTATGTGGGCAAATAGGATCATAGTAAAGAAGGAAATTGGGAAATATCCATTTGAACTAGTGTATGAGACATAAGCTAGGATGCCACTACAAAACCTTTTGCTAGTTTATAATTTTATTCTACAAGAAGACTTGGATATTTCTGAACCAATGGAAGAAAGGATGGAGTAGCTTGCAAAACTTGATGAAATAAGGATGGCTCACAAGAAGAATGTGGAGTTGCAGTTATAAATGAAGTATCTTTTTGATAAAAAGTCCAATGAGAGAAAATTTGAAGAAAATGATCTAGTGTTGATGTGGAATGCTCGGTGTCAGGAGAATGGAAAGCATGGCAAGTTTGAAGCTTTATGGTTGGGCCCCTTAGTGATAATTGGTAAAGGAGGTGAAGATTATTATTTCTTGCAAAACATGTCTTGAGAGGAGTAGGAGTTTCCTGTACATGGGTAGTTACTGAAGCATTTCTTCTCTTAAGGAGTAATAGAGGATTGAGGATTGCCAGTGCATGGAAAATTCTTAACAAACCTCTTTAAACATTATTTTCCATGCACAATAGTGTAGGGTCACTCTCATTCTCAGTTTTACATTTTCCATCTCCCTCACCTTTTCATTCCCTCCATCTTGTATTGCCTTATTTTTCATATTCTTTGACACCTTGGTCTACTCTCCTAGTGATATTTTGGATTCTTGCATTGATTACAAAATCACTCATCCCCAATAGGAGCCACTATTAGAACCTAATTTTTTCATTAAAATTCTAAAGTTGTTTTTCCATTGAAACCCATGTATTTCCCTATCCTTCTCATAAAAAAATCATTTTTTCCATTCATAATTCTAAAATGGCCTTTACTGCCATACCACTACCCAATTTTTTGCCTTTATAGCCCTCAAATCTTACCCCCATTTGATCCCAATACTTTTTCTATCCTTTGGCATAAATATCATTCACCACCATCCATAAAGTCAGAACTCACTTTATACCCCTTTACCATGGCCTCCCACAGAGTAACCCATGGTATAGAGGTTTAGGGTAACCATCATACACCCTTACCGTGGTATCGCCAGAACAAGAAACAAAGCCCATAGTTGCGTGGTGTACGAGAAGACACCGCCATACTAGGATAGTCAGAGAAGAGACCGCGGTGGTGTAGTGATTGGTGAAGTAGTGGAGGGTGGCGGTCAAAACATGGTTACTGCGATACCACAACCAGTCAGAGCAGAGACCACGATGGTGCGGTAAATGAAAGAGATGACATAAATGTAGTCATCATGGAACCATAGGGTGAGGAAATGAAGACCAGGGTACTGTGATGAAAAGTCAAAGAAGGAATTACTGCCATACTGCCAGAGGATGAAGCAAATCCCATGGTAAGCATGGAGATAATAGTGAAGGTAGCAGTAAAGACCGGTCACCGTAGTACCACTAATAGCTAAAGTAGTGACCGTAGTGGCGTGTTGGCGGTTGAACAAAAGAAAGGATCAGATCGTGGGGGTAACATGAAGTTTTACCAAAAAAATGATGACCATGGTAGAGCGGTGGATGGAACAGTAGGGAATGAAAACCAAAATTCCACCACGGTACTAAAGGGTAAGGGAGTGCAGACCATGGTAGCACGATAATAACAATGAATGTTATTCACTCTGGTACTATGGAATGTTGAAATCAATTCAGCGGTAAGACGACGAAAGGTAATAACGAGTCGGTCACCTCGGTACCGTAGTGGAATGGAATGATGACCAGGGTAAAGCGATAGACTAAAGAGGTAACATGAAATGATACTGCTATACCATGGGAAGACTGATGGATGACTGCAATAGAGTGATAAATGTAGGAGGAATCTTTGCAGCAGTATGGGGAATGAAATATTAAAAACTTACAAAGTGTTAAGATGGTAAAATAAAATAAAATGAAGGGATATAGTTTAAACTATTTAATTTTCACTAAAGGAAATTAAATTAATTTTTTTATGGAATGTGAAAAGGTGGCACCCGAATAAATGAAGGGTCATAACCCTTGAAAATGTATTGCATATATATTTTGAAAAATCAAAAGAAGAGTGTAGTAGATTTAGGTAGTTGGATAGGGTGAGCAGTTGCTGAAACAAGATATCATGATGTATATTGTAAAATATTTTCAAATAATATAATGGACAAGATGATTTAATCTAGTGACTCAAATACTGGTGTCAATTCTTTGTCAAATTAAACAATTATTCGACTATCTCCAAGTTGGTGTTCCTTATTATTTGAATTTATTCCAAGTAGAATACTAAAATTCATCAAACACATTGGTTGTTCTTGTGTAATGTTCTTAATTGGTTTCTTCAAGTAGGAATTAAATTCCTTTTAAATAGATTACAGTAATTTGGAAATGTCAATTGGATCAATAAGAAGAGTCCATAATTGAAGGTTTCCATATTGTCTCCAAACAATCCTATTAAGTTATTCAAAACTGAATATATCAAGTGTATTTTTCATTTTGTCAGTACACATTTGTTGTCACTAAGTGACCCCTTTTAATCGGTTCCTTTAAGGAAGGATTAAAACCCTTTTAGATAGATCATAGTAACCTAGTAGGCTTTGATTGGATCAATAAGAAGAGTATTTAAGTCACATCCTTTCACATTTATACCAGGTATAAACAAGTATAAGTGCCAAACAATTAGAATTATATCCAATTAGTAGGTCACATATCATTTACATCTTGAATCCATTTACCCAACAGAAGTAGGCACTCGTCATACCAATTCAATTTTAGGATTTCATAAAATCTTATCCATACATTCATATTTCAAATGTCATTAGGAATAGAAATAGTTATTGAGCTTTCATTTATCCCTCACAATTTTCCATTAGCGATAGATCACATAGGTAGGAATCATACAAAGTCTGCGTCACTTTCATAGGTACACCCACCTAGGTCTAGTAGAGCCTAAAGAGTAGAAGGTTTGATTATATTAATTGGCCTTGTACATTGGCCAAAAGCGTTGTGAGAGCTTGGAAACATCTCGTGGTTCAAACCGGCATTTTTGAGACCCAACACTAGGTTTTCATCAAGGTGACGATTTTTTGTACTTTAAAAAAAAAAAAAAAAAACTTTTAAGGTCTTCAGCCTAGCTCTTTGATGCTATGTATAGAACTTAGGTAAATGAAGATTGTTGATAGGCTTGGTTAATTTTTCTCCATATCGTGTAGCTAGTTGATAAGTACTAGAACCAAATGTGATAGTGATGATGTAAGGACCCAACCAATTGGGCTCAAACATACCAAGTTTCTCTCAATCAGAGTGATTCTTTGGGTTCTGCATTAAGACCAGATCACTAATTTCAAACTTGCAGACCATTAATTTTTTATTATAGCTTCTAAAAAGGAAATTTTGATATAAATGTAAGTGGTTCAAGGCATTTACTCTTCTTTCTTCCAGCATTTCCAGCTCATGGAGTTGAGACTGTCTGTATTCTTCTTCATCGATCAATCCTTTCAAGAAGACTTGCAAGGAGGGGATTTCAACCTCAATGGGCAATATAGCTTCAGATCCATAGATCAAGGAAAATGGGGTGGCTCCAATGGGTGTTAAAATGCTGGTGTGGTAGGCCCATAAGGGGGGATTGATTTGGAGATGCTAGTCACTGCCAGCATCATTGATGATTTTCTTAAGAATTCAAAGATGGACAACCAAGATTGAAAGATGAAAAATTCCCTAATATAAAGGGTTGTAAATACATGTGACAACCCCTAATTAGGGTTCACCAATGTAACTAAGGGTAAATTTATAGGTTAGTTCTAAATCAAAATAGAAATAAAAACCTTAGTTTAACTATGAAGAACAAAGGGGGAATAATGCAAAACAAAAAGAACAAAGTTGCCCAAGATCTTCAAAACCTCCATGAATCACCTCCATATCCCTTCTCCATTAGCTGGAAATATGTTGTTTTCCCAAATATTTTTGATGAGCTAATATTTCTATGACTATGACCTAGCAAATATTGAAGGATTTTCTATGATAATGTAAGTGGAACTAAGCTTTATATGCAATGGAAAAACCTGCAAAAGCCAATGTTAGACTAAAAAAATGAAGTATGGAGTGTATGCCAAGAAATGTAATTGCAAGATGTCAAAATGAGATGAAAATAGCCTTTTTATAGAAAATCATATTTTAGATGGATGAGCAAGATTGAAAGATGAAATATACCCTAAGTTCAAGCATTGTAAACACATGTGACAACCCCTAACTAGGGTTCACCAATGTAACTATGGGAAAATTTACAAGTTAATTCTAAATCAAAATAGAAATAAAAATGTAACTTTAACTATGACGAAAAAAGGAGGAATAATGCAAAATAAAATAAAAACTTTTCCCAAGCTCTTCAAAACCTCCATGAATCACCTCCATAGCCCTTCTCCATTTTCTGCAAATATGTTGTTTTCCCTCATATTTTTTATGAGAAAATATTCCTATGACTATGACCTAGCAAATATTGAAGGATTTTCTATGATAATGCAAGTGGAACTAGGCTCTACATGCAATGGAAAAACCTGCAAAAGCCAATGTTAGACTAAAAGCATTAAGTATGGAGTGTATGCTAATAAATGTAATTGCAAGATGACAAAATGAGATGAAAATTTCCTTTTTATAGAAAAGCCAATGTTTGATGGATGACCAATATTGAAAGATTAAAGATGCCTAAGATTGAGGGTTGTAAATACATGTGACAACCCCTAATAAGGATTAAATAGTGTAACTATGGGTAAATTTCTAGGTTAGTTCTAAATCAAAATAGAAATAAAAACGAAAGTTTAACTATGAAGAACAAAGGAGGAATAATGCAAAATAAAATCACAAAGTTGCCCAAGCTCTTCAAACCTGCATGAATCACCTCTATAGCCCTTCTCCATTTGCTACAAATATTTTGTTTGCCCTCATATTTTTGATGAGAAAATATTCCTATGACTATGACCTATAAAATATTGAAGGATTTTCTATGATAATGCAAGTGTAACTAAGCTCTACATGCAATGGAAAAACCTGCAAAAGCCAATGTTAGACTAAAAACATGAAGTATGGAGTGTATGCCAAGAAATGTAATTGCAAGATGTCAAAATGAGATGAAAATTTCCTTTTTATATAAAATCCATTTTTTGATGGATGACCAAGATTGAAATATTAAAGATTCCCTAAGATCAAGGGTTGTAAATACATGTGACAACCCCTAATAAGGGTTAACTAGGGTAACTATGGGTAAATTTCTAGGTTAGTTCTAAATCAAAATAGAAATAAAAACCCAAGTTTAAATATGAAGAACAAAGGAGGAATAATGCAAAATAAAAGAACAAAGTTGCCCAAGCTCTTCAAAACCTCCATGAATCACCTTCATATGCCTTCTCCATTTGCTGCAAATATGCTTTTTGTCCTGATATTTTTTATCAGAAAATATTCCTATGACTATGACCTTGCAAATATTGAATGATTTTATATGATAATGCAAGTGGAACTAAGCTCTACAAGCAATGGAAAAACATGCAAAAGCCAATGTTAGACTAAAAAAATGAAGTATGGAGTGTATGCAAATAAATGTTATTGCAAGATGTCAAAATAAGATAAAAATTACATTTTTATAGAAAAGACAATTTTAGATGGACGACCAAGATTGAAAGATGAAAGATGCCCTAAGATCAAGGGTTGTAAATACATGTGACAACCCATAATTAGGGTTCATCAATATAGCTATGTGTAAATTTTTAGGTTAGTTCTAAATCAAACTAGAAATAAAAATCCAAGTTTAACTATGAAGAAAAAAGGAGGAATAATGAAAACTAAAAGAAAAAAGTTGCCCAAGCTCTTCAAAACCTCCATGAATCTACTCCATATTCCTTCTCCATTTTCTACAAATATGTTGTTTTCCTTGATATTTTTGATGAGAAAATATTTCTATGACTATGACCTAGCAAATATTAACAGATTTTCTATAATAATGCAAGTGGAACTAAGCTGTACATGCGATGGAAAAACCTGCAAAAGCCAATGCTAGACTAAAAAAATGAAGTATGGAGTGCATACCAAGAAATGTAATTGCAAGATATCAAAATGAGATGAAAATTCCCTTTTTATTGAAAAGCCAATTTTAGATGGATGGCCAAGATTGAATAATGAAAGATTCCCTATGAACAAGGGTTGTAAATACATGTGAAAACCCCTAATTAGGGTTAAACAATGTAAGTATGGGTAAATTTTTAGGTTATTTCTAAATCAAAAAAGAAATAAAAACCCAAGTTTAACTATGAATAATAAAGGAGGAATAATGAAAAATAAAGTTCTCCAAGCTCTTCAAAACCTTCATGAATCACTTCCATAGCCCTTCTCTATTTGCTATAAATATGTTGTTTGCCCTCATATTTTTGATGATCAAATATTCCTATGAGTATGACCTAGAAAATATTGAAGGATTTTCTACAATAATGCAAGTGGAACTAAGCTCTACATATAATTGAAAAACCCACAAAAGGAAATGTTACACTAAAAAAATGAATTATTGAGTGTATGCCAAGAAATGTATTTCCAAGATGCTAAACTGAGATGAAAATTGCCTTTTTTTATAAAAAGTCCAATTTTAGATTGACGACCAAGAATGAAAGTTGAAAGATACCCTACGATCAAGTTTTGTAAATATATGTGACAAACGCTAATGAGGGTTCACCAATGTAACTATGGATAAATTTCCAGGTTGGTTCTAAATCAAAATAGAAATTAAAACCCAAGTTTGACTATGATGAACAAAGGAGGAATAATGCAAAATAAAATTAAAAAGTTTCCCAAGCTCTTCAAAACCGCCATGAATCACCTCCATAGCCCTTCTCCATTTGCTGCAAATATGTTGTTTTCCCTCATATTTTTGATGAGAAAATATTCCTATGAGTATGACCTAGCAAATATTGAAGGATTTTCTATGATAATGCAAATGGAACTAAGCTCTACATGTAATTGAAAAACCAACAAAAGGAAATGTTAGACTAAAAACATGAATTATGGAGTGTATGCCAAGAAATGTAATTGCAAGATGTCAAAATGAGATGAAATTTTCCTTTTATAGAAAATCCAATTATAGATGGATGACCAAGATTGAAAGATGAAAGATGCCCTAAGATCAAGGGCTGAAAATACATGTGACAACCCCTAATTAGGGTTCACTAATGTAACTTTGGGTAAATTTCTAGGTTATTTCTAAATCAAGAAATAAACAAAAACCCAAGTTTAACTATGAAGAAGAAAGGAGCAATAATTCAAGATAAAAGAACAAAGGTTCCCAAGCTCTTGAAAGCCTCCATGAATCACCTCCATATCCCTTCTCCATTTACTGCAAATATGTTGTTTGCCCTTATACTTTTGATAAGAAAATATTCCTATGAGTATGACCTAGCAAATATTGAAGGATTTTCTATGATAATACAAGTGGAACTAAGCTCTACATGTAATGGAAAAACCTGCAAAAGCCAATGTTAGACTAAAAACATGAATTGTGGAGTGTATGCTAAGAAATGTAATTGTAAGATGTAAAAATGAGATGAAAATTGTCTTTTTATAGAAAAACCAATTTTAGATCGATGACAAGGATAGAAAGATGAAATATTCCTTAAGATCAAGGGCTATAAATATATGTGACAACCCCTAATTAGGGTTCACCAATGTAACTATGGATAAATTTCCAAGTTAGTTCTAAATCAAAATAGAAATAAAAACCCAAGTTTAACTATGACGAACAAAGGAGGAATAATGCAAAATAAATGAACAAAGTTGCCCAAGATCTTCAAAACCTCCATGAATCACCTCCATAACCCTTCTCCATTCACTACAAATATGTTGTTTTCCCTATATTTTTGATGAGAAATTATTGCTATGATTATGACCAAGAAAATATTGGAGTATTTTCTATTATAATGCAAGTGTATTTAAGTTGTACATGTAATGGAAAAACCTACAAAAGCCAATATTAGGCTAAAAACATGAAGTATGGATTGTATGCCCAGAAATGTAAGTGCAAGATGCCAAAATGAAATGAAAAATGCATTTTTATAGAAAATCCAATTTTAGATGGATGGCCAAGATTGAAAGATCACAAATTCCCTAAGATCAAGGGCTGTAAATACATGTGACAACCCTTAATTAGGGTTCACCAATGTAACTATGGGTAAATTTCTAGGTTAGTTCTAAATCAAAATAGAAATAAAAACCCAAGTTTAACTATGAAAAATAAATTTGGAATAATGAAAAATAAAAGGACAAAGTTTCCCAAGCTCTTAAAAACCTCCATGAATCACCTCTATAGCCCTTCTCCATTTTCTACAAATATGTTGTTTGTCCTCATATTTTTGATGAGAAAATATTCCTATGACTATGACCTAGCAAATATTGAAGGTTTTTCTATGATAATGCAAGTAGAACTAAGATCTACATGCAATGGAAAAACTTGAAAAAGCCAATGTTAGACTAAAAAAATGAAGAATGGAGTGTATGCCAAGAAATGTAATTGCAAGATGTGAAAATGAGATGAAAATTGCCTTTTTATAGAAAAGAAAATTTTAGATGGATGAGGAAGATTGAAAGATGAAATATTCCCTAAGATCAAGGGATGTAAATACATGTGACAACCCCTAATTAGGGTTCACCAATGTAACTATGGGTAAATTTTCAAGTTAGTTCTAAATCAAAATAGAAATAACAACCCAAGTTTAACTATGAAGAACAAAGGAGGAATAATGTAAAATAAAAGAAAAAAGTTGTGCAAGCTCTTCAAAAACTCCATGAATAACCTCCATAGCCCTTCTCCATTTTCTGCAAATATGTTGTTTGCCCTCATATTTTTGATGAGCAAATATTCCTATGACTATGACCTAGCAAATATTGAAGGATTTTCTATGATAATGCAAGTGGAACTAAGATCTACATGTAATGGAAAAACTTGCAAAAGCCAATATTAGACTAAAAACATGAAGTATGGAGTATATGCCAAGAAATGTAATTGCAAGATGTCAAAAAGATGATGAAAATTGCCTTGTTATAGAAAAGCCAATTTTAGATGGACAACCAAGTTTCAAAGATGAAATATTTTCTAAGATAAAGGGATGTAAGTACATGTGATAACCCCTAATTAGGTTTAGGGAAACACTAGGTCAAATTTGAAATGAAGGGCTGAGATTTGATTTTCAGAAAATCAAATCAATGGACAAGTGGTGCAGGAGCACCTCTAATCAAAAATTATCAATCTATGTTGATCATGAGTAGGCTATAGTTTTTGAGTGTTTATTTGTCTAAATAAGGTCACTATGACCATTTTGATGTTAAATAATTCATTTTTATGGATATTAGGTGGTTTGAAGTCTTAGGTGTTAAATTAGCAAAAGTTGCACAAAAAGTGAAAAATGTTGTCAAGCAAGATTTTGTAAAATGCAATTTTTGGGAATATGAAGGGACATAGGAATTTGAATGACAGTTATGAGTATTGGGGTGGTTGAGTTTGAAAGGGAAAGTGTATAAAAATACTCTCCAAAGCCCAAATAAAGGGGTTGAAGGTTTGTATTGAAGAATTCCAATCATAATATAACATTTTTCTGCCAATTCTTTGTATTTTCTGAACTTTGCTCATTTTGTATAGCTAGTACAGTCTTTGAATATGATTTGAATCCATTTGTATTTCATAGTGGCATGTCTTAACTCTCAATTGAATCTATTTTGAGGGTCTTTCATTAAAACTTGTTGGAGATTTCTATAAATTTCTAAAGCAGCCTTGTAAATATAGAATTGTGAGTTTTGAATGAAGTTAAATGATGTAATGGTCATTCCACCTATTGTCTTGATCTATTGCTCAATAGAATGACTTATTTAATGGTAGGTTAGGTGTTTCTATATTTTTGGAGGTAGGGGAGTTAATTTTTGTAATCTGGGATGATGCCCTAGGGCTGGGTAGAGCATTTTGCATGTGAAATGAAGGTGTCATTGTAGGGTTTTGACAAAATAATGAAAGAATTGTCTATATTTTGGTTTTGTGAGTTTTTCCAGACCTTTTATAGCCTATTGGATGCAATTTTAGGGTTCTATATGCTTGAGAGTTATGATATTGAATAAAACCTTGGTATTTGGCATGTAGAGTGAGGGTTTCATGCAATAGTGATTTAGAGGTCATAAACCTATGAACTTTATGGAACCCCTCAAAAAAAAATTATTCTATCCTAAATAATTGTGAAAGTCTGGTTCGATCCTTTGTGCCTCATTTAAGGTCATGTCCTCATCACTGTGATAGGGTTTTATTTTCTTAAAAAATTATAAGTGACAATTTCGTTGACTTGTCTCTCCCATTCTCGGTCACTTAAATTGTCACTTGTTGCATTGAGATCATTATTTTACCGACCCTTGATCTTAGATTTTTTGGTTGCATGTATCCTTTCAAATGTTAATTTTTTCCTATGGTTGAATTCTTAATCTTAAATTTTTAATCCTTAGCCTTTGTTATGGGTCAGTACCTCATTCACCTAGTCATGTTCCCCTCCCTTTATGAAAATCTTTTGCAATATGTGCATAATTAAAGCTTCATATGGGTCGGCTGATCGAAGGAATCAATCTCAGCCATTCCCCATATGCCCATTTTGGTTTATTACTTCTTATTTTATTCACACATGTTGGTGGGATTCAACCATGTGTCTCATGTAATGGTTGACCTAGTCCCCTGGTAAAGATGAATGCTGAATTTCAAAGAGGATCGATGGGTGATTGATGAAAGACATAGCTATCTATACCATTCCTCATGAGCCTGTCTTGTTTTGTTTCATATTATTTTATGAACATGGGCTAGTGGGTAATATCCACATGGTACTACTTTATGGTGGGTCCTAAATCCTCATAGGATGGTGGAAGTTGTTTGAGGTGCAATCAGCAACAGATGTTGTGGCACGTGTTCTTATCAAAGCCATTCCTTGTATGCCTGTATATTTTCAACATTAAGGAGTAATAGTCACACGGGTTACTAGGCGGAGTAACATCTGTCATTATGTATGATCTCACAAATCTTGGGAATTGTGTTCGACAGTTGATGATAGGTGATGTGGCTCAATTATGGCCACTCCCCACCATATCGTGTCAGCCCTACCTATGTCATGTATATTTTGATGGGTGAGTGGGCATGTACCATGTGGATTACTTCTGTGAACTTAGAGAATGTGGATGCAATTAGAGATATTAGCTGACATAATTCCAAGATAAAAATGGTGCCAAAGTTAGAGTTGATTCTTCAGCATGCTTGTGAGAATGGTAAACAATTTTAGAGCAGTCAAATTTGTCAAAAGTTGGTACATGTGGGAAGTCAAAATTGAAGTAAGGTAGGGTACGGGCATTTAATCTAAGGGTAAATCATGATCATTCCCCATTGTCCTACTATGATCAAATACAAGTGAGTTATTTTCTATGAGCAAGCGGGTAAATGTGACAACACATATATGGCTGAGAAATTAAGTGTATGATTGACATGCAAGTTAAGGAACTGCTTATCTCACTCGAGTCTCTTGATTTGGGATGAGTATTAAATGCATGCATTTTATTTTTTTATCATTAATAATCTAGGGTTTTTAACCATTGATTTGGTTCAAAGTATGATCAACGGTTAAGATTTAAAATCAGATAAAATGGCTAAAAATGCTCTCACACAAGCTTTCTTGGAAAATTAATGCAGATGCACCCTAGTTTCTATGTTTAATGAGTTTCACTTGCATGATTGTTAACACTATTTGATTGCAAAAATCTAAAGTCTGAGAGAAGGTTGTGATTTCAAGTTAGTAGGGTGGTGACTTTTCTTTGTGAATTCTTTAAGTAAGTAACATCGTGAGATAATGGGGAAGGTAAGTGTAAATATTAGCCAATCTGCCTTTCCAAGAGGCTCAATCCTCTTGAATTTAAATAATCGCCTCCTCATGGTGAGCAAGGTGGACCAAAAGTACCAGTAATACCAACAATGAAGACAAGAGTTGCTAGAGATTTAGCACAAGGTGTTCTTAAAAATGCCTACCGCCCAAGGGGTCAAACTATCTCTAAGGAATTGCCCAAATGAAAAGATAAGAAGGTTGAGGGGCTAGAAAGAGAGGCTGCTAGAATAAATAAATATCACTGGGCTTACATGGGATGCCATCATTCTCCCATTGAGGTCTCTAATAATTCTTTTGACAAAAAAAATGAAACTGATTGTGGCTATCACCAATATCTCATGGCCATGAAGGATTGGGATGATTCTGAGGATGAGGTGATGATGGTTACTCCATCACAAATAAGGACAATGAGTGGGCACACCTACTCTCTTGGTGACAAGGCAAAGTAACACCTGTTTCTTTCCTTGGTTGGTGCTTAGAATTTTGGTCCTATGTGTTGATATGCTCTCTTTGGTCAAGTGTTCTATGAAGTGGGTCTCTAGTATTTTATGCTTTTCTACTGATGGTGATGTTTCTAGGGGTGAAGTGGATTTACATGTTTTGGTACTGCCACAACTACACTTTTGATAACTGATGGGGTTGATCTTATTAACAATTTCTTGGAGTTTGTTTTGTTTTCACTTGAATTAAAATGATGGTTCCCTAAATCAATTGGGGAATATTCTCTTTTTTTGTTGAAATTAATTTTTGAAATGAAAACAAAATGAAATATAAAATGTAATTCAACCCAGTGCTTGTTTCTCCCTTGTCTTATAAAAGGGATTCTACAGTTGGTTACAAAAAAAGGGGTCAAGAGGTTAAGAAGTCAAGATGTCAATAGGTAGATATTTTCAAAGGAAATAGGTGCAAAGGAAAATGGATACTAAGTTTCTCAACAATATGTTCTAGAAAGGGATTAGCCATTATGTATGGTTTTTGATAACAATATAGACAACTAACTAATACAATTCTTTTGTACATTTCTCTCTTATGTACAAATTATGCAAGCTATGAATATGATAATCAATGGTTATCTTATTTATCTCTGTTGAATTTCAATAGATGTGTTCTTTGATTCTTTCTCATCCATTCAAGGAATGTATGTAAATGCTTGAACTTAACAATGAGTTTGTTAAAATATTTGTATAAGAATGCTAGTAATAAGTTAAGTATCAAAATAACTGGTGGGAATATTTTAAGGTAGTGTTTCCAAGGTTGTAGGTATTTTCTAGAGTACAACATTGTTATCCATATCATATAGGATTGTGGTTTGACTCTTTTTCCTAGAATATGGCACTAGTTTGGTTTAGTATTCATGCTTCATTTGGTAGCCAACTTTACCAATGATCACATAAATATAATTAAATTATTTGTTAATTACTATTCTTGGTGTGTGGTAGTGTTGAAGGAATTATATCTTCTCTTGTTTAGGTTAGTCACTACTATGAAGGTTAGCCAAGTCTTGAGGGTAGGGTGCCATTGAAACAGTTAAGGAGAATCATTTGTTTACTTTGTATTGGATACTTAAGACAAATTGGTATCTAGGAACACATGTTGTTGTAGGATTACCCTCCCCAGTTTAAGAGAGCCTAAAGTGAAGAAGTAAGAAACTAAAAGCCTTTAATTATGTGTTGGCCAATCCTTACCATTACTAATGATTTTCCTTGGCAAGTTCATAGGTTTGTGGTAAGAATAAGTTTGGTTCTTAAAAAATAACCAACAAAAATGGTGACTCTACAAGGGAATAATTTGTTGAAGTACTTGCAGTAGATCATCTTGCCTTGATAGAGTATGTGAAGTTCTAAATTAAAAATTCTCATTAAAAGTGAGTGGCAATTTTGAAGAACTCTGAACCAGTGAAAAATACTATTGAAGTTCGGTCCTCTACAAATGAGGTGGTGAATCTATGAAAAGACTATGATAAGTGTGATGCTGACTAATATATCTAGGTATTTCCCCTTGTTTTAACCTGTAAAAGATAAAATATCTATATGGGCTCCATTTTTAAGAAATAATGATGTGTTCCCAATTTAGTGAATTAAAGCACTAAGAAAGAGAATGGTGAAGATTGTTTTATATGCTCCATAAATTGAAATTTGTAATATCTAGAGTAAGAGGCATACTTGTATTAAAATCCACACATTTGAGAGATCTCAGATGTATTTATATTTAAGTTGTGCATTATAAAAAATTTAAGGTCATGATAAAATTATGAAATAGGGTGGTAATCAACTAGAGAAGTTGATGTTATAATTTATAAATGGGTGTGGAAAAAATATATCATTCAAATGTGCACCCCCTATCATGTTATCAAAGAAGTTTCTCTATGGAACGATATAGACCATTAAATATTAATGGTATTCAAGGTTTCCCAAACCCTATGCCTAATAAAGTTAGAGAATATTTTCCAAAATTTAAAAGGAAAAGATCATAATCAACATCTCAACATTTGTAGATATTTTTTGATTTAATGGGAGATTATGAGATAAGTCATGAGGATGTTGTTATGAAGGTTTTTGTTCAATATTTAAAGGGAGATTCTAGAGATTGGTTTTAATATTTACTGGAATATTCTATATCTTCATGGAATTAGTTCATGGTAGTATTCATGGAACAACTTGGAGAAAGAATCAATCCATTTTTAGTAAGACAAAGATTTAACAACATCCAAAAATAAGAAGATGAGTTTGTCCCAACTTTTAATCTAATATTTTTAAAAACATTAAGTGACATTCTAAATTTTTTGAAACCAAGTGATGCAGTATGTTTGATTGTATATTTTGATGCATTTGATGAAGAAATGAGCTATCTATTAAGAGATAAAGAGCCTGCAACATTATATCATTAATATCAAATTTCCATGGATATTGAGAACAATTTGAAATATTCAATGATGAAAGGATACATGGCTGCAAGTGTAGGTTATTCTAGCACCCATCATAGAAATGAAACTCATGGACCAAAAAAATCGGAATGATTATCTAGATGATGGTGCTTCTATTGTTTCAATTTTCCCATCACTACAACACACTAATCATAATGAATTCAAAGTTGAACATCAACAAAGTTTGAGAAAAATTGACAGATATCTTTTATTAAAGAATTGTATAACATGAAGAGGTACAAGGATGAATCACCTTATTATTTGTTCTCAAGATTCTTGGATAATTTGTTGGAAGTTCCTAAAAAATTTAGACCTAAGGAATCAACATGCATTGATTTATTTTGTGAAATATTTGAGACAGGGTTGAGTACCTTGCCAAAAGAATTGAAATGTCACAGTTTTGATTTGACACTTGACTGGATAAATGGTGTTGAAGGAGAAAAATATGACCATGCATAGAGTATGATGCCTCAATATGTTAATAGAAATTGTCCCATTATGGAAAATCAGAACTTGATGTACAAAAGTGAAAATAGTGTATCAGAAAATGAAATTTCACCTGAGTATACAGATGAATATAGTAATCATAATCAACACATAAGCAACATATGTGAAAATTTATATACTAGTGATGGAAATAGAGGTGAACTTGTAAATATTGCTAATTACTCATCACAAGTCAGTGGTCAAGATATTGAAGATGAACATTTAAGCATTTATTCTGAGAGTTCTGAACAAAGTATATGCAGTGATGAATTTATTTGTGATGAAGATCATGATGAAAGTGTACCTAATTATTCTTTGGAGAGATATTAATGTTCCTATGAGAATGAGCTAGAGATTTTCTCTTCACCTCAAGGATATAATGATTTAAATGATAATGAGATTGCTTGTTCACAAGTGAACAAATTTCACATGACAAATACTTGGAATATAGTCCAGGATTGTTATCACTGGAGCATACTAATTCAATAGATGATGATCACTTTGAAAATAAGAACTTTTGTATCCAGTATCTTGAACCTAGACACACTGATAAAAATGATAAAGATCTTGATGGTGTAAACAATGGTGGATCTCATGTTAGTGAATATGAGATTGAATTCTTCGTTGATGTCCCTTATATTCATAGTATGATATGGACATGTTTTCATCTAATAAGGCATTTGTGCTCAAGAAAATCAAGATAATTGTTCAAAGACTAATGAGAAAATTTGAAATAACAGTGAGTCTTTGACATATAGAAAAATATGCCTATGAATTAATGGTACACATGACAATGTTTTTGCTAATCCTATTAATCTTGTTAATCCTAAAAGTAATGACATTTAAAATGATTATGATAAAAGATATTGGGGGTTTTGACAAATATAATTTTCTGAACCTTGACGCATGTGATGATGTGACTAATTTATGTTATTAGAATGATAATAAACTAAACTATGGTGCAATTCAATTAAATAAGTTTCAAATGTGTGAGCATTGATTGACCAACACATAGGAGAATTGCATATTGTGTGTAGAGAATGATGTTTTTATTAAGCCTGGCCACTATGAAATTTTTAGATTCAATATGGAGATAAATGATAAGGGGAAGTCTCATAGTGACCCTTTTAAAACACATTGTGAAATCTTCCATTTTTTTGTCAAAATTGATAGGAAAGTAATTGCACATGAGAATAATCCTAGTGATGACATCAAGCATGTCAGGGGTAGTTTTTGTCTTTAGACAAATAAGGATAGTATTTTTAGACTAGGATTAATACAAACAATTAAGAACGATGTTTTTGATAGAGGCAGACATTGATTCTTTTTTCTCATTTGGTGGCCTAGGGCCATCAAATGTGGTTTAAATTTTTGAATAAGGGTCTACCACCAAATGTTCTGGCACTTGGTCTACTCTCCCATAGATTCTAGGATCTCACCATGCCTATGAGAGGCATGTGTCCCCAATAGGAGAAACTAATGAAACCTCTCAAAAAAATTTGGTTCCATCCTAAATAAATGTGAAAGTCTGGTTTGGTCATTTGTGTCTGATTTAAGCTCATGTTCTCATCATTGTGATAGGGGTTTTTTTTCATTAAACTTGCTAAGAATTGGCCTAATAATCAAATAAACCCTTGGCCATTTTAAATTTCATTGACCTATCTTTCCTCTTCCCAGTCACTTAATTTGTCACTTGTGCCATTGAGATCATTGTTTTACCGGCCCCTGATATTAGGTTTGTTGATCACATGGATCCTTTCAAATGCTAATTTTTGCTTATGGTCAAAGGATTAATCTTAAAGTTTTAATCCTTAGCCTTTATTATTGGTCGAAACCTCATTCACCTAGTCATGTTCCCCTTTCTTTATGAATAACGTTTGTGGCATGTGAAGAATTAAAGCTTCATATGGGTCGCCTGATCGAAGGAGTCAATCTCAGTCATTCCCCATATGCCTGTGCTGGTTTATTGCTTCTTATTTTATTCACACAAGTTGGCGGGCTTCAACAATGTCTCATGTAATGGTGGAATCAGTCCCCTTGGTAAAGATGAATGGCACATTTGAAAGAGGATTGACGACTGATTGATGAAAGACATGGCTATATTTGTATTGTTCCCCGCGAACCTGTCTTGTTTTATTTCATATTGTTTTAAGGACATGGGCTAGTGGGTAGTAGCCATGTGGTACTGCTTTATGGTGGGTCCTAAATCCTCATAGGATAGTGGAATTTTTTTGAGGAATAATCAACAATAGATATCATGGCACATTTTCTCATTGGATCCTTTCCTCACACACTCGTATATTTTCAGCGTTAAGGAGTAATGGTCACCCGGGTTAGCGGGCAGAGTAACATCTATCATTATTTATGATCTACTAGATCTTGGGAATTATTTTTGATAGTCAATGACAAGTAATGTGGCTCAAAAATTAGCCACTCCCTACCATCTTGTGTGAGCCCCACAAATGTCCTCTATCTTTTGACGGGTGACCCGACATGTGCCATGTGGATTACTTTTGTGACATGACATATCTAGTTGGGAAATTAAGTGTATGATTGACATGCAAGTTAAGGAAATTCTTATCTCACTCGAGTCTCTTGATTTTTTACGAGTATGAAATATGTGCATTTAATTTTGTCATCATTAATAATTTGGGGTTTTTAATTATTGATTTGGTTCAAAGTATGATCAACGGTTAAGATTTAAAACTAGATAAAATGACTACCAATGCTCTCACACAAGATTTCCTAGAAAATTAATGGAGATGCCCACTAGTTGCTCTTTTTAATGAGTTTCACTTGCCTGATTTCTACCACCATTAAATTGCAAAAATATGAGGTCTGAGAAAAGGTTATGATTTCGAGTTATTAGGGTGGTGACTTTGCTTTGTGAATTCTTTAAGTAAGTAATAGAGTGAGATAATGGGGAAGGTAACTATAAATATCAACCCAATTCATCATTCCAAGAGGTTCAATCCTCTTGAATTTCAAGAATCTCCTCCTCAAGGTGAGCAAGGTGGACAAGAAATACTATTAACACCAACGAAGAAGACAAGAGCTTCCAAAGTTTCAACATGAGGTGTTCTTAATTGTGCCTACCACCTAAGTGGTCGAACTATCTCTGATGAATTGCCCAAATTAAAAGATAAGAAGGTTGAGAGGATAGAAAGAGAGGCCGTTAGAAGAAATAAATATCACTGAGCTTACATGGGACACCATTATTCTCCCATTGAGGTCTATGATTATTCTTCAGACAGTGGAAATGAAACTAATTATGTATATCATTTATATCTCATGGCCATGAAGGATTGGAATGATTCCAAGGACAAGGTGATGATGGTTACTCCGTTGTAGATAAGGACACTAAGTGAGCACACCTATTCTCCTAGTGACAATGTAAAGTGACATCCTATTTCTTTCCTTGGTTGATGCTCAAAATTTTGGTCATGTGTGTTAGTATGCTCTCTTTGGTCAAGTGTGCTATGAAGTGGGTCTCCGACCTTTTATGATTTTTTGTTGATGGTGATGCTTCTAGGGGTGAAGTGGATTTACATGTTTTGGTACTGCCACAACTACATTTTTGATAGTTGTTGGGTTGCCCTTATTAACGGTTTCTTGGAATCTTTATTTTTTCACTTGAATTAAAATGATGGTTACCTAAATCAGTTGGGGAATATTCTCTTGTTTTTTGTTGAAATTCATTTTTGAAATGAAAACAAAATGAAATGTAAAATGTAATTCAGCCCGGTTCTTGTTGCTCCCTTATCTTATAAAAGGGATTATATGACTGATTACAAAAAAGGGGATCAAAAGGTCGAGAAGTCGAGATGTCAATAGGTAGATATTTTCAAAGGAAATAGGTGCAAAGGAAAATGGATAGTAAGTTTTTTAGCAATATGTTCTAGAAAGGGATTAGCCATTATGTATTGTTTTTTATAACAATATAGACAACTAACTAATATAAAATTCATGTACATTTCTCTCCTATCTATAAATTATGCAAGATATGAATATGACAGTCAATGGTTATTTGTCTCTATCGAATTTCAATAGATGTGTTGTTTTATTTTTTCTTGTCCATTTAAGGAATGTATGTAAATGCTTGAACTTAAGAGTGAGTTTGTTCTAATATGTGTATAAGGATGCTAGTAAGAATTGAAGTATGAAAAGAACTGGTGGGAATATTGTAAGTCGGTGTTTCCAAGGCCGTAGGTATTTTCTAGAGTACAAAATTGCTATCTATATCATATAGGATTGTGGTTTGTCTCCATTTTCTAGAATATGGTACTAGTTTGGTTTAGTATTCATGCTCCATTTGGTAATTGAGTTGACCAATGATCACATAAATATAATTAAATTACTTGTTAGTTATTGTTCTTGGTGTATGGGAGTGTTGAAGGAATTGTATCTTCTCTTGTTTAGGTTAGTCGCTACTGTAAAGGTTAGCCAAATCTTGAGGATAGGATTCCCTTGAAAAAGTGAAGGAGAATCATTTGTTTACTTTGTGTTTCATACTTGAGACACATCGGTATCTAGGAACACAGGTTTTTTTGGGATTACCCTCCCTAGTTTAACAGATTCTAAAGTGAAAAAGTAAGGAACTAAAATACTTTACTTGTGTGTTGGCCAATCCTTACCCTTACTGATGATTGTCTTTAGCAAGTTCATAGGTATGTGGTAGGAATAAATTTGGTTATTAAAATATAACCAGCAAAATTAATGGTGTAATCTATTGTTTTGATGCATAATTAAAGACTTTGCATTGAGTTAGGGTGGAGACTTGAAGATTTGGAGGTACCTCCTTTGTAAAAGAGAGCTAATTGGTGGTTTTAGGATAGCGACAGTGTATTGGTTTGTGAGATTTTCTCCAAGAAACCTTGTGAGATCTTTTGGAAAGCGGTCTTAGATCCTAAAGTGAGTCTCAGTTGCTATTGAGTTGGCCTTTATACGACCTTATCTAAAATATATATCCAAGGGTTTGTTTTGAAGGCTACAAGCCTTAGGGTGAGTGTTTGAGACAAGTTCAGGGTATAGGGTTGCAAGAGTTGATTTCCGATTGAGGTATGATCAGTTTGAGTTGGATAGAGACTTTTCCCACCTTGCTTATATTAACAAGAATGCATGTGACAAGAAGATATGAGCATAGAAAAAGATGAAAGTCGAGGGAATTTAAAGTTTGATTTATGAGAGGGAAAGTTGAATTTTGAATTTTGAATTAATTTAAATCAAAAGTGGTGGAGCCATGTGACAATAAATAATAATTTAAAATTATTTACTTTTGAAAGATGGAAATTGACAAGTGGGAAATTTAAATAAATGATTTTATTTAAATGTAGAGGAAAAGTCAATAAGACAATTAAATAATTAATTCTAATTATTTAATTGTGGAGGAAATGGATAAAGTGACCGGTAATTAAATAAATTGTGGGGAATTTATTTAATTATGAGAAGACATTAGAATAAGAGTCGTATTCAAATAAATAAATAAATAAATAAATTTTATTTATTTAAATAATCAAGAGGAAATAATTGTTTAATTAAAAAAAATAATTAAAGAGGACATAAGGGATTAGCAACATATTTAAATAAAATAAATGTTATTTATTTATTTAAATAGTCAAGAGGAATAAAAGATGTGAATTAATAAAATAATTGAGAATTATTTAGTTAATAGTTGAATTTGGAGAAAATGACATAATTAAATTATGTTAAGAAGAAATATGGAGAAAATCGAGTTTGTAGGCCTAGGTCGATTTTATGTGTCTACAACTTACATGAATAATGTAGATGAATATGAGGCTCTATTGCGTGGTCTAAAACTAGCTTCAAAGCATGGTATTAAGATGCTAAAAGTATTGGGAGATTCTAAATTAGTTGTTTCCCAAGTAAGATCTAGATTTGTTTCAAAAAATAAAAGTCTTAACCAATATAGGAACATTGTTTGGGACACCATAGAAGGTTTTGATGCTTTTAACATATACTGGATAGAGAGAGGCCTGAATTTTAGGGGATATTTGTTGGCTAATATTGTTGTAAGATTAGATGATGTTACTTTTAATGTTATCTAAAATATAGAGGTGCAAACTCGGCCTGCAGTTCTTGACAACATTTGCAACTAGAAAGTGTTTGATAATGACAATGATGTTTTGAGCTTATTACACTGTATAGATCAATATGAGAGCCAAGAGATTGACTTCCATTCATTGGTAGTGGAAGTAGATGTTAAAGAAACTTTGCTTTGGAATGAAGTAATCCAATTAAAAACTAGAAAGGGTCTTTGATGGCCTTGATAAGTCAAATATTAAGCAAGCATCTTCCCATAAGGAAGATTTGGAAGAGATAAATCTTAGAATAGTGAATTCTCCCAAAAAGGTGTACATAGGCGAGAAGATGAAACCTCATGTCATAACTATGTTGATTTCCCTATTGAGGATGTAAAAAAATTTGTTTGCTTGGTCATATGATGACCTCAAAGCCTATAAGGAGGATCTATTTCAACATGAGATACCTTTGAAGCCTGATGCAAAGCCATTTAGGAAAAAGTAGAGGCCAATTAATCCCACCTTGTAACCAAAGATGTAGGAAGAACTTACAAAGTTAAGAGATGTTGGGATTATTAAACCTATAAAGCATTCTTCATGGGTTTCAAACATGGTTCTAGTTAGAAAAAAGAATGGTGACCAAAGGCTTTATGTTGACTTATGAAATTTGAATGTTGCATCCTTAAAAGATAACTATCATTTCCTAATATGGAAGCTATGTTACAAAAAGTGACAACATGCAAACTACTATAGATGATGGATGGGTTCTCAGGCTATAATCAAGTCATGCTAAAATAGTCCAAACAATACAAAAAAACATTAACTACACCATGGGGATCCTATGTGTATGTGATAATTCCATTTGGTCTGATCAATGTAGGTACAACATTTCAAAACAACCATGGATGTGGCCTTTGTAGAATTTATTGATTTGTTCCTAGCTATATAATAGGATAATTTGAATACACATAGCAAGAAGGAAGAAGACCACTATTCCCACTTGGAGAAAATATTTGTTAGAGCTCTTGAATATGGGATTTCTTTAAATCCCAAGAAATGTACTTTTGGAGTTAAGGAGGGTAAACTATTGGGACACATTATGTCTAAAGAAGGGGTTAGGATTGATCTTGAATGTGTAGCATCTATAGATAAGATCCCACAACCCAAAAATACAAAGGGGATTCAATGCTTTTTTCAGAAAACTAATTTTGTGAGAAGTTTTGTCACTAACTTTGTTGAAATTTCTAAGCCTATCTCTAAAATTATAAAGAAAGGAGAAAAGGTAGCATGGACTCAAGAGCATACCAAACCCTTTCAAGCTAGAAAGGAAGTCATCAAGGAAGCACCTATGTTCAAATCCCCTGACTATTCAAATCCATTTCAACTATTCACTTTTGCTTCATTCCATACTATTGCAAGTGTTATTATAGAAAAATGATGAAGAATTTGAGCAGCCTATTGCTTTCTTTGGAAAATCTTTGTAGGTTATTGAGCTTAAATATGATGTTATAGAAAAGCAGGCCTATGCATTGGTCAAATATATGAAAATTTTTAGGAAATATTTGATGGGAGAAACTATAGTGCCATATGTTCCGAGTGCTAAAATTAAGGATATATTCACTCACTAAGAAACCATAGGAAGAACATGTAGATGGATCGATAGAATCTAGGAGCTCAACATTGACATCTAGATTACAAAGCTAGTGAGAGGTCAAGGTTCGGAAAAATTGATGGCTGAGACTAAATTTGAAGCTAATCAGATCAATAAAGTTGAACATGAAAATGTTGCACCCATATGTGACATACAAACCTATGGATGGTACAGGAGGATTATGGAATACTTGCAGATAATGAAATGCCCTAAGGGTATGCCTAAGAATGAAAGAATAAATCTCAAACTACATTCTATAAAATATGTTATTATTTATGGAGAGTTCTAGTGGAGAAGCCCAAAAGGTGTGTTACTCAAGTGTGTTGATGGAGATCAAGCAAAAGATATTTTGTTTAAAATGCATAAGGGAGCCTGTGGAGGCCACTACATGGCAGAAAAAACTACTCATAATATACTAAGAATAGGCTTCTAGTGGCCAACCATATTCAAATATTCTGATAGGTTTGTTAAAAGATGTGATGCTTGACAAAGATTCACTAGTAAGTTAAAATTTTATAGTAACCTTCCTCTTAGGCCAATTTTAGTTCAAGCCCCCTTTCAACAATGGGTCATTGATTTCATTGGTGAGATGTCAGAAAAATAAAGTGGGGGTCACTCTTGGATCCTTGTTGCAACTAATTATTTCACAAAATGGGTTTAATGAATCCCCATAAGAAAAGACACAAGAAAAGTAGTGATAGAATTTTTTATGAACAACATATTGAGTAGATTTGGAGTCCCGAAAAGAATTATTTCTAACGATGCCATGTGCTTAAAATTTATAGAGTTTATTGACTTCTGCAATACACATGGCATATGTATTTCTTACTCATCTCCCTATCACCCTTGAGGGAATTTACAAGCATAATCTATCAATAAGAGTTTGATGAAAATATCCAAATGGGTGATTGAGAAAAACAAGAAGGCATGGAATTCAAAACTACAACTTGCATTCTAGAAAAACAGGACCACAATCAAAAAGGTTGTTGGTCAATCACCATTTAACTTGGTATATGGGGTGGAAGCAAGGATACCTCATAAAAACTTGACAAATATATGTAATTTTTTTCAAGAATATAATGATTGCATTTGTGATGAGATGCAGTACAGGATGAAAGAGCTAATTGATCTTGACGAAACTAGAAGAGAAGCTCATAAAACAAATGAGAATTGTAACTTCAAGTCATGAACCTATATGATAAAAAGGCCACTCAAAGGAAATTTGAATTTGGATGCATGGTCTTAATGTGGAATGGAAGGATGGAAGATAAAGGAAAACATGGGAAATGTGATCCCCTATGGCTCTACCCATATCTGATTGTAGATACACATGTGGAAGATTCATACTTCTTGCAGTCCCAAACAAGTGAACTTCTAGAACTGCCAGTACATGGAAAATTCTTGAAGACCTATTTCTCCTGAAATAGGTTGCATTCCATGTACATTGTATAGTCTTGTACATAGGTTTGGTGTGTTTACTTTCAGTTGTGTCTACTTACCTTGCCCAGGCTAGCTCCTAAATTTTTTGTCTCTCTTTGTTGGTCTACTTCACCATGAGATCTAGTTTCTCACCATACCCACTAGGGGTATGCATCCTCGAGCATGAGCCACTGGTAGAGATTCTTTTTTTTTTGAAAATATGTGATATGTCTTGCCTTGTCATAGTTCAATGCTTTTGAGTTTTTGGGTAGCGCTTAGGGTTTTAGGTTGAAAACCCTCTTTTCAAATTTGTATTGGCATGAGAGTTGAATGTTATAATCCTTCGTTGACCTGTCTACCCGATTATGAGTCATTTAAGTTGTGTCTTGAGCCATTAAAGTTGTTTTCCACTCTGGCCCATTGGGTAAGATCTATTGATCACCATATGCAAATTAATCATTTTATTTTTCCATGGTTAGGCTATATAATTTAACGTTTAAAGACTTAAATCTTTATTTCTCAAGGGTCATAATATCATCGACCTAGTTGTGGCCCCATTTTAAGAACTAAAAATTTTTGCATGTGCAAAAATGAAAATTTATGGTGGTCATTCAATCGTTGCAAGTCAATCTCGACCGTTCCCTGCATGCCCATTCTAGTTTTTTTCCTAATATTTTATTCACATGGGTTGGTGCGCTTAAGCCATGTGTCTTATGCTTATGTGGGCCCAACGCATTTATTGAATACTAAAGGTGATGTCAAAGGAAATCAATGATGCTCGATTGATCATATGGCCACATCTCGACCATTCCCCACACCCTCGTTGATGTTTATTCTTCATTAAAATAATCTCATGGGCTGGTGGGCAGTTGTTGTGTGTCAAGTTTGATGGTGGGTGTGATTCTTCCAAGCGATGAGTAGGCGGAGATTTGAAGGGAATTGATGGTCGATAGTAGGTGATAAGGTTCAATCCTGACCTCTCCCTGCTATCTCGTGCAGGTCCCTTCTTTAGATAAAAATTATCAATAGGGAAACGATGATTGCCATGTGGAGCAACCTAGAAGACATGGAAACATTAAAGAAAAGGGTGAATATTAATCAAGTATTTTCAAATGGGACATGAACGATAAAGGATGCAATACTAAATGAAGGTATAGTGCATCTGTTTTAAGATCTTTTAATTTGGGTCATTGATGGTGTAGGAGGAATAAGGCCACAAGAAATTGGCTAAGATTAAGATGTGAGTAAGTGGAAGCCATGAGATTTAATCTCAACCCTTCCCCATCTCCTCGCTGATAAAAGGTATGCATGGTTTAAGAACCACAATGGAAAGGGGAAGAGGACATGTGGATTATGGCTACAATGATAAAGGAGTGATGGGACCCATGACACATTAGAAATTGGTTCCATGTAGCTTATTGGAATTTAATGAATATTGCAGCTACATAGAATCATTTTTTTCAAATCAAGATGGTTAAATCTAGATCATTCATCGGTTAATGTGTCCACATGATCAACAAATAGCATTCAAAACTCAATTTGAGGGCAAGTGAGCCTTAACAATGGAAAGAACATTGAACTACCAAGGAAAAAGATTGCATAGCTATTAAAACTAATCTTAAAACCATAATTGAGCATTGTGAGGACATTCTACACACTTGGAGAGCTCGTGTTGTACTTTTCAGGCTTCTCAAATGTCGAGGCTAGGGTTATCAACTTGCAAAAAAACCAATAAGTAGATTACTAGCTCCTCATCAAAATTATTGATAAATTGTGTTTTCCCCAAGCCTCTAAGTCAATTAGAGTTTTTCTTAGTTCTATATTTGAAGGTTTGACATTCATTATGAAGAGTTGGTTAATCTTGCATTATCATAATTGTTCAACAAAAAATAGCCAAGCCTTTGCGGTTTTATTTTGACCTTCGCGACTGTGCCTTACTTTTCAAATTCTCACTGCCCTCGGAGCTCCCCACGTGGTTTCCTTGCAAATCTTTCTGCATTTTATCGCTTCGCTTTCCATCGGTTTCCATTTGCATGCCGCATGGCTTTCTCTAGCTATCTTCTGAGCTATGGCCCACCTTGTACTTTTTGTTGCTCGGAGCGTGCCACGTGGCTCGCTCTTGAAGATTTTCTTTGGGTATCTTTTCGACATTTTTCTAGGCTCCATCTGAGTGACATGTGGCGGTTGTTGCTATGCAAGTTACCTTGGAATTACTGTCGTGCCTCTTGTACTCGCCTACTACTGTTGTTGTTGTTGTGGTGCCATGTGTTCTCACCTACTACTACATGGTTCTCTACTCTATGTCGTGGCTTCACTGGCATGCTCCTGACCGACTGATGTTGGTTGTGGTGGCTTGAGATGTTCTGAGCCATTGGTCTCTGCTCATAGTTGTTTTTCTCATGTTGTACCTTTAGGTGGTGGGCTGACCTTTAAGTAGGGCCGTGCATCTTTTATTTTGGTTGTTGTTAGGTTTGCAAAAAACTCCCAAGCATTGGGAAGAAAGCCTATGTAATAGTTCAATTCTGTTTGAAGACTCTAGACTGTGCCAAAATGGATTCAGCCTTTCTGTTAATTCATGCATGTTAATGAGACTATTGGTCTATGTTGTTAGCTTCTTTTATTTTGTATGAATGCCTATTCTTCAGCTTTCTATGATCCTTCATAACTCAATAAATGCAGATCATGTTTTTCTTTGACTCTTCTGTGTTAACTGATGGTTATGCTAAGATTATGTTATGCAAATTAGAGGGTACTCTTACATTTTAAGTCCTTTTGAGAAAACCAACCTAATGAATAGTAATTTAGTGGTTTGGGCCTTTGCATTCTGCACTGTGCTTTGGTAGATTTGTTCAAAGCTTTGGCGCATCGCTTGTAGTGTAAGTTTATATTTCTACTATCCTTCTCACTCTTTTCTCACCCCACTAAACAAAGAGCCGGCTTCGATAAAACCTTGGAGGTTACTTAGCTAGTGCCCAATGTCCCCCAATAGCTAAGTTTTCCCATGAGATTGCTGCTACATGCAAAATCCTGCGTCAATAGTTCTTTTTCTAGCACACCTGGTGGGACTAATATTAGCACAATTGCCTTATTAGAAATTAGAGTGTATGAGCCATTGGCCTGTAACAAGATTACAGACCACAATAGTACCTGGCCAACTTGTACCACCATTAGTTTCTGTGCATACGAGAGGTCACCGAGGTAGCCCTTCACCTCCTCCATCTCCTCCTTCTCCACTGCCGCCTGCTCCACCTATACTTATGGCTACTAGAAATTACATAGCCTAGGACTCGAACAATTTGTTAGTTGCTCCTATGCCTCCTGTGGTATGGGCTCCCATTCCTGCTTCTGCCCTAAAAACTATCCATAAGTACTCTGGGGATGATTCAAAGACACCGACAGAACATCTTCAAGATGTGGCAGACATATGTCTAGTTCATGGCATATCAAATGAAAATGTAGCTCTTAAGCTGCTCACCGCCTCCTTCCAAGGAAATACGCTAAACTGGTACAGGACCCTTGAAGCTAGTACTATTGCAAATTGGGACCAGCTGAGAACTTCGTTCTATGAGAATTTTTCAAATGTTGGGGATAGATCATCACTGTACCACCAACTAACAAATATAAAGTGAGCTCCTCATGAGGCACTACCAGATTTCAATGCAAGGTTCCAGTCGACCTAGCAGAGAGTTCCTGTTGGTAGTCGACTGCCTCTGAATTTGGAATTCATCTTCTATTTAAAGTCAATCAATGCTGATATCTCTATGATGCTTCAGGAACTTGGCGGGGTGACTCTACTTGATGCTTATGCTTTGGCGGTCACTGCAGAAAACAATCTAATCGCGGCTGGGAAGTTGGCACCGAGACCCATCATGCCATTGTTTCTCGAGTGCAATGCTGTAGAAGCCGAGGTTCCTTCTACTAGCATGCCTACTGCACCACCCTAGTCTATGTATGTATATCCTGGGATAGTTTCAAGTACAGTTCTGAGTGTAGCTCCGGTGCCTAACCCCCTGATCGCTGAGATGAATGAGATGAGGGAGTAGATGCAAACCATGACTAATGAATTAACTACCATGAAGCGACAACAATATAACTATCAGAAGTTGGCTTACCAGAGTTACAAAGGTAGAAAAGCTCTGTATCAACAAAACCAATGGCAAGATAGGTCACGCAGAAATAATCAAGCTTCGTCGAGTAACTAGATAGTTCCAATAACTCTACCAATGTGGACCATGCATCCAAGTTCAAATAAGGAGTTGGTGGCTGGACAAAATAACTTAGTCGAAGACGTTAACTCATGGTGCTTTCCTTGCAACGATGCACATATGCCAAGAAATTGTCCGTGGGGAAATTTGCAACAAAAGATTATGGAATAGCATAGCCAAGGTAATGTACCTGATTCCTCTAATCAGTCTTATGCTTCTCAGCAGATGGAAAATGTGGTTTTTGCTGCTCAAATGCAAGGGATGTCTATTCAGCAGGAATCAGACATAGTTCTGAACCAGGCGCTCTTTTCATGGATGGAGGGAGAGGAGTCAACTTTTCCAAATGATGTCCCTATTGATAAGTGCCCTGAGTGCAATCTGACTATAACACACGTTCAAAGCGAAGATTTTCTGGAGATTTCAATGCTCCGCCAGCCAATGCCTAGTCCGCCAGCAGGTCTGTCGGTAGTCCCACAACAACCTAAGGTGGTTGTTCCTAGCTCTCTGAATCCATTTCCATCAAAATCGAAGGCTCCTATGATCACCCCTACCATTGCCAAGCTGCCAGATATCCTAGCCATGAGGTCTGCACCAATTGCAAAGCCTAGGGGGCAAATGACCAGGTCTCATCAGTCGTGAGTGCAGTTCAATGTAGTGGAACAACTCATGAAATCATATTCCAACGCCTCTTTATGGGATGTCTTGGCTATTCGCGATCAGAAAGTGCTTCTGCAAAAGGAATTGTTTGGAGAGGAAGACTCGAAGGTGCTTAGCTCACCCGGTGAAGGAAAAATACCCTAGGCGGATGTGGATAAAGTGCTAACAATTCAACCAGAAGTAAAACTTGAGCCTGGAAAGGAGGGTAAGCCTAATCATAAACCCTTTTTTCTAACGCTTATTATTGGTGACAAGTTGTTACATAATTGTATGATCGACTCTAGTGCTAGCACCATTGTCATGTCTAAGCAAGTAGCTGATGCTTTGGGTCTAAAGTATGAGCCTCGTAATAAGGGAGTTATGTAGTTGGACGGAAATAAGGTCAATATCGTCGGGGTAATCAAGGGGTTGCCTATGACTTTGTTTGCTTGCCCTAGTATCACTGTAAATACGGATACTATACTCATTAATATTCCTCCCCTATTTGGGATTTGTTTGTCTTGGGAATTCACTATAAATGTCAGAGGATATCTAGCAATGGACTAGTCACACCTAATTCTGAGGACCAAACATGGAGCCAAGATTGAACTATTGTCAGAAACTTTACATTCTGAACATGTTGCTAATGAGGTCTTGCTCAACTTTGAAGCAACACATACTTCAATCAGTCTGGAGGAAAGGTTCAGTGTGGAATTTTTGGAAGAAGAAGAGTCCACTAGCTCCTGAACGGAAGATGAAGAAAATTTGTTTAAAGAATTTATTGAGATAGATCCTTTCGGGAATTACCATGCAACTGGCCTCGGAACCTATGTTATACATGAAGAATGGTAGATTATGCCCAAAGTTACTAAGGAGCCCGGAGAAGAGCAATCATTAGAAATGTGGACTTTGTACTTTGATGGTGCAAGATGCAAGGTGGGAGCTAAAGTCAGAGTTTGTTTGATATCTCCTTTCGACGAAAAGATCATGAGGTCATATCACTTCCAGTTCGCTTGCTCAAACAATGAAGCAGAATATGAGGGTCTTGTTCATGGTCTAAGCCTGGCAGAACAGATGGGTTCCAAACATATAAGTGTGTTCAGAGATTCGGAGTTGGTGGTTAACCAAATCCGTAAAATTTTCGCTGCAAAGAATATCCATATGTGATCCTATCGACATAGAGTCTGGGATCTGATTGAAAACTTTGAAGCATTCAACATTCAGGCTATTCCAAGGGAGATGAATTTCAAAGTTGACAGAATGGAAACTATAAGAGGTCAGTTTGAGCCAACCTCCAAATTATTAAGAAACAAGCATGCAGTAAGGGTAATTGTAAGACCTGCTATTCCAAATAACAATCAGGACTGCATGTGTTCGATAGCGATGCTCATATTGCATCATTCCTCTAGTCATCTGGAGAATTCATTGATCAACTGCAATCAAAGATCACCGAAGCTTATGGGAATCAAATTATCTAGCTAAAATCCAACAAGCTTCCAAGAGGCCTAGTCACTCTAGAGAGCCTGTTTGATTTTGAGGATGTGACAAGAGACAAAAGGAAGCTTGTGGCTGACAAGGGCGATTACACCAATTTGCATATCGAGGAAGACAAGAAGCTCAAGGTTGGGAAATAATTTTCTTAGAAGAATAAGGATAGATTAAGACATTTATGTGAGGAATACCCAAGTGTAGTAGCCTGGTCATATGATGATCTTAAAGGATATGATCCCAGGATCATCAAACATACAATTGAGTTATTAGAAGGGGCGAAGCCAGTTCATCAAAAATAGAGACCTGTGAACCCAAAGATAGAGTCTCTCATATCAGAAGAGCTAAACAAGTTGATCGCATCCCGAATAGTGTTTCCGATTAAACACAACACTTGGGTGTCAAACTTGGTGCTAGTCTGGAAGAAAAATGGAGACATATGCCTATGCGTAGACTTCCGAGACTTGAATAGAGAATCCTTAAAGGATCATTACCCCTACCTTCAATTGAGGTAATTCTACAAACTGTTGTTGGCTCTAAAATGTTTTCAATGTTAGATGGTTTTTCGGGCTACAACCAGATTCGAGTAAAAGAGGAAGACTGACACGAGACAATGTTCACCACAAAGTGGGGGACTTATGCATATGCCAAGATGCCTTTTGGACTTTCAAATGCTAGAGCCACTTCTCAGAGAGCCATGGATATTTCCTTTAAGGATTTGATTCACAAAATTATACTCATATATCTGGACGATTTGATAGTATTTTGAAAATCTGTCGACGACCATTTTGATCACTTGGAGCTTGTCTTCCAGAAGTGCCAAGAATTCGGGATTTCTTTAAATTTGAAGAACTGTGTGTTCGAAGTTCCCCAATGAAAGCTATTGGGATATGTCGTCTCTAAAGAAGGCATTTCCATTGATCTGGAGAGAGTTGATGCAATCCGGGAATTTACGTTACCTATCAACAAGAAGGGTGTGCAGTCTTTCTTGGGTAAGGTCAATTTCATTAGCCGCTTTATTGCAGATTTTGTAGGTATTGTTCAGCCTATTACCTTAATGCTAAAGAGGGACCAGATTTTTAAATGGATGGTGGAGGCCAGGAAAGCTTTTGAGCTTATAAAGGAGGTTATTTCTTCTGCTCTTGTGTTGGTAAACCCCGATCTATCAAACGATTTTATCATGTATGTTTTTGGTGGCGGCAATAGTATTGCCATAGTACTTATGCAAAAGAGTGATGAGGAATTGAGGGAGTCCCCTATTGCTTTCTATTCAAGAAATTTAAAAGAATATGAAGTAAAATACAACTTTGTAGAAAAGTAGGCCTGTGCCATTGTTAAAGGGCTTAAGAAGTTCTAACATTTGATATCATATAACAAGGTGATTGTTTGTGTACCGCACCCTAGTGTGTGGGAGTATATCATGGAGGGAGAAATCATAGAAAAGAGAGCTAATTGGATCAAAAAGATACTAGAATATGATATTGAAGTAAGACTTGTCAAGACTGTCAAAGGAAAAGGACTGTGTGAATATCTAATGGAAAATAGTGAAGCAGTGACAGAGCTTGAGGTTCTGGAACCTGTGTTTTTGAATGAAGAGACTTCTTAGGGTGACTGGCTGGAAGATAGAATAAACTTCATGTAGATAGGAAGGTATCCGATCAATCTTCCTTCTTTTAAAAGGTGTTTCTATCATTTGTAGAATAGTAGTTATGTTCTCCTGGAAGGTGTCTTATTTAAAAGAAATTTTAATGGCATTCTGCTAAGGTGTGTAAATGAGGAACAGGCTAGGAAAATATTAGATCAATACCACAACAGCCCAGCTGGAGGACATTTTTCTGCAAGGACCACAGCGATTAAAGTTATATGTGCTGGTTATTTCTAGCAAACACTTTTTACTGATGCCTTTTTAATGATTAGGGCCTGTAATGAATGTCAATTTCACATCAAAAAGATAAAAGAATGTTGCCATGCCATTAAGGCCTATAGTAGTGGATGAGCCTTTCACTCAATAGGGCTTAGATTTCATTGGGATGATTAACCCTTTCTCCTTGGCTAGACATAGGTGGATATTAACAGCCACAAACTACCTCACTAGGTGGGCAGAGGTAGTGCCACTAAAAAATGCTACAGAGGTGGAGATTGTTAATTTCTTAGAGGAGCTGGTGGCCAGGTTTGGCCCACCTAAAACAATCATTTCTAACAATGCTAAAGCATTCCTTGGCTCAAAGATGCACCAGTTCGTGTTAAAGTATGGGGTTTTCCTGAAAACATCTTCTAATTATTACCCCTAAGGGAATGGCCTCGCAGAGTCTACTAACAAAAATCTTATTAGGTTGATAAAGAAAATAGGCTTGGAACACCAGAAAGAATGGCATAGGAATCTCCAGATAGTGTTGTGGGCAGACCGAATCATGCCCAAGTAGATACTAAAGGCATCTCCTTATGAGATGGTGTATAGGAAGGAGGCATTGCTACCTATTGCCATGGAGATTCCTGCCCTGCAGTTGCTTAAATCTCTAGAAATTGAACATAACAGAGGAATGGAGATGAGGTTTTCTGAGTTGCTTCAGGTACAGGAAAAAAGAGAGCATGCCCTTGAGAAGATGAATAGCCACCAATAGGTGGTTAAAAAATGGTTTGAAAAAAAGGCGTCGGATCAAGGTTTACAATGTAGGGATTTGGTGCTCAAGCTCAATGAGCACGGAGCAAAACTCAGTCAGCACAGCAAGTTCGACAGCCTTTGGGAGGGGTTTTCAAAATTACCTAGTGCAAACAGTTCAACTCTTTCGAGTTGGAAGATGAAGAAGGCAACGCCCTCAGTATTCCAGTTAATGGAATACATCTTAAAATTTTTTATTAACCCCACACGCGTGAAGGCCATGTAAATTGTAAATATGTAATTAGTTTTTCTTGCTTTATGTTTTGGGGTCTTCTCAGTGCTTCGTAATAACAACAATCATGCAAGAATTGAAAGAAAATTGTAAACGTGCCAAGATTTCTTAAAAACACATATATTATATATATTGGCCAAGAGTTACATTATATATGGTAGAGGCTAGTGGCCTTATATCGACATTACAATGTCTACTATAAAGTGGATGAAAAGTGAAAAAATAAAAATGGGGACCATCCATCATCAGTGCGAAGGACCTGTGATTGCAGTAACAACGGGCGGAACAAGATGAGGTAACACCATTTGTTCAAAATCTTTGTACTACTGAAGATTTTGGAATGGTTCGACATAGTGCACACACATGAGGAAGTAGCAGCCAACATGAAATTTGGCATGATGCTTCTCATGAGTCTCCAGTTCGAAGCCGAAAAGGAAGGGCCTAGACGAAATAGGTTCTCCAAATTGTTGTAGTAGGCAAATGTTGCGAACCGAGGGGATCCCATGATTAAACTCAGCCATGCACACAATCTGCTCCAAGCCTCCAAGGTAGCACCGAGGAAAGACTCACCTTGTATGCTGTATGATTTTGTGTTTGGAAATGTTGATGTTCAGTAGTGAGGCAACAAAGTGAGAGAAAATACTAGTGTTCACCTGGTAGTGCTCTTCATACTCCACGCAGTCTTTCCCCAGGACCCACTTAATTGCCTTCACATACAACAGGTTCTTCATTCCTGTCATGCGCTTTAAGTGCTTGCATCTAATCTTGCTTAGGAAGGTAGCTTGTGTCTTCTTGCAAACAAGCCTTACTAGTGTTTCCATTTTGCTTACTATCCTAGCTAGAGAGAGAAGATTGCTAAACTAACAAGGGTGTGCTAAGCAAGGAAGCTTCGAGCTAATTGTGATTTTTAATGTTGCTAATAGCTCTATTTATAGACTGGTTGGAGCTCACTCACTGAGGCAGCCCATAGGGGTGACTAAGCCAAAGTGTGTCGCTAGCCTCATTTTTCGGTATTGCAGCATGTGAAGTAAATCAACAAAGTACAGTAGTAACTTTCTCTATCCAGGTTGCCGAATTCATTGGAAATTAGCCAGGTGCCATCTTGGCAAGCCGTCGTCCCATTTGAATCAGTGTAAATCTTCAAGAAAAGTTGTTGGGAAACATGCCCAGGTACGTTCAATAAATGTAGTAAATGCGCAAGGCTTGTGAAAAGGTTTTGCAAGGTTGCCTGAGCACATTGTTCAAGAAAATTTAAGTACCACCTCATGTGAAAAGCTACCTCTTAAATGTAGTGAGCGATTTGGTAGGTGGACGATCTTCCCGCATGAATGAAGGGTTGGTGACGCATATAGCAATGTATGGAAGGCTGACACGTACACCTCTTAGCCGTCTTTCATGAAGATCACTAAGGCAGGTTGAGGCATGCAAAACACATTTATTGCAAGAAGTTATCAAAAGATAAAACAACTAAGGCATTCGTAAGAGAGAAAGAAATTTTCAAAAAAAACTAAGCCATTTGTGAAAGTTTACAACAGAGTTCTTGCGAATACCGAAATGGCTGAGATTGTAGAGAACCCATCGCAGACCCTAGCCACAACAAATATTATTGAGCAAATGAGAGCAGTGCCCTGTGTGTAGCTCTATGACCGTGAGTCTTATGCAACTCCAGGCATCCCTGCAAAGCCCTGTTGGCCTTTCACCCACCCGATAGACCAGATGATATTAAATGCGATTTCTCACCGAGACCAAGCTTTGGTTGCAGAGGATTGGGATAATGTCTTTGATCCTGAGCTATCTACAAACCCTAAGAGTAATAGAGAGGGCACATGCAAAAGAATGAAGAATGTACCAGATCCTTTCAACAAGCACTTTTAGTTTTGTGGGCTTCCATAGTACATGGTTCCTTTGGTACACCCATGCCCAAAAGTTGTGGCAGCATGCATGACATGCTTTGATGCAAGCACTGGAGTGATTAGCGGCAACAATTTTAGTGTGTTCATTATCCTGAGGCTATTCAAGATATGTTGTGTGTCCCACTTCCCTTGACTCGGGAGGTGGAGATTTTTGAAGTGAAAAGAATGCAGCAAAAGTGGGGCGGGCTTCAAAAGGAGCAGCAGTTTTACCACTCTAAGATTAACCAGCCGAAAAGTAATTCGGCACCACCCAAATTTCCTTTTGGTCTGAAGGCTCTGAGAGGTGGGTCTTCCTCTATCACTTCTATGTTGGCACTGGTGTGTGGTTTGGATACAGACAAGCACATTTCTGAGTTTCAAATGTCCCTCAACTTTATGATGAAAAAAAATCATGAGGCTCCACTCTTGAATTTCGCAAGAGTTATTTGTGATGGGATTTGGCAGTAGCTGCAAGATTTTTAGGCTGGTTCTAGGTTCAAGTATCCCTCCTTTTTTGCCTATTTGATTTTGCATCAGAATCTGGACTATTTTTCAACATTTATGTCTCTGGCTATATTTGACGAGGGCGGATTGAAAAAGCCAATTTTGACATGGACTCTTATCATGTCAAAGACCTTTGATTTCTATGCATTTTTGGATTTATTCCTAGCCCCAACTCTGAGGGCTTTGGATGGACCTGGCATCAATATGACTGAATGCATATTGCCCCGACAAAGGTCCTGGTTGGGAAAGAAAGCTCTTACCACCCTGTGATTGGTTCTTTGGCATGGATTTCACCATACTCTGCATGCCTGGTTTCACCTGGGAGCCCTTTTAGCTTCCCTGTTATCTTTCAGATAGAGTGCTGGCCCTGGAAGCAATGAGGCAACTATGTACTATTGACAATGATTACTGGGGAGGAAAGCATTTAACCTCCTATTTGTTGTTGCCAATCATGTTTGAATCTGTATCACTGATTAAGAAGAGGACTATGAAGATTGATACTTCAGAGATTCTGCTTTCAAAGTTGGGTCATCTTGGGTTGGTGTTGATAGAAGATACCTGGGTTTACAGCCCCGAAAATAATTTGACAGGGATCGGCATCAAGCTCCTGCATGCACCTCGACCATTCTGGGACCTTCGCAGAAATGCTGCAGAGGGTGAATTAAATAGATATGTAGGCCTCGAGTATCTACCTACTAGGGATAGTCAACCCCCATGGCTAAACTTTTATTATGTCATGAGAGGTGCTGAACCAAAGCATAAGATTAACCCATCCTTGTGTACCTAATTGAAAAAGCTCCATTGGACGTCTGAGAAGATTCGAGGCTTCTGGATTTACTGGCAGGAGACTCTAGCCACTAACAAGCTTCATGAACAAGTGGCCCTTGATGAAAAATTTGATGATATCTGGGAGAGTGCGCATCTAGACATTGAAAGGTCTTTGAATTGTTCAACATTCATGCAACATTACAAAAGGGAAGAGATTGTTTCAGAACCTGGAGAGGAGGTGACTCAGGTTCCCCCTACCATTGTTGAGAATCCAAGGCATGAAGAGGGTACTGGCAAGCAGCCCATGTAGGAGGAGGATTCATATGCACAAGCATCAGAGCCTTCCAGCTCCTCCAAATCAACATGAAAGCAGACAAGGACTACTAGTGGTCGGAGGCAGGTCATTCTTGACTTTGATGATTTTCCAGATGAGAAGCGGCAATGAACCAAAGAGTCTATCAGGGAAGAATAGCGAATGATGGAGGAAGCGGTTGAAACGTCTATGGCTCCACATGAGCCTCAAGTAACTTTTCCTCCTTCTTCTCTCTCTTCTATGTCTCTAGTTTCTTCTTTTTCTACCCCTATTTCTTCATCTGCACTAGTTTTCTCTACCACCAGATATCCCAAGTAGTCCAGTCTTACCCCTCCTGGTTTTCCCCCTTTACCCTCCGCTTTCCATCCTTTGCTCATAATGCGATTCGGTCCAGGTTCTGGGCTTGTGAGCCAACAATTTGTATCTCCAAGGACTAGTCCTACGGTTGGTGCATCTCCAGTCTTCCCTTATACCTCATTTTCATCGCCTTCGAGTGGCCAATTCATTCCACCATTCTCCCCAGCCACTATAATGAGACCCAGCAAAACTTTTGATGCATTGAGTATGCTGTCTTTTTTCGTTGGCCGTCCCACAAGAATACCCTTTTGCTAGTGGCCTAGGTATCCCTACCCAGGAATATTTTTCACAATTTGATGCAAACAAGACCACCCGAGCCAGCTAGATAAACAAAAGGAGGTAGAAAGATGCGACTAGGCAAGCAAAGCCCCATTTGTAAACCGTATTCAATGAAAGCCAAAATTCTTTGATGTTTGCAAAAATCACTCCTAATGTGATTAAGCCAATGGAAAAAATGCTCCCAAGTGACTATTCTGTGAATGCTGTTGGGCTCAACTTGCAATAGGCTCGTCTATGAGACAAGGTTGAGCTAATGGAGGAGACGCAGAAAATAGTGACCATTGATTACCTCAAGCTTAACCGCCAGATAAAGAAAAAGGATGGTCAGATTGTGGAGCTTAAGGGCAAGGTCGATATCTGGGTAAACAAGTTTAAATCCCAGGAGAATGAGATAAGACACCTAGAGAAGGAGAGGGGTGTCTTCGAGGGTCAAATAAAGGAGCTTCAAACTATGAGCATAGAAATCATCCCAACTCTCCAGCAGGAGGTGGAGCTGAGCCGAGTGAGTGAAGAAAAGCTTCGTGCTGAATCTAAGCAGCTAAGTGAAGGAATGAGGGAGCTCCCGTAAAGCACAGATGCGGAAATTAAAAATGCAAAATGGGAAGAATTGGCCCTAGTTGAAAAGGAAAAAAAGGATTTCCACTCTTAGGGAGCACGTGTCCACATTGGATAGAAATTTGTCAAAGTTGAAGGAAAATTTGAGCAACAAAGAGGTGGAATTGACCACTCTTAGGACCCAACCCCGTGCGCCTTGGATGAGCTCATTGGTAATTGCCAAAGAGTTGTATGCCTCGTATTGGGACAAGTTGAAGGCATTGTACCTTACTCTTCAGCCCACCTTAAAATTTATGGTGCAAGCGGCTAGCCTTTGCGGAACAGTGAGTGAATCAGTACAGCAGGTTCAGGAGTTAACTTCTGACAAGGTTCCAGAGGCTAGGACTTTATTGAGTAAGTTTTATACCACTTCTGATGAGGAATTGAGCAATGTGGGCATTGGTGATCGAATCATGGTGGCTATGGGTGCAGGTATCCTCATCTCTATGCACGAGGCCATTCAACAACTGGCGGAATGTAGGTCTCTGTTGAACCAGGTTACCAGTGATATGCAGGTGAAGTTTTCCCATTTAACTCAGAGAGGTCTTCCCTCACCTTTCGTTGTAGATCAGGCGGTAGCAAGTGTGGAACATGATCGAAGAGAGGAAGCAGGATCTTTCTGTTTTCCAATCTTTTGATCAATCTTCAATCACCATGGAAATCGAGGGAATTGTGCACCAGCTGGTGCACCTTTTCTTCCAATTGGAATTGGAAACAAAGGCATTAGGCAGATTGCCTTTCAAGGCAATTATTGATCTCAGGCTAGCCCATGAGAAATTATGAGCTCTCTCTATGCCATCAAACAAAGCTTGGACCAGTCTACAGGCTGCCCTCTCGAGGTTGTGAGCAATTCTAAGTGATGAACCAAGTTTCTAGGGTTCTGCATTCCGCGAGCGAAATGCCCTTGTGAGTTGCCAAACTGTTCAACAAAAAACTGCCAAGCCTTTGTGGTTTTATTTTTACTTTCACAGCTGCACCTTACTATTCAAATGCTCACTACCCTCAGAGGTCCCCATATGGCTGCCTCACGAAGCTTTCTGCATTTTATTGCTTCACTTTTCACTGGTTTCCATTTGCATGCCGTGTGGCTTTCTCTAGCTGTCTTCCGAGCTATGCCCCACCTTGTACTTTATGTTGCTTGGAGCATGCCACATGGCTCACTCTCAGACCTTTTCTCTGGGTATCTTTTCAACCTTTTTCCAGGCTCCATCTGAGTGACATGTGGCGGTTGTTGCTGTGCCAATTACCTTGGAATTGCCGTTGTGCCTCTTGTACTCACCTGTTGCCATGGTTGTTGTTGTGGTGCCACATGTTCTCACCTGCTACTGCATGGTCCTTTTCTCTATGTCATGGCTTCACTGGCATGCTCCTAGCTGACTGATGTTCGATGTGGTGGCTCAAGATGTTTTGAGTCGTTGGTCTCTGCTCGCGGTTTTTTTTCTAGTGTTGTGCCTTCAGGCAGCGGGCTGGCCTTTAAGTAGGGTCGTGTTTCTTTTATTTTGGTTGTTGTTAGGCTTGCAAAAACTCTCGAGCACTGGGAAGAAAGCCAATGTAATAGTTCAATTCTATTTGAAGACTCCAAACTGTGCCAAAATGTATTCGGCCTTTTTGTTAATTCATGCATGTTAATGAGTCTATTGGTCTATGCTGTTATCTTCTTTTATTTTGTATGAATGCATGTTCTTCAGTTTTCTGTGATCCTTCATAACTCAATAAATGCAGATCATGTTTTTCTTTGACTATTCTGTGTTAACTGATGGTTATGCTAAGATTATGTTATACAAATTAGAGCGTACTCTTAAATTTTAAGTGCTTTTGAGAAAACCAGCCTAATGAATAGTAATTTAGTAGTTCGGGCCTTTGCATTTCGCACGGTGCTCTAGTAGATTTGTTGAAAGCTTTGGCACATTGCCTATATTGTAACTTTATATTTCTGCTATCCTTCTCACCCTTTTCTCACCCCACTAAATGAAGAGCTGGCTTCGATAAAACCCCGGAGGTTACTTAGCTAGCGCACAACGTCCCCTAATAACTAAGTTTTCCCATGAGATTGCTCGTACATGCAAAATCCTACATCAATAATAATTAGTGTTGAACCCTTGTATAGGCTACGAGTTTTGTTCCAAGAAGCCAGAAACACTATTTTGTATTACTTTTTATGTCATGGCTCCCAAGGCACAATCAAGAACACCCTCGTATAAAGGAGAAAATTATGTACCCAAAAGGCCTTTGAATAAAGACCTTATCGACTAGTTGCCACCCTCAACCTATGAAAAACCTAAGGGTCAACTACTTCTCCAAGGTCCCCAAGTAGTTGATGGGTTGATTGAAAAGAATAACTCTATAAAGAATGTGAAATTACCTTATACTAGATGGAAATTATTCTTTAGATGGTTTAGAAACCAAAACATGGGTATTCTGATAGGCAACCTTTGAAATTGTGACCTGGGAAAGTTGATTATACCAAATTTCTAGATGTATGTTGACTTTCTCAAAGTAGTAGCCAACAATTATGACCTAGTCACAAGTAAAATAAGGACATATGATGGGAAGGAAATGGTTAAAATTCGCAAGGAAAATTTTTCTCTTATGTTCAGTCTCACTAGATGGAATGGTGAAATTCCTAAGATTAATGAAAGCCTCCTTAAAGAAGAATATGATAATAATAAAATTTCACTTAAATTCCATGTCCTACCAAGGTATCTATCTGAAGTTGGAGGCCGCAGGATTACAATAGGGAAATTTGATAAGGAGCCTTTCCCTGTCAATTATTTTATTTCCTACTTCCAAAAAATCTTTTACTCCATTTTCCAAATAATTGGTTATGATCCTATCATGGGAATGCCTATGGCATGGATGTATATGGTAGGACATATTCAACACCCCAAATATTGTACTATATATGACTATGTGGGGTTTCTTGCATAAAGATTCATGAGGAATTGATCAGGTTAAAGAAAAGAGCAAATGGAGTAAGGTTTAGTTGGTATTCATTGTTGATGCATATGTTTTTGTTCAAAGTTGCACCTTACTTTGGGCAGCATATGGTTTTGGATAGGAAATAGGTTAAATTAGACTTGCCCATGCAATGTTGTACTATTGTCTTAGACAATGATGAAAAGGCATATGACTATGTGACATTTCAGAATTTGTTTGCTTCAGAATTGAAGAAAGCCCTAGTTGTGAATATACCTAGAATTCCTTAGGCCCTCCATGACTTCTTGAGACCCAAGGAGAGAAGGCCAAAATTGGGGGTTGATCATAATTGGGGAGAAGTTTTCCCATACCCCAATTATATTATTTTAAGATTATATGGCTCCACTATTTCACCCCACTTGCTACTAAAGTATGTACCTAAGATAATTGGTTTCCTTGAGATAATATGGCAACTAGGAAGTGTGGAAAATGAACATCTGTTGAATCAAGGAAAATTAAAATTCTTTCCTATACATGTTTTTCTGATTTTTTGATGACAAAAGGAGGCTAAAATAAGATACTTGATATAGTTAAGGCATACCACATGCAGAGAGTAGTAGAGAGGATCAGATATGACCTTGAAGGCTTCTTGGCCTAATTGAAGGAAATAAACAAGAGTTATAAATTTGTGCACATTTTCCAATTCTCGAAAGATGTAATAATAAATTTGTTTGATCCTTTAAAGCAAGAACAAAGAAAGGAAAAATGGATTTCTTTCAACAAAATGTAGAGAAGGATAAATAAGAAAAAACTCAATTTCATTATTCTTCCAGAGGTTGATAATGTTATACAAAAGGTGCAGCATGTGTCCCAAAATTTTGAGAAAATAGCAGGCCATCTTGAAGGTGAGGGAATAATTAAGGATAAGGGGATGGCCCCCATTAAGGAAGAATAGAGTGAGGGAGAGATCCCTACTATGGAAGAGAAAAATTCACGTCAAGCCCCTGATGAACCAAAAATATTGTTCTTTGTGAGGAAAAGGAGTAAGGAAATGAAATATGACACTATTCCAACTCCCTCCCAGCAAGAAGATATAAGACCTCCTTATTCTATGCTACAAGTGCCATCACCATCTCCTCTTAGGTCAATAGGTCCTGAAATTGTGGATATTGATGCCCCACCATCAATTGCATCACCACCAAAGGAGCCCCTATTGAAAAAGCAAAAGGTTGAAGTGACAGATTTGGTGGATTATGCTGATGAAGATTTTGATGATGATATTTGGTTATTAGAATAGGAAATAGAAGAACAAATTCCCATTATAGTAGTAGTGTGGCAACACAATAATTAAGTATGAGGTTAAGTAAAGTTGACCTCACTGGGCTCAATGGTAAAGATGATATGTGGGTAGATACATGCACAATTTTTTTGGATGATGATTCATTTATAAAGTCTCAATATTTTCTAGAGTTTGCATATAGGGAAAAAAGAGATGAATATGTCAATAGCTTGGCCATAGAAATAAGTATTTATCCAAAATTTCCTGATGCTACCATTCAAGGAAAGGGTTTAAATAAGATGAAGGATAAGTTCCAAAATATGGTTGCAAAGGAAGGTAGAGAATTGGTCAAAAATAGTGGTATTATGTTACTTCTAGAGTGGGATTTGGATTTTGATATAGCCTTTGATACAATAAAGAGGTGTGATAGGCCTCTTTACAATTCTGAAGAAGAAGTTGTGATTTCATTTCAAGGCTCTAATTTTAGTGAACAATGGGATGTATTGTCTATTTGGCTTGTCACCTCAAGTATAAGAAAATCTAATATTGTTGAGCTTGTACCTAACTACAAAGGAGGCCTAATAATAAAGAGGGTGTCAGACATATCAGCCCTAGAAGTAGAAAATATGTCAATACATGTAATAGAGTTCACAAAGGCCATAGTAGAATCAGTAACTACAGAGAAGGAGAAGCTTAGAATAGAAAACAATAATTTCTTCATTCAATATGTAAATATTGAACAACACAATATGCAGTTGCAAACAAATGTTTCATTATTGGAGAAGTTTCCAAATTTTCAAAGACAAAAGCACGAACATGCTAGTGTTGATTCCCCTACCACTTCTCAAGAAGCTGCACCCCCTGAATTTATCACTGAAATAAGTTCCTCATGGGAAATTGTGTCATATAACATGGGAAGCACACCCATTTCAATAATACAGCCTAGTACATAAAAAATAGCCTAGTACATAAAAAATGCCACAAGCTAAAGGATATATTAGCATGGAGGAATTTCTCATGCAATTGAATGAATATAAAGGAAAATTTGATGATCATGATAAGGATCCTTTTAATAGAAATATGAAGATTTTCACTACAGTATTGGAGCATCTCAATAGAGGGGTGAATAAAATATTGAATAGTATTCATCAAAACTATTCATCCATGGTGGTTGCCATGAATAATTTTGATAATGACAAGGAAAGAGCTATTCCACTTATGGAAAAATAGATCCCTAGGATGAAGGAACTGAGATTGATGTCAATTGGAGCTAAGCAGGATGCTAACCCCCCTGAGAAGTTCAAGCCAACTAATAATCTTGTATGAAAAATTGAAGGCTACATGAGAAACATTGAACCTTTGGAAATCAAGATAAGGGATCTAGTGAAGTGCTTTCATGAATAACATCATGGTCTCCTTCCATCCATTTTAGGAGATGATGGTAATATAAGAACCCTGTAAGAATGGATTGATGAAACTAATAAAACCATTTATGATCAAGAAATTTCAATTTGTCAAAAATATGATATGGGCACACTAAAAATAAATATGGATATGTTGGCTCATGCAGAGATTGTCTTGTTAGAATTTGACAGGGAGGCCAACCAAATTGTTACCAAGTATACACCCTATAGAGAAAGATCTGATGAAGTCATGAATTTTGATTGGCCTACTGATGAGGAATTCAAGGCATGGATAGGCATATATTTGGAGGGGGTGGTGGATTAATATAAAGAGGTGGGGTGGTGATTTTAAAATTTGATTTTGAATTATGTAGTTGTGATGAGTAACAGATAGGTGAAAATGCACTACATAGCCTAGATTTAGTACAGATTAGGCTTTTCCTAAAGTATAGAAAACAAAGAGAATTTTCTTTAAATTGAATTGATGATAGGGCAACAAACGCGGACTTTCTCTTTTTCCTTTATTTTCATTTCATTCCTTTGGTTCTTTCATTTGGTGTGTGTGGGCACATGTTTTGAGAAAACTGCTTAAAGATACCTTTTGGAAGGTGGGGACCAGATCTCCAACAACGAATGAAGATTATTCTTTTTTTTTCTGATGAAGGCTTTTTTCTTATGATGAATATTTGATTAGTTTGTGGTAACTTAAAATATGGTAATATTTGTTATAGTGTTCAAATTAAAATTTTACATGTGTACTTCTCAGTCTAAAGCTTGTTTTACTCCCTTGTCCTTATAAAAGGGAATTTTGGGCTATTAGATTTGAGTTATGCACATTGAGAATATAGAGAGAGCATATATGAAGTCTTATCTTAATTTTAGAGGCTAGCACATAAATTTTGTTAATTGTATGTTTTTTGAGCATATCTAAACAATAATGAATATCTAATGAGTCTATTATCTCTCCATGTTTTACATTGTATCTGAATTATTAATGAAAATATGGATCAAAGATCATTTCATTAATCTTCATTGTCATTATACTTTGATGTATGTTTAAATTTAGTTTTTGGTTCAATGGATTAGTTAAAATTCTTTGACTAAATCATGAATTTGTATACATGTTTAGTGGGTTTGATAAGTAGTCATAGAATCTGAATATTGATGTGTGAGTTACAAGATAGTCTCACGTAGATCATAGATGTTTAGAATTAAATTCACCTTATAGTTTGATTTGTTGTGTTCTGACTCATTGCCCAAAAGATATGGCACTAGTCATAGGCATTATTTGTATCTCCCATGGTTCTGATTATCCAGTTTGAGAAAAATATCCATAAATAATCTTTGAATCATTTTACCTTTGTTAATTTTGGTATTGTATGGATTCTCATCTTTATAAGTGTTATCTTTCAAAGGAGTTGTCGGTTTCTTTAAAGATTCCATTGATTTAACATTTTATTGAGAATACATCTATTAATTGTGCATTGTGTGGTATAGTTGTGTAGCAAGATTATATAATGCACATTGTTGGATTACCCTCCATGGTCTTACATGGCCTAAATTGTAGGATGAAAGCATTATAGTGTTTCCCCATTCTTTGGCCAATCATCTCCAGAGTATTTGATAATTGAAGTTGGCAAGTTCATTGATACTTAGTGGGATCTACTTCATTCTCCAAAAATAACCATCACCTTGGGAGTGGATATCAGTTCTTGATGGTCACCTTGTTGAACATCCAATAATCTATACACAGATGCAAGGTTCCATCCTTCCTTTTCACAAAGATAACTACTACTCCCCAAGGAGACACATTCGGTCTTATAAGCCCTTTTCTCAAAAATTCCATTAACTAGGGCTTCAACTCATAGAGTTCAGTGGTGGTCATCTAATAGGGTGACCTAGATTAGGGCTAAGCTCCCAAGACAAGGTCAATAGAAAAATTGAATTCTTGCTTCGGAGGAAACTTCGTAAGTTCATTAGGGAAAGCATCTTGGAACTCCTTGAGAATAGGGTATTCATTTAAATAGGGCTCCTTGTTGTCAGGGTTAGTGAAATGCAAAACATAAATTTCACATCTCTTTTGACGAGCCTTCTTGAGCTACATTGCAAAAATATGTCTAACCTCAAAGGGTCTTTGCATCCCACAAATTTCTACTGGGTTTCCATAATCATCTAGATAATTGAATACCTTATCCTCATAGCTCACTATAGACTTATGCTTAGTTAACCAATTTATTCTAAAAATTACATCATATGAGCCTAAAGGTGTGAGATACAATTTGACCTGATTTTGAAAGGTTAGAAGCTCTAACTCACTACAAAAGAGACAAGTATCTACCCTCCACTATTCTCAATCACCATACTATACTATCCATGAATTTTCCATGTATATAGGTCTAATAGATATCTTGGATATTATTCTAGGATCAATAAAGCATTCAATAGCTCCAATATCAATTAAGATGGACACAGATTGGCCATAGAGCTTACCCGTTAGCTAAATTGGCGAAATCTAATACTCTCCCTATTTGTTATCCACTGTAGCATGGATTTGGTGATGTTGAGTCTACTAATATATTCCTTCCTTCCACAAATTTGATCATTGAGGACAATTTGAGGCCCATTATGACCTTCACAAGTATAACATCCATCATGAAACCCTTTTTGACCTCCTGACTTGTCCCCTCTGAAGCCCTTCTTCTTATGGTCATCTTTACCCTTGTTTTTATTTGTCTTCTTATTCTTTCCACCATTACCATATTCACCCTTCTCGTGTGACTCACTTCCCCTTTTGATATTACAGATCTGATGGCTCTTGTCTCATTTATGAATTTTTTTTTTCTCATACTATGACTTAGGATTTGAATTGCTATGAAGGTTGGATAACTGTTGCAATTTTTTTTTTGTTTGGTGGATTTTTGGAAGACTTCATGCATGGTAAGAGGATCATGCATATCCACTTTAGCTCCTATGTGGGGCTCAGTCCCATTATGAATTTATAGATACAAAAATGTTCATCTCACTGATACTGAGGCACATATTTCAATATGTTGGTGAAATTTACCCAATACTAGATCACAATCATGTTCCCCTAGGTTAGATTATGAAATTCCATCACTTTCTTGTTAAAGAAAAGTTGTGGTAGCCATCTCCTCCTAAAATATTCGAGGAAGAGATCCCAAGTGATCTTAGTAGGCTGAAGATTCCTTTCTAACTTCTCATTATCCCACTAAGTAGCTACTTCATGTGAGAGTTGATACATAGCCCATGCCACTTTAGTTTGATCAGAAAGGTTACAAAGCTTGAATTATTTTTACATCTCTATAGTCCAAGCCTCTACTCCTACTTTGATAGCATTACCATAAAACTTGGGTGATGCTACTCATTTGAGATATTTCCCAAGCTCATCCTCAATTCAACCTCATGGACCTACCCCTAGACCACTATCTCCTTGATTGACTTCTGCATTCCTATGGTCTCGGTCCTTGCGTGCCACTCAAAATTCTTGTTCTATGTGATCCATGCAATACTCTTACTAGTTTAAAAGCTCTAGAATCGATTTCAGCCTCTTGTTATGTTTTTTATCAGAACTACTACCACCCACCTCTTGCTTGGTGGTCACCATGTTGAATCACACTTATCCTACAACAAATTCACGTTTATCACATCTCAACACTAGGTTCTATGAATAAACATTTTTATTCTACATCACATAAATTTACACATGCATGCATCCCTCATTCATAAAAGACATACACATTCATGCATAATAAACATATTTTTGAATCCTTCATTTGAACACACCAAAAATATATGTGGTTTTATTTATATTAAAGGTGAATCAATAGACCTTTATTTACAAAAGGATTCTTGTTACATTATTCCTTTTTCTCTTCATCAAAAAGAGGACATTCCTTTGGGTCCTCATCTAAATTTACATCAAGATTAATAGAAGAGGATGGTTGAGCATGTAGGCTCTCCTTTTCCTCCTTATTCAACAAGGGTGTGTTGGGTCCACACCCTAGAGGCCAATCGTAGAAAGATTTGTGATCTTGGGTGTTCGCTTCTCCTTAATCTTCAAGCCACTCTCTAGCTTAAGTCGTGTAAGGGCCTCAGCTAGAGTTTTGTTGTCAGGAATTTTAGGTTGAACCTTTGTCTTATATTTTTATTCCATTTTGTCATTCTTATGTGAGGGTCTAATGGTTTTCCATTTCGTTCATCCTAACTTTGACCTTCTCATACTTGCACTCAATCCAAGTTCGATCAATTCTCAAAAAACTAACTTTGGGCAAGGGTCAACTATCCCTAGTCAAACTATGGTAGACTCAAAGGCCTAGAGTCAAACCTAGCTCTAATACCAAATGTAATAACCCTTCCTAAATTATTACTTAAGGGTATGTGCAGGATCATCATGGAAAAAATAGGCCCTTAAGTGGCAATGAAAAGTCAGAAAATCAGAGTTAGGCAACTTAACGTAAAAATTCTAATAAGTTAGCTATATTATTTCAAAAATATGTAAAAATAGAATCTATATCAAATTGAATGTAGGTTCTAAACTACTAGGTCTATTTAAAAGAAAAATCTATTTGGTGAAAATTTGAAATTTCAATGTAGTAGTGCTTAAATTTTAGGGAAAAAATAAGAAGTAGGTGTCTGTCTGACCACCCCAACCACAATAAAATGATAATATTTTTTTATAATATTTTAGATATAAGTAGAGGACTCATGTCCCGATGTGATGCATATTTTTTTGTAATTCTTTTCCAAGTAAATAATTAATTATAAATTTTTAATTAAAATTTTTAAAAGGTATAAAAACTTGTATGTCTAACCACCTTAACTTGGTCAAAACTTCATGAAATTCATTTTTTTTTTAATCCTATACTATGCGAAGCATAGAATGTGACACATGTTTTGGATTCAAAAAATGTGATACCATTTGAAAGCTATAAAAAAATTTCAATCAGCCTATCAATCAAGACTTTATTTGTAATTCACATAGAAAATGAATAATAATTATTTATTAAATTCAAAGTAAAACATAATTTATATTGGTGGAAAGCTGAGAATCTCCTTTAAAAACCTTTTTCATTTCATCAATTTTGGGTAAAAAAAAAGTTGTCAGCCACATGGGCCATCATATCACTACATATCACCACTTTTTGGCCCATCATGATCCTGCACATACCCTTAATTAATATTATTATAAATGAAACATGAATATATTCAAATTAAAAATACATAACTAAGTAATTATATTCATTCATAACAACACATGTCTAATTAAAATGAGTCAAGATTCATATATTCAATTCAAAATTCAAATTACAATATCAAGTTTGACTTGGCTCATAAGGCCACAAATTCATTACATTGTACAAATTTTACATCAAGGTACATCAAGTATTACATCAATGTTACATCATAGACTAAATAGTCTTGTAAACATATAAGGTTCTTCTTGTTGCTCGCATCCACTAGTGGACAAGAACATGGTTGAAGCACTTTACCGCCCAACCAAGAAGCTTACACTTCCTTAAAATTCTTCCAACTTGAAGAATCCTCGACCCTACATGGAAATTTTAGCAAGAGAATAATATGCAAAGTGGAATTTTGTGTGTGCCCATACATCAACATGCAATTTCTATCTACAAGTTAGAAAAGAAAATGCAAGATCTATGCTAGGAATGGAAGAGAGTGATATTAGAGAGTTCATACATACAAAATAAACTATATTTCTTGGCCAAACATAAAAATTATGTTGCAACAACAAACAATAGGTTCTAGTAAATAAAAACTATACTCTTTGAACTCTATTTCAGCACTCATCCTAGAAGGTAACTATCTACATTACAACATTTCATAATAGCTATTACCTCTAGCAGCATCTACCCTAAGGTTCTCTAGTCTACTTAGGTATCACTATTCTATTCAAGGAAAAAAGTATTCTTCTCACATATGTCCATGAAAATGGAAAATAATATTCATAAATTCATCACTAAGTAGAAATCACATTCATGATTCAAATGGAATGATACTTTATATTATTTATTCATATCATTCGCATGACCCATGTTTACTTTCAACATAAAGTATTATCCATTTAGAAATGAGTTTAGTAAGAAACAAAAGAAGGTTTGCCACAAGTATGTGTATGTACATAGATGAAGTCTATGTGCATACACATATATGTGGCTACTTAAGTTATTAATTTGTGCATACATTCTGAAATAAATCATTAAATCAGATTACAATAATTTAATAATATTTCATTTTTGGCTTTTCTTTTGTTAGAATTTCATGAAAATAAAGAATCCAAAACAAATTTGTATTAATAGTTTCTCACATGTTGCTTCTTTTGTATTCACACAAGTTGTGATATTCTAACATTAATTTTTCCATATGAAAATTCATTGTTTTCAATAGAACAATATTGTTTCCAACTAACCAATTATCAAACAAGCTATTTCATGTAGTTCTATGTTCATGGTTTATAAATAATCAATGTTGTTTCAACCAAATAGTTTATGAGCAAGACTCTTTTCAACTATACATACACTTTTATAACATAACAATGTTGTTTACAATAGAACATTCACTTTTTACATTAATACAATACTGTTTCAAGCTGACAATTACAGTTTATGACAAAATAATGTCTTTTCCAATGGAGCATCACTATTTATAATGATACAATGATGTTTTAAGCTAAACAGTTACAATTTATGACAAAAAAATGTTGTTTTCCACTAGAAATTCACTATTTACATAAGTGCAATGATGTTTCCAATTAAAACATTATAGTTTATGAGAAGACAATGTCATTTCCAGCAAAACATTCACTATTTGCATTATACAATGTGTAGACAAGGAAAATATACCAACACACTTGATCAAAAAAGGAAATTTGTGTAGGCATATCAACAAACCTTACTCATGCAATAGAGCTTGCAACAAACTCACACCAAAATTGTTGAAAACAATGATCAAGATCAACCCATCAATGAGCACCTTGAAGATGTTTCTACTTCATCCAACGATCAAATCAATGTACATCAAGAGCCATTTTTTAGTCATGATCAAGACCCCTCCTACAAAGATATATTTAAAGGTGTTGATGTTATTTGATCCTATTGACATAATCCAAGATCCATTCACTAATGATTATGTTGACAATGTCTCTACATCACCTAATGAGTTAGAGGACATATCTCAAGAATTTATTCTAAAGCATGATCAACATCTTCCATCAAGGTCTAGCAATGGGCCTTCCCAAGACATATTGGAATCCTTTGACCTCATGGTTACAGATACTAAAGGGATCCTCAACTCACCATTTGATCCAAGTCCACCAAATATCAATAGGATATTAAGCCACTTTCCATGCCTAATGAAGACATCCAAGTACCCTTATAAGCAACCCATTCTTTGAAACTAACCCATGTCAAGAACTTGATCAAAAACATGTTAAAAGAAATTACAAAACTAATCGAGATCAAATTTTTTTATCTCCAAGCTACTGCAATGATATAATGGGCACTCTCCTATCTATAAAAGATATCACAAATGATGATCATATCCATATAGCACATACTCCCCCATATACCCATGAGGTGCTTTGTTTGGATGGACACATAGATGATATTCATTCAAAACAAGAGTCTCATACTCTTAACATTTGTACACATGATCAAGGTATAGAAAAATCTAGAGACACACCAAAGGTGGATCATGAAGAAAGTTTCTATAGAAGTGGTGAATCAGAAACATCTTGTGAAGACATATCAAAAATAGATCATGAATAAGGCTCCTACATAAGTCGTGAAACATCCTTTGAAATGAATCATGAGGAAGACTTTTATGTGGACATTGAATCATCATCACATCTTGAAGAAGCATTAAAATCTGATATTTCACAAGATCAAGCCAAAGATATCAATCAGGAATTTATCCCACATATGGAGGATCCTATCACTTATAAACCTGGATCGATTAAATTTTTTAGGGAAAGTTGTCTCATCAATAAAGAAGTTGTCACCTTTGAAGATCCACCACAGAGAAGAGAAGGATTAGCACCTTGTTTCCAAGGTAAATTATATCCTATTGCAAGTAAAAAATTTCAACAGATGAATTATCAAGGTAGAGGATTAGGTCTGTATTAACAAGGTATCCTAGAACAATTGTAGATTATTGGTAATCCTAAGAATAAATGTCATGGTTATTTGACAACTAAGGGATCTAACCATGTAAGTGATACCTCTATAAAACTGGGGGCAACTTCGTCTCAAGCAAGCATCAACATAGGGGGCACGAAGAATCCTTATGGTGAAACTAATGCTAATACTACAACTAGCCATGTAATGAATATTCATCCACCCATCACCCCATCCACGAATTGGGACCAACATCAAAAGGAAGATTTGAATCAAAGCACAAAGAGAATTATCAAAGCAAAAGAAGCTAAGAAGCATATCAGACAAATCAAATACATATGGATACCAAAAAATACAAAGAAAGATGATCGCTATCATACTCCATTAGTCAGAGAAACTATGGGGCAAAATAAAAAAGGGAAAAGTATCCATCAAAGATGTCCAAAAAGGAAAAAGAATGCTTCTCAAGTGACATACAAATTGTATCGAGTTTTTGGTCCTAATTCCACACACACTTATGTATTCACCCATTATTTCTCATCTTCCCAAGTTTGGAGAATCGAAGGTTCCAAACTATCAACCAATCCATCTTTTATTCCTAAACACACTCCACCATCCATGCCTCCACCCATAATTTCCAATTCTCACATTGACCATGTATTTGCAATGACCCTTCATCATAAGTATTCAAAGGGAACTCTTACGATGTGTGCACAAAGACAGAGTTAACTCTGGTATCAATAAAGCAGATCAACGATCTCAAAAGTTGTATTCAACTGCACATATTTTGGAAAGGCAACTTCTTCAAGAAAGATATCGATGGCACATCATGAATAAAACATCTACATCGATAGAACCAAGTGGTTCAACATGAGCTTAAAATCTTTTAGCAAAAAATCCAAAAAATCAGAAAATATAAAAATCCAAAATATAAAAAATCCAAAAAAATATAAAAAAAAATAAAAAAGGATTGAAAATAGTAAAGAGAAAAATTATCCTCTAGTTAAAACCACTTCGGTGGCACTTTGGTCAAGTACTATAATGAAAACCTAGCAAACAGGTGTCATGTGTAGAATCGAGCATCTACATGCACTAGTTCAGATGAAAGAATCTCATCCCATCCATAATAAATCCAACATTTCCTCCATCTTACCCATAATAAATCCATTCATCCATGAACCATTTATCCAATCAATTTTCATCTATCTGCATCCATACTCCAAGTTATCTTAATTTTGATGAAAATTTGGTACACACTTTATACTTGCTTATGGTAAACATCTTGACATGGGTCATTTTCATTAATCCTATCCTATCCAATATTATCTAAGCCATGAACCACTATCCAAATGCGCATCCACTACCTAAATCCATTATCTTATTGCAAGATAATCCTTGGCATCCTTTGCATCCTTACCATATCCATCCATCCATCTATCCAAGTATCCACCTATGGCCTTCCATACATTGCTAGACACTAGGGGCAGATATTTATATCTTGCTTCAAGAATAAATATTGATATATTTCCTTCAACTTATGTGGTCATCCAAACATTGGTAGACATAAAATCAATTTGGTCAAATAATTTGTGAGCGAAAATGCCAAATCACTAGCCCATCAAATATTTTGAGAAGAATATGCTCCTTATCAAGCTTTATCTTTCATTGAACATTGATCAAAACAATCAATATCAGTTGCATCTAATGTGTACTTCAATGTCACATCAAATCATTCAAAACATATTTTGTTTCAAATCAAGCTATCAACCAATCAATCCATCATCATCTCAGGATATCCTTCCTGATGGTCCTTGTGTTGCTTAGCACTATCCTTACATTGTTGTGTATCCTCAACAATGTTATCATCATCAATCTCAAAATCCTTGTGTTGTTTAACACTATCGTTGCCTTGTTGTGTATCCTCAACAATGTTATCATCAGCAATCCATCAATCTAATCAATCAACCCTAGCTTGGTTTTCAACAAAATCCCAAAATAGAACACTAATATCATATCCATATCCAAATCATCAAAATCATGCAAAAATCCAAAACACCTCAAAAATATGAAAAATAAAAAATAGAGTCATCCTACTAAACTACGTCATCTCTGAGCTTGAACGTAGGCAAGGTTGATCTTTGATCATCCCTTGAGACATTTTAGGTCAGTCCTTTAGGTGTCTATTGCAATGGAAATCTATTTGCCCATCTATTTCACATTTTAGGTCAGTCCTTAGGCGTCTATCACAATCTGGCAAGCCATTTTCCCATCTATCTCATCAACAATCAAGTCAATTGTCATCTAAACTACAGCGTCTCTAAGCTTGAACATAGGCAAGGTTGATCTTTGATCATCCCTCGAGACACCCTGGGTCAGTCCTTTAGGAATCCGCTGCAATAATTTGGTAATACGTTTGCCCATATATCTCATCATTGAGTCAAGTTTGTCATCCGTTGAACTATGTGGTCTCTACGTGTATAACGTAGGCAAGGCTAATCTATGGATCAGCTCCTGAGACCCCTAGGATAGGTCTTTAAGTTAGTCTCTTGGTCATAAAATCTCGAAAATACCAAAAACATTGAAAAATCTAAAAATGAAAATAGCCTCAAAAAATTTTAAAACATCAAAAACATCCAAATATTTGAGAAAAAACCCAAGATAGTGCACCCATCTCATCTTGCTTTCACCCAAAATAATCACCATTTATAATAAAATCAATCATCACCTTTGGTGAGTCAGTTGAAAGAAAGTCTAGCAGGTGCAAAAGTGAACACCTAATCGTCAAAGTCTCAAGTCTAGGTCAGTAAGCAAGCAAGTTGATCAACTCAGAGTATCAATAGTTTATCATCCAATCAATCTCATCCAAACCCTGATCACAATATGTCCTAGGATGAATCCTTCCCACGATGGACATAAGCATTAGGTATCTCACCTTAGTTTAGCCTTGGCTAGCGGTACAAAGAACATTATCTTGTTTGATTACTTTATCTTTGTCTTTTTTGAGTTATCTTATTTTGTGCTCATTCCAAGGACCTCTCGATGATGCCTAATCAAAACCAGGTTTAGAGAGAAAGGAATGGGGCAATGATCATTATATTTTTTATTTGTTGTGCTTGTTGGATGTTGTAAAATAACTTGGTGAATACTTGCTTTGTTAGGTCCATCCTAGCAAGGTTTATGTATGTCAAGTGTGAACAAGAGCACTCCTATCTAATTGCCGAGTCAATTTCTATCATACTAGGTACATCTCCATCCTGGTTCTTTATACCTTGATGCATCGTACCTATGTGTATTATCAAACATAAAGTAATTGGCCCTTTGAAAATACCAACTCCTAGTAATAAAATCATCACCATCATCATAATGTAGGCTTGTTGGATCCTCCTTCCATCTATCTTATTCTTCTTATTCTTCTATCTTTTCTAACATTTCTATCTAAAGTAGATCTCAAAATATACATGAGGCTACCCATGGCCGATGACTATATATACATCATCAAAATTGTCTACATCAAAGAATTATCTTTCGTCCTCTAATCAATAGAACCAATCCTCTCAAATTTTATCACCATCTCGATCTGAAAATCAAATATTTCTGCTTGATCTCTCAAGGGGGCAATATACCGGCATAATCCTTCTTGCCGGGGCAACAGTGGGGCATTCAAAATATCAGAAAAAAATTGAACTTTGATCACAACATTTTATTCTTTGAACCAATACAACAAGTGCATTGCTTTAAAGAGGGGAAAAATATAGACATGGAAAATATACCGACCACACCTAATCCTGATCACTAACATTGTTTCATCTTGAATCACCTTCTTGACTTATCATCACCTTTAATTAAATAAACCATTATTTATATAATTAAATCATTATTCCTTGTTGATTAAATCAATCACTTAAATTTAATTATCCTTATATCTCTGTTTAATTAAATAATACATTTTATTTAATTAATCTCTAAAGTCATCCTATTAAATTGAATAAATTAAACCTTGTTCTATTTAATCTAACATCATTATTCTATTTAATTAAATAAATCAAATCCCTTTATTTAATTAAATCTATCTCTCACCCTTTTGATTTAAATCAACACATAAATCTAAGTCAAAATTGTCAAATCATCTAATGACCTGTTAAATTGATCAAATCCTTATTAATTTAATTTTAATCACTCCAATCCTCTAGATTTTGCAACTTGCACAATAAATCAATTTATTTCATTTATTAAATCATCATTTTCCATTCAAAAGAGTATCTTTTGTCGAATATTCTTCCAATTCAAAAATCCCTCCAAAAGGGGATGGGTACTTCCAACAAATAATTCAATGCCTCTTACATGTCCTTGGCCTTGAGCCAAGTGACATTAACTCCATTCTTCTCTCCCTCCAACATGTCACTTTCAAATTTCAAATTTGAATCTCATAGCATTTATCATGCACATTGACCAAAATATGCACAACCTTCAACCATTCACATCTTGACAAGTGGCACTTGGCCATTGGATGTTGAATGATCCCACATTGCTCAATTTCACTCTTTCTTCCAATTTGGAAATCTATAAATGAGAGACTCTTCCTTTCATTCTATCATCCACAATCTAGAGAAAAGTTACTCTCTTCACAGTGAGAGATAATTTTATCCACTTCAAGTCAAGTGTTCATCATTTTCATGATTTCATAGCTAGGTTATGCCAAAATTCCATCAAGGAGCTGCAATCATCATCAAATCATCAAAGAGATTACAAAGGAGTTGGGAAAGGGCTAATTTTGACACACCAATTGGCACCAACTCCCCCATGGGATCAAGAGTTTGCATGCTTAATTAGGATTTCACTTATATTTTTGTGTTTTGTTCTTCATTTTCTTATTTTGAGCATTGTAAATGGATTTCATGGGGAATCCTTATTTCATCTTGCATATGAACTCACTAATGTGTTTTTTCCTTGTCTTCATGTAGGTATAGGATTGGGGTTCACACAATGTTGTTTCTAGCTAAACAATTATAGCTTATGAAAAAACAATACCATTTCCAACAAAAAAATCACTATTTGCAATAAAATAATGTTGCTTCTAGTTAAAATGTTATAGTTTATGAAAAAACAATGTCATTTACAATAGTTTAGGGTTGAAGCTTCAAGTTCCATTGCCTCATTTTCTAGGCTTAATTATTCTAAACATTTCTATATAAGATTTCATGTAAGAAACAACTAAAATGAAGGAGTTATCAACTTATTAAATGAATTTAAAAGTACTGAACGACATGTTAACCGTGAATCTACAATGATAAAATGATTGAATGCATGAGATCAATCTTAAAAAAGTTTTGTTTGAAACCATAATTCATAGTTTACATATATTATACATCTGTTGTTCTAAAACAACCCACAGTCGTAGACTATTTCTTAAAAAAAATAGGGTGGCCGAGGGCGTAGCCACAACACCCACCCTTAGCATGGGTGTAATCACCTCCTTAGATGAATTGGTTGTCATTCCTAATGAACAATGGTTCACTATACCACACATGCAAGTAAATTTAAGGAATGAATTTCATCATTCGACCTTCATCCTAAATGGATGACATAAATAGGGTATCTTCAATATGCAAGAAGTAACAAAATCCCATATACAAAATTGGACAATATGAGCCCATCTTCGCCCTCAATGACAAGGAAAAAAAACCATTAAATTTACCCTTCAATACTAGATTGAGGGTGATGGCATCAACTTGAATGGGCATCCAACAAAGAAACAATAATAAGCAAGTAAAATTGATTTGCATTAAAATATTTTTGTGATAGCTTCAACCTAGCCAATAAAGGGTGGTGTTGATACATAATTTACATCCGTCCAATCATAGTGCTATTGTGTTTCCCTAATAGCCTTGTGGCTATCTTACCTAAATGAAAAAATGCATGTAGCAAAAACACTAGGGTCAACAATATTAAAGCTTTTAAGATAATATATACAATAAACTCTTTCAAGTTGTAGACTCAACAAGCCTAAGTGAATCTGAGTGTGGAGAAGGAAACAATAGAGCCATAGATAAAACAATTCTAACTCATATAGTTGCATAAGATTTCAATAATTTAACTCCATATTAAATCAATAGAATCCATGATGCTACAATTTGGTTTGTGCATGGAAATAACGATGAAAACTATTAAATCAAATTAAATGAAACATTTTAATGGAAAAATCACTGAATTAAGTCTACAACAAAGAAACCCTTCGAATTTTTTGCACAATGCTTCGTTCCACCCTAGTCTACTGCCGGTTCCAGCTAATATCTTCTTTCAAAATAACATCTTTCTACATTTTACTATGCCTCCACTAAGGGAATTTTTCAAAATGATAATGGGAATTTGTGATATTCCACCCCATGCTCAATTCATTTTTTTCTATACTGTCGATGGTAGACCACATCCTTCATGCAATTTCCTCATAATATCATTTGAATTTCATCCATTTGATAATGATAATTATTGATTTCAAGCTCACTAACTATATCTATTTACATATAATTTATATTTGTATATATTTATATATGCTTTTATATATATGTACACACTCACACATATATATACACACACAATATATGTACATGCATATATATACATTCATGTGTGTTTATATATATGTATATATATTTATATTTTCATATAAATATGTTCATGTGCATATCTATCTCTTATATAAAAATGGTCTTTCATTTTCATTTCAACAAAAATGTGAAATGTATATTTGAATTTCACACATTCATTCACATACCAAATCTCACGTTCATTTTCCTCTAAATTCAAAACACAATCTCAAGACCGACCTTTTAAATATAAGTTCCACAATTTCAGTTCACAAATACATCTTTTCAATCATCAAGTCATTTTAGTCGGAGTAGTATAATTCCTAAATGAATTTTCAAATGTAGATATCATGCCATTTTTTTGGTGTGTACACCTAGATCCCATCGCTTACCGTTGGATCCGGCTAAATAATCATACTTCAATTGTGTTTTTGTCCTTCAACCTATCACCCTGCAACTACATAGACTTGCATTGCAAAAATCATTATGCAACTGCACACACTGCACTTGCAAAATAAATTTGTAACATTTAATTCTTGATATCATTCAAGATCATATAGTCAACATCAGTCAACTTCTTTTAATATATTTCAAAATTTTCAAAATTTCCATTTAACATATTAAATTTCTTCAATGTTTCAATTTACCATATTATAATTAATATGTAATAAAATTGGATTATGACACCCTCTCAAGTCTCTCTCATTCCCTCTATCTCTCACTTCATATCTTCCTCCCTCTATCTCTCTCTCTCTCATTCTCTCCATCTCAAGTATCTCTTCTTGTCAAGATTCTCTCTCCCTCCCTCTATCTCTCTCTCACTCTCGCCCTCTCAAGTCTCTCTCCCCCTCTCTCCCTCTCTCTCAAGAGTCTCCTCCCACCCTAACTAGATAAATATTTGTCTCTCTCCATCCCTCCCTCTCTCCCTCCAACCTCCCCTCTCTCTCTCCCTTGGGTCTACCTCTCCATCTCTCCCTCCCACCATAACTAGATAACTCTCTCTCTCTCTCTCTCTCTCTCTCTCTCTCTTTATCTCTCTTTCCTCCTCAAGCATCACCAACTCTCCATCTCCTCTTAGGTCTCTCTCTCTCTATCATGTCTCTATATCTCTATCCCTCCCTCCCTCCATCTATCTCTCTCTCTCCCTCTCTCCCTCTTTCCCTCTCAACTCTCTATATCCCTCTCTCTCTTTGTCTCTCCCTCTCAAGTCTCTCTCTCTCTCCCTCTATCTCTCTCTCCCTCTCTCCCTCTCTCCCTCTCAAGACTCTCTCTTCCTCACTCCTTCCCTCTCTACCTCCCAAGATTTTCTCTCTCCCCCTTTATCTCTCTCTATCTCTCTCTCTCCCTCTCTCTCTCTCTCTTTATCCCTCCAACCATGGGTGAACCCACAAAAGTGGTTTAAAATTAGAGTGAGGAAGGAAAAGTTGAAAAAATTACCCCATGCAAAAAAAATTCATTTTTGGGGTTCGAACGAACTAATAGGTTCGAAAAAACCAAAAGAGGGTTCAAATGAACTAGGGTTCAAGCGAACCCATTCAATTAACTTCCGACCATTATTGCAAAAAAAAAACAAAGGAAACCCTTTTTGAAAGGGGGTTCACTCGAACCCCTAGGGGTTTGCTTGAATCCCCCAATTCCCTTTGTTTCCCCCTTAGGTTGTAAAAAAGTCCAGAATTTTACACTTCGAAGCTCAAGTTGAGGAAGAAAATGGAGACCTCACAAACCCAACTGGATGATGATAGTCCTCAAAATGAGCTATCCAACGAATATAATTTTAATATGTAATTATGTTTTTAGTCTTATTGAACATAGGTTTTTCATCAAAAATCAAGCTCTCTATTTAGCACATGTGGAAAAATAGTAGATTATAAAAAAAAATTCAAGTTTGGTATTGATGTCCTTGATCCATTAAAAATAATTTGAATTTTGATACATAAAGAAAAATTTATGTTGTATATAGTCTACCTATGTATTAATTGTAATTGGTTTGACTTCGAAACTTGATTAAGGAAAAAATATTTAATAAAACACTATGAAACCAAATGAAAGTGCTAGATATCATAGTTACAAATCTAAATTCAAAAAAAAATAATTCAATTCCTCATACAAAAAAAATTATGTTGTATAGAGTGAGCGTCACTACTTAAAAATGTTGTTTTTTAAAAAAAAAGCTAGTTTTCAAAGGAGATTGAAAAATAAGTGTATTATGATTCGAAAAAGTTTGAAAAAAATATATTTAGAATCTATAGACAAAACATCACAAATCACTAGATTGCATTATCTTCAAATTCCTTATGGTTTAGCCACTATAGGAGCCCGAAAGTGAAGATTTATTTAAAAAAAATTAGTTTAGTGTCTAGTTTGCCCAAAAATTGTAAACTAGTATTGTGGGATCACCCCCTTCTCTCTCTTGGTTCTCTCACTCCATCTCTCCCAGCCACCCTAACTAGATCTCTCTCTCTCTCTCTCTCTCTCTCTCCCTCTCATCTGTCCCACTCCTTGTCTCTGTCTCAGGTCTCTCCCTCCCACCCTAACTAGATAATTATCTCTCCTCTCTCTCTACTCTCTCCCACTCCCCCTCTCTTTCTAAAGTATTTTCCACTCCATCTCTCTTTCTCTCAACTCTCTCTCTCTCTCTCAATCTCCCTCTCCATCTCAATTCTCTCTCTCACTCAAGTCTCTCTCAATCTCTCTCTCTCTCTGGTCTTTCCTACACCCTGAATCTTTATCTCTAAGGTTTGTTCCTCCCAGCCTAACTAGATAACTCTCTCTCCCCCTCTCTCTCAGGTCTCTCCCACTCCCTCCCTCTCAAGTCTCTCCCACTCCCTTTCTCTCTCTTAGGTCTCTCTTAGTCCCTTTCCCTCCCTCTCAAGTCTCTCCCCCTTCCACAAGTCTCTCCCATGCCCCCCTCTCTCTTTCTTAGGTGTCTGTCACTCTCCATATCCCTCTTATGTATTTCTATCTCTCTCCATCTCCCTCTTAGGTCTCTCTATCTCACTCTCCATCTCCCTCTTAGGTCTTTCATTCTCTCTCCATCTCCTCCCCTCTCTCTCTCTATCTCTCTCTCTCTCTCTTGAGTCTCTCCCTCCCACCATGAGTAGATAACTCTCTCTCTCTCTTAGGTCTATCTCTCCATCTCCCTCTCAATTCTTTCACATTCTCTTTCTCTTTGTCTCTCCCTCTATGGTTTCTCCCTCTTAGGTCTCTCCCACTCCTCTCTCTCTCTAAGGTCTCTCCCTCTCTCTATCCCTCCCAAACCCCTTTGTCTCTTAGGTCTCTCCCTCGCTCTATCTCTCACACCCCCTTCTCTATCTCACTACATATATATATTATAATGTAGCTTATAATAAATATGTATTAAATATATCATAATATATATTACATAATATTAATATAATATATAATATATAATATACTATATAGAGTATATAATATATAATATATATTAGTATTATGTGTGTAAATATATGAATACAACTAAAGAGTTAAACAAAACACAAATGCAACATTGTATCAAAGAAATCTAATTTAAAGATAAACAAACTCTAAACACAACAGATTCTTCAAAGACCTCCCATTGTCCTCTATCTCCAAGGATTTGTTTTAAGCTACTTGCTCTCAAATTATGTAAGCAGTAGCTCAATAGAATGAAAACCTAGAGAATGATATTATATGTAACATGCATTTCTATGCTAAATGACATGATATAAAGCTATGCTAAGATATGAAACTAGATTATGAAAGATTATTTTACCATGATTGTTTATGCTAAAATGATAAAGCTAAGATGTTGTGCTATGCTCAAGAAATATAGGATATTAAGATTGCTAAATTCTCAATAATGCAACTATAATTCTCACACTATGCAACTAGATTCGATCCTTTTCAATCACAAAGAGGTTGTATTTATAGAATTTTGGAGGCAAAATCCTAGTTGGAAAAGATCGATGATTGAAATCAAGCCTGGTAAGATGAATGGTTTAAGATTGAGAAGTTGGAGAGAAAGAGGGAAAATGTTTCCTCCTAAACAACCTTCTCCATTCAAAATGAAGGAAAGTAGCCATTTGTCACTTTTAGTTATGAGGAGTTAGTTGGTAGTTGAGGATAATTCCATAATTAAATAAATAAATTATTAAATTATATGGTGCATGAATTTAGAAGCTTCCATAATTAAATATTAAAATACTTAATTATGTGTGAGAAATGAAAAAGGTGTTTAATTAAATATTTTATGTGTGAAGTGAAGAATTGAAAATAATGAATTTAGAAGAATTTTTGTATTTAAATTCAAAAATTCAAATTGAAATTAATATGATAATTAATTTAAATAAATTATAAAATTTATTTATTTAATTAAGAGAAATAAAAGAAAATGACAATAATTAAATAAAATTATTTATTTAATTAATTTAGAAGAATTAGAAACTGAATGATATAAATAAATAATTAAATTTAGTTATATGTAGATGACTTTAGAAGATTAATTAAATAATTCGTATTTAATTAATTATCAGGCTTGATTTAATGTGACCATTTTTAGATGTATACAAGTATATTAGTATATATTAAAATATTAAATATTATGTATTATAAATAATATAGGTAACATATATCTATTTCAAATGGATATCTATTTTTTCTAATAATATCAGTAGGATCGAGATATGGCTCAAGATTTGGTTTGGGATTGTCAAATTTGGAAAGTCAATTGAAAAAACATGTTTATAAATTTTTCTTAGTTTTTAAAATTTTTCCCTTGTGGCCCAAGACTTTTTTTATCCGAATTTAATGAAATGAAAAGGGTTTATTGAAAAAAATTTCAACTTTCCACCAATATAAGGTATGCCTTATTTTGAATTTAATAAATAATTATTATTAATTTTCTACAGAAATTATGACTAAAGTCTTGATTGATAGGCTAATCGAAAAACTTCTATAATTTTAAAACTATTTCATCTTTTTTGAATCTAAACAATTGTGTCACATTCAATACTCCATATACTATAGGATAAAAAAATTGAATTTCGTAATTTTTTGACGAAGTTGTTGTGGTCAGATAAACATGGTTTAATAATTTTGAAATGTTCTAATAAAAAAATCATAACTAATTATTTACATGCAAAAAAATTATGAAAAAAATGTGGCACATCTGAGCATGTGTCGTCTACATATATTGAAAGTTTTAGAAAAAATATTATTGTTTCTTGTACTTATTTTGGTAAGACATACACTTGATTTTTATCGTTTTCCTTAAAAATTAGTACTACTCCATTGAAATTTAATTTTTTTGCAAAATAGATTTATTTATTTTTTCAAAAAAGGGCTAGTAGCCTAGAAACTAAATTCAATTTGCTACAAATTCTATTCTTAAATATTTTTCAAATTATGTTAATAACCTATTCAATTTTTATGTCAAGTTTCCTAACTCTATTCTACTAAATTTTCATTGCCACTTAGGGGCCTAGTTTGGACCCCCATGATCCTGCACCAACCCATGTAAAGGTTGATTCATTTTAGGGTTCATGAATAGTGAACACATGTCAAATTTTTTATTTTTCATCTTTAACTTGTTTATATGATAATTTATCTACATAAAATTATTTGAACTCTCATCTCTTCTCTAACTAACTACTTATTTTCTTGCTAATTAAATCTATGTGAGATATTATTGATTCAAGTGATTGAGCAAGTGTGGTTCTATGTGAGGTTGTTCCTACATGATCTCTCAACCTTTCAATTAGCTCCTCAATTTATTTTTTGTTATTTTAAAATTTCCCCACTAAATTTTGTTGAGTTCCTAAAGCATGATGAGGAATTGTTGGAGGTGTTTGTTGGGGTTGTTCTTTAGGAGTTATTTCAACATGAGGTGAATTAAAATTTTGAGGAGAAGGAGGTCCATTATTACTTCCTAAAAATTAAATAAAATTACACCAAAAACATATTAAATCTACCTATTTAATACCAAATTCATGCAAAAAAAACCTTACTCCTTTGACCTCCCCAACATTGTGGTAGCATTTTGATGAAGATTTGGCAAAGAAACATAGTATTTTTTGCCTTCCCGGAATGTGAGTGCATTTTGGAGTGTTTGTAGGCCACATACCAAATTGAAAATAGTAGAGAATGAAATGAATTACGATTTTGTTTTGTTTATATGACTTAAAATGTTCTCACATTATAACATGAGTGGATTTTGGGATTGTAACTTGAATGAGCTTGAGGCTCGATAACTCCAAGCCATAAGACAAGTGCATTATAACTTGCTCATGTTTTGGCGTTTCCAAAAAAAAAATGGGGTGGCCACTTTTTGGTCCCCCATCTTTCTACACCCATCCTCAACCTTTGATAAGATCATTTCCTAGCATCACATTCATCTTTATAGTTGCTCAAAAAATCCTCTAGATGGGTAATACGAGCATATTTTTTATTGATTTTCTTAGCCAGCTCATTCAAGTCCCTTCTTATAAGCTTGCAGGTGTATCTTGTGGGACTCCATCACCTATCTTATAAATTCCAACAAGACTATTTTGTACATAGGATATTTAGGCAATATATAGGGATAATCCAAGAACCCTTCTATTCTAATGTAAGTGAATGTGGGGAATTGAATATACCAACACCCATTATAACAAATAGCCTCATGTGCTTCAAAGGGTATTCTCCTTACCTTGTCTCCCTCCATTATTCTAACTAAACTCATTGAGAAGGCACCATCCACTCTTTAGTGATAGTTCTGATACTGACTAGTAGTGATCAATGAAAAATGTTGGTGGACCAAATTCTACCTTGACTCTTTGTCAAGAACCCCTACTCTATTAAGCCCTTGAATATTAGCCCTTATGGCACAAGAATACATAATGTATGAGGACATTTTGAAGCACTCTAAAGCCTGGAATTCTTGGATGTTCTCATGCAATCTATAATTGATAAAATTAGCCCAATAAATTTGAACAAGGTTATCCCTCATACACTTGATAACATGTGTTCTTTATCGATCTGTGAATTATGCCCTTATTCACGATAGACAAAACAATCATCATTCCTCTCATCCACGTATCTTGTTCTTGTTCTTTCAAAGAAATTTACAATCTTTGGCTAGTTTTGAGGTCTTTGAGGCTTCCACTTGCTAGTAATTAAAAAAACTCCACCATTCCTGATGGAACTTCAAAAAAATTCTCTTTGCTTTCTAGTTTGTCTTGCCCTTGTCCTAGTCTGTCATATTGTTTGGGAAAAACCTAAGGTTGCAGTTTTTTATTTTTGGCCTTCATGAAAATCCTAATGTTCTATGTTACTCCTTGGGTGGTATCTATTCAGTTGTTACCTTTTTGAAGTGGGTTTTAAAACAACTTATGCCCCATTGATTTATCTACGTCGGGCCCCCTTTTAATAAACTGATTTAAATTTTTCGCCTGACTTTATTGTTCCCTAAGTCTAGGTTGGTCTCATGCCCCCACATTTAAAACAACTTTAAGCCATCATTTGTCATTGGCCTAGGTGGTGTCCCCTTGTCTTTTTAATAAAATTTTTATATTTTGTAGGGAACAATTTTAAATGACCGTCGATCAACCGTCGATTGATCTTAGTCGTTCCACGCAATCTCGTGATGACCCCACCATAGAGTCTCAACTGATTACGATATCACTGGTGAGCACCATGTGTCTCAAATGGCGATGCCGAAAAGATAATCAAATTTCTTTAATATATCTGTCAAGTTTTAATATGTTATGTGACAAGTTAATAAAGAGACTACGACATGCATGTGCTCAAAATCAATGAAGATGTTATAATCTTGATGAAAATTCTGCTCGATGATTATGTTCAACGCTGGTGACTATTTTGAGTGAACATGATTGCCGATGGTGGAGATCAAAGGTTTCCAACCATTGCATGATCAAAATATGCAAGGTGTTTATCGATCACGGTATCATGGGCACATGCCACATGTATTTCTTTGGCGATGCATAATGTGGTGGGCCCTTGGTGCTGAGATGGAGACTGCCATCCTTTTTTAAGGTAGTCATTTGATGATCTAAAAAAAGTGAAGGATCGATGGTTGGAATTTGAATTCACGTCAAATACGATTGGAGCCATTGGTGCAACATGCAAGTAAGCTTTAAAAGCATATGAGATGTCTATTGGATCGATTTGATCAACATAAAGTGATTTTCTTTCATTCTATTTTCTCACAAAGTATTCAAGCACCTTTGCAAAGAAGTTTCAGAGCTAAGGATGAAGTTATGAGCTGTCACGAGAAAGAATTTGGTCTTCCACAAATCTTAAAAACTGTAATTTGTTTTTTGTGCTTCATGGTAAATTTGATTGAGGTTTTGGGAAGAATTGTGGTGTTCTTGTTAGAAATATTATTGATAGTTTTTTTAGGGCTATTTGTTAGTTGAATTGTGAGAAATTGCAAGGTTATTTGTTGTAATTTCATTTTTTGTTTACACCTAGTTTGCTTGAAAGTTTGAAATTTTAAAGAAGCTCTAGTTTACCTAAGATGGCACTGCCAAAGCAACATTCTGGCAATGTTGACTATTTGTAGAGGAATTTGTATGATGACTTCCTAGATCAACTCCCGTTGTCAACAAATGATAGGAAGATGGGTTTGATTTTGATGCATGGAAGAACCCTAGGGTTCCCATGACTGGTCTGGAGATGTTTAGGTTGTGGTATGGATAGTGTTATTTTCCTCACCCTTTCTCAAATGGTTGGAGATATGACATGGGGAAGCTAGTGGTGCCAAATGTGCTCCCCGATGTGGATTTTCTCAAGGCGGTGGCAGCACGTTATGACCCTATTACGAGAGTGATAAGAGATAATGATGGAGGGGTCTTGCTAACTATAAATAGGGAATAATTTCACCAAGTTTCTAACCTAAGTGAACCTATTCCATTCTTGGTTCAGATAAATCTTAAGGAGATGAACCACTTTATGCAAAGTCAAAATCACTCTTCAGATTGAAGCTCCTTCCTCCTCATCTGGCAAGGGCAGGCAGTTCAAGGATTTATATCAATCCAAGTGACCAAGAGCCTTTCAAGCTAAGTTGTTTTGCAAACCATTTCTTGGCTACTTTTTATTCATTGTGCTAGATTTTGGGTTTTAACCCCAATACAGTAATGCCAATTTCCTATATGTTTATGGGGGTGCAAATACAACACCTTAATTTCTCTATGATTTATTATTTTGCATCTTTTTTGGCAGAGAAGATACATGAAGGGCTTTTAAAGTTGCAGGTGGGGAATGCAAGCACTCTATCCTTTTGGTATTCCATGTTGATGTACATGTTCTTGTACAAGAATGTTAACTTCTTCTTAAAGAAGATGGAGTTGAGGAAGGAGGTTAATGGAGGAAGATTACCAGTGTAGGCTTGGACTATAGATTTATAATATAACAGGGAGAGTGCAAGTTATGTTGAATCTGACAATTTCTTTGCTACCAAATTGAGGGATCGGTTGATAGTAAATGTGCCTAGGATCCTCGAGGATTTACATGACTTTCTCAGACCGAAGGGTAGAAGCTAGATTTAAAAGTTTGTCACAACTGGGGTGACATTATCTTGTATCTAGTCAGCATTGTTTTAAGGGTGTATGGCTTCCAACGAGCTCCACATATCCTCCCATTCAATGTGCTAGCAAGAGTAGGGTTTGCTGAGGTTGTGTGGTAGATAGGTTGTAATCATGAAGACAACCTAATAGGGAAGGGAAAAGGGACTCTTTCCCTAATTATATCGTTGTCTCTGATTTTGTGTTCTCAAAGCGAGGATGGGTTCACTTTGGGAGGTTTTTTGCTGATTTTCATTTAAGGTGTGGTCCCAAGTGATAGCATGACTCTGAGGGTTTCTTTTCCCTTTTTAGACAATAGATAAAGGGGGGTAAGTTTTCACATGAGTTCAATTTTCTCGAGGATCTGATTACGAATGAATTTGATTTGAACAACTAGGAATTGAAAAACAAAAAATGGATAGCATATGAGAAGCTGTTAGCTATTGTACATAAAATGGATCCCAAATATGTTTTGTTAATGGAATTCACACCATTCCACAAGAAAATTGATTTCTTGATGGACAAATTCAAGGAGATCATGGGTATTTTGATGAAAAAGAAGATCAACTTGGAGTTGGACTTTCGCATACAAAGACCAAATGTAAGGCCTACTGAAACAAGGCCAACATATCAACCTACGATGAATTGACCTCTTTATAAGAGAAAGAGGAATGATAGTAGTGATGAGGAGGAGGAAGATAAGAAAGGAAAACAAATATTGAAGGAATCAACACATCTGGGTCTAAAAATCAGAGCACCTGGAGGAATAAGAATTATTGATTTGGACTCATCACCAGAAGATAATCCTCCACCACCATCAGAGCCAAGTCCTAAGAGGGGAAGAGTTGAAGAGGCACAAGAGACTCTGATGGATGAAATCATTGTCATAGATCAAGACATGCAGGTTGGTATTCCTTCCCCTCCCAGGTCAACTCAATTAGTTTTTTATGATATGGATGTGAAGGGACAATGTGTGCAAGATGCCAGGATGGAGGCATGCAAGGCATTTTTAGATGATGATGCATTTGTTAAAACTACAGTTTTCTTGCAACTGGTATGGAGAATGAGACTAGAAGAATATCAGGACAAATGCAAAAGAAGAAGAGAGTTGAAACCTAATAGGTCTAGCCAGGAGAATGTTGATGAAGTAAAAGATGAATTTATGGAAGAATTCTAGAGCATCTCTCCTTAGGAGGGGAGGAAATTAGTAACTCAGGCTGGTGTGCTAATTTATCCTAAATGGGATATAGCAGATGCAATAGAATTTAATCCTATTTTAAAATCCAAGCATGCCATGCAGAACTCTGAGGAAGAGGTCAAGGCAACACTACAAGATTCTACCTTTAGTGAGGACTATGAGACCCTAGCAATTTGGGCACTGACACCTCAGGGCAGAAATCCTAATGCTACTTACACTAGCCCAGACCTAAGCGGGGGTTAATAGTGAAGAGAGCTTCTGAAAATTTAACTATAGAGGCTACTAACCTAACTACTAATGTGGCCAAATTGGCCCAAAAGACTGCTGAGAGGGAAGAAGCTGAAAAGAAGAGTTTAATGGAGAAGTACAATTTTTTATTTGGAGAGTACAACAAGCTGCAGCAAAGGAATGTTGAGCTGCAAACTAAGGTGGATAGTTTAAAGTATAGGAAATTTGGGGACTCCTCAAGTTCTCCTAGTATCATGAGACTGCCTTCCACATCAAGATTAGTACCTCCTACTTCGTTAATTGTTTCTACACTAGGGTCCTCCACCCAAAATCCTTCTCTCAGTCCTACATTAAATCTAGTTGAAGAAGAGATTGAATAATATATGGATCCTACTAAGAAGCAGTTGGTGAACAAGATTACAGAGTTACAGGAAGCCTTGAAGGCAAGTGAGGAGGGAGCACTTATAAAATAGAGTGAGATTGTTGACACAGTTTTGAGGCACTTAAATTAAAAGGTTGATGGCAGATTGCCATCAGTGTATTTTTTGTGCTCTTTATTTTTGGATGCAATACATAACATTAGTAGGGATTAGGAAGTAGTATTTCCCTTAGTTGAGAAGTGAATCTCCAGGGCCAATGATTTAGATATGATGTATAAAGCCTCAAGGTTTGATACAAATTATAGGCCCCAATGATTAAGGCCTACTCATATATTTGTAAATTCATTGCAAGGTTTTCAAGCCTTACCAGATGATTTGAGTAGGAAAATCAGGGAATTGGTAAAGAGTTTTGATGATTGGAGTGATACATCACTATCGGATATAATTGATGCACAAGGAAATGTTAAATCATTGTAGTAGTGGTAGGATAGAGCAGATGAGGTCATCAACGCACAAATCAAATTAATTTGTGATGACTCGGACTATGACCTGTTGGTGAGTTGTATGGACAATATTATTAACACCAACATATTTTTGGAGTCTCTTGAGAGAGGAAAATTAGGTAGCGGTGAAATATACACCTTATAGTGATAAGGTAAATGAGGTGGTTAATTTTGATTGGCAGATAGATGAAGAATACAAGAGATGGGTAAATAAATACTTAACCAAGGAAGAGTAAGACAAAATTGGCTACTGGTGGTTAATAGCTCAACCATTGCAGTTGTAGTAGATTCTAATTATGTTTTGATGGAAGTTTTGGCATAGGTTTCCTAAAGTTTGGCTGATGCATCAACCATTTTCATGGATGGGATGAAAAAGAAGATTCTCGAAGGACTTAGCTGTTGTAATAGATTTTTGAAATGTCACAGGGCAGTCCAAGTGACTAGTGACATGTATATTTCTGGCCCGATGCTTGTTTTCTCCTTCATTCTCTATAAGAAAGATTTCAAGGACAGAAATATGGGTTAGCAAGTTAGATAATTTTGGGTCGATTCTAACTAAAGTTGCAAATAAAATTGTAAAAACCTATTGGTTTAGTGAAAATGCAATTCAGGTTTTGTGTCATTTTGTAGTAGGTTTTGAATTCATGGGAGTTTGATGTTTCATGACAGTACTAGCATTTGAATGGGAATGATTCATTTTGAACTTATCACTCTCCATTGTATAAGCATATCAGAATCTTGAATAAAATGATCAAGGGTTGTTTCGTTCATCTCACTATTGTGGTGTGTATGAGTCTCATTTTAGCTTTAAGTCAAGTAATTAATTAAAATTCTTGAATGGGGTTATAGGTGGATATGTTTATATAAGGATCTGATAAGTAGTCTTGGGTTAGAATACAAATTAGTGGTATTGTAAGGCAATATTATCAGAGATTTTATATGTTATGTGTTGACTATGTCATAAATCCTTAAATACTTATGAATTTGACTCCTCCAATGGTATATGGCACTGGTCTAAGTTGAGCTTATTTGTGAGGTTCAATATTTGTTTGTTTTTTCTTAGATCTTGCTACAAATTGCAAATCAATGACTATCTTAAGATGTGAAATGTTGTAGTTATTTCATGCTCCAAATAGTCGATATTAATGATGAACAACCAATTCATTTCAGTATTATCCTGTTATGTTGAGCTATTAAATGATATTATCTATTGTTGTTAATGTTGTTTATAATATTGGTGCAGAGGTTGTAAATAGATTAAGGGATAACCCTCCCAGGTCTTGTAGAGCCCAAAGTGTAGGAGGTTTATTAAAACCCTCATCAGTTGGTTCAGGTCCTTCGAGCTAACCCTGATTTGAATTGGCAATTCCATAAGTAGATTAGAATATCAACCTAGTTATAGTAAAAAGAACCAACAAAATGGCGACTCTATCAGGGATGTTAGTCTGAATTTTTCTTGTTAGTGGGTTGGTTGTCCATTTTGCTAGAGTTATCATAGTATTTCTTTGATTTGAAGGTCAATCCCGTGGTTTTGTGTTTCATTTGTCCATTTCTTCTGTTGTTTAGAAGTTTCAAGTATCTCATGAAGTATTTTTGTACATTGTTAGTACAAGAGTTCTAAAGATATTTAAAATTTCACCAAGTGTTTCTGAATAGTTGGTATTCCCAAAATAATTGGGTGGTGACTCTGAAGCTCTCTACACTAGTGTGCAAATTATTTGAAGATTTAATATTCAAAAGAACTTTGGACAAGCACAAAAAATGAAAAACACCAGATCATTCATGAAGAGTCATTGAGAACAAAAATTGGAAGGTGAACTTCCTAAAATGAAGAAGAATTGGATAAAGAAGCGACCGAAATCTAGCAATGTTGCTCCCACGTCACAAAATCATGTACAACAAGGTACAAATAAGCCCTTACATCCTATCCCTGAAACTCTTGAACAAGTATCTAGACATTCAAAATCAGATAACTGTGGATTTTTTGATGCATTATTTAATACACCTTTCAAGAGGATGTAACATGTCAAAATAAGGAACCTGTTAGTGTCCACTATGCTGAAAAGAGAAGAGGTAGGAGTAGAAGTCAAATCCATCATAGAGAAAGGACTAGTGATGTGCCTCCTCCTCTTGCTAAAGATGATGGAACTCCTTTACTATCTAGGCATGTACTTGAAGAAGTAAACCTGATAGACCTAAGTGATACATCTAGTTTTGATATGACTTTGCGTGATCTTGATTATGTCTTTGGAGATATTGATTCCTTAAAGAGATAAATCTAAAAAAAATCTAAACTTAGGATGAAAAGGGACAAAGAGAGGGAAACAAAACTGATTCATTCTATAATTGAGAGGGATGGGTTAATTAGACAATTGGCAACAATGAAGCTCCTGAACCAAGAAAGGCCTGAGCCCGAAGAGGAAGGTCCTGTTGTACGTGAAATCTTGGATAAGGGGGTGAAGCCAGTGTCTAAAGTGAGTCCTATAGGTCAAGTTGATGACCAACCAAAGCTTGCAAACCCAAAACCCTTGAACCCTGTTAAGCCTCAACCAAGTAATCCAAACCCTAAGCCTGATTTTGACAAAGGAAAATAGAAGGCTGAAGGGATTAAGATAAATGATAGGGTGGCTTCCCACCATCCTAAACAAGATCCCCTTCCACATGTATCGGAGCATACTAAGACTTCCTTGGAAAAGGTTATAAGGGAGGGAGAGGCTCTAGTAGAAGAGTTGGAGAGGATTGAAATTGAGGCTGCAAATGCAAAAATGAAGAGGAAAATAAGTTTCCTAAAAATGTCAAGTGTGGATGAAGTTACACAAGCTGCAAATTCATCAAGTCACCAAGATGCTTTAAAAAATGATCCTAAAATCAGTTTGGACACTACCACATACACCTTGGGCCCAAAGGTTCATGCAACCAAGTTTGTAAATCTACATCAAGATGGTCCTAAGACTCAAAATTCTGGTCTAGGTGTTGATTCTCAGAAGACTGAAGGATTATTTCAAAGGAGACCCATACAATTGGAAAGGTATAGGAAATTGTTTTTTCATGGCATCCTAGGTTATTGTAACCCTATCCCTAATGACTTGAGAGAAAAGATGAGTAAATTTGGTGGGAACAATGTTGTGACAAAGAAAGAACATCTAAAAGCCTTCATGGATATGTTAAATGACTATGAGGTAGAGCATGAAGATGTAGTAATGAAATTGTTTGTAGAATCTCTAATAGAGGATGCTAGGGATTGGCATAGAGGTCTACCAAATGCTAGTATTGATTCATGGGATGAATTTGAAAAGTGCTTCAAGGAACAATATGGTGATAAACCTAATGCTAGTTTCATGCTAAATTAATTCAATAACATCAAGAAGTCATTGAATGAGCATGTGACAAAGTTTAATCTTAGGTTCCAAAAGGCAATGTATAAATTGTTTCATGTGTTGAGACTTGATGAAAATGTTTGTTTAACTACTTATTTCAATGCTTTTGATGCTAAAATGGCTTATCTCCTCAGAGATAAGGACCCTTAGACCATGAGAGATGCTTTCAGGGTGGCTATAAATATTGAAAGTAATAGGAAAGCTTCTAGAAAATATGGTAGGAGGGAAGAACCCACACTTTTGAAAATTCCTAAGGATAGGACTAAGAAGGCCTCTTCTCTAAAACCTAAAGATAAGGAGAACTGGGATAAATTTTTTAGTACTTTGAAAGATATAAAGTATATTGTTGCCAAGAAAGTGAAAGGTATAGGAAATGAAAAGAAGAAGTATAATAAAAATGAGAGACCACCTAGGCTACAAAATTATCCTTAAAACACAAATTTGAAAGATGGAAAACTAGTTCTGCCTAGTCAGAAGCATAAAAATAATCAGCATACACTAGATCCTTTGCAAAAGCATTCATTAAATTTGGTACAAGATAGACCATGGTGTGAAGTGTCTGAACATCCACATGATCAAAATTTTTGCGGTATTGCTCAATTCCTTGTTGCTGAAGGGATAGAGGAGGATGTTCATAAGCAGATTCCTGACTGTGAGCAAGATGATGTAGATGTTTGTATGGATTGATCATACATTGATGAAACACAGTGTTCTTTAGATGATGAATTATAGGGATTTGATGTGGATAATCAGAGATAGAGAAATGAGACATACCATCAATAGGTATTCTCTGATGAAGAAGATGATTTTGATCATCATGCTTGCAATGTGGAGCAAGCTGAAAATTCAGTATCCTTAAGAAGACCATCAGAAGATGAGATTTCCCGGTTGAATGAGGAAATGGATGCTCAAATGAGGAGTTCACTTCAGTTAAGGAAAAAAATTGTGAGTGGTGAATAGGGTAAACCTGCTGGCCTCTTTATCAAAGAATAAAAGGATAAGAACAAAGGTGTTAAGGTGGATAGCACGAAGGATATTGTCAAAATCAAAGAGGTTAAGAATAACAAGGTTTGGACAAAAAATACTGAAGCTCCAAAGCCTTAGGAAGTTACTTTATCATTAGTGTAGACCAAAGTGATTACAAGATTTATTGAACCTGCTTTAGAAGATAAGAAGCAAAAGAAACCCGAGGGAAGTAAGAAACTAGAGAAGAAATAAAATGATGAAGGTATGATTTATGATCCACCCAAATATACACCCTTAGATATATTTCAAGTGTTGTCTCGGGTTAAATTTTCTATACCTTTGCTAGAAATGATGAGAATAACTAAGCATAAGGAAAAAGCAATAGCCTTGATTACAGGTGTTGCTAGTAATAAATTTGAACAAGGTAATTATAAAGAAGCAAGATGAAGAGGAAATAAAAGATAAAGAAGTGAAGGGAATTGTCTTACAAATTCCCCTAGTGTATTTAGGGAATTCTATTAACATGTGCCTTGAAAATATAAACCCCTTTTTCTTAAGTGTTGATATAAATGGGAAAACTTTGAGAAATTATATGATAGATTCAGGGGTGTCCAATAATGTTATGCCAATCAAAATCATGGAAGAAATGGGTTTGACAGTGGATAATACTCAAGGTAAATGCTATGCTTTAGATTCAAGAGAACTACTAGTTATTAGGACTATTAAAGCATTGCCCTATAAACTAACTCAGTATCTTGAGAAGGATTTAGCCATGAATGTATTGGTTGTAGACATCCCACCTCATTTTGGGATGTTTTTGTCAAGAAAGTGGAGTGCATCAATGGGAGGTAACATGCAGTGTGATTTATCATTTGCTACTTTATACATTGATGGCAAGGATGTCAAGCTCGAAAGAGAGTAAAAAGTGTCCCATATGATTGAACATGATCCGAATGATAATATGACATGTTTTATTGACAATGGCATAAAGAATTCAAGGATGAGGAATTCCCTAGTAATTATGATAAACCTACTGCACCGATTGATATAGAAGTGAAACATTTGTCAGATTTTGATGACTTGTGGACTATGTGCTTTGATGGTGCAAGTTCAAAGGAGGGATCTGGTGCAGGTGTGTTGTTAAGGTCTTCGAGTGGAAAGACATTTAGATTCTCTTTCACTCTGTTATTTGAGTGCACCGGCAATGTGGCTGAATATGAATCCTTGTTATTGGGGCTGAGATTACCTGAAAAACATGGGATCAAGAAGCTCAAGGTAATTGGATATTTTGAGCTCGTGGTTTCCCGAGTCAAATCCAAATATGTGTCAAAGAATAAAAGGATAAAATAGTATAGGAATGTTGTTTGGGATGAATTGGAAAAATTTGATGCTTTTGGTATAAATTGGATGGAGAGAGGCCACAATAAGGTGGCCGATTTATTAGAAAATATTGCATTAAAGCCAAATGACATGACATATGCTAGAATTTCAAAAGTTGAAGTGCAAACTAGACCATCTATTCCTAATAATATCAAAAAATGGCAAGTTTTTGATAGTGATGATGATATATTGAGGTTCTTAAATTGTGTGGATGAATATGAAAGTCAAGAAATTGACTTTGGAGCTTTTGTTGAAAAGATTGATTGTAAGGATACTGTGTTTGGTAATGAAGTCATTCAATTAAAGACCAATACAATTCCTAAAGGTTTAGTTGTTCTTGAAAGAGTGTTTGATAATCAGGATAGGACAAAGGCTAATCGTGTTGCTTCTCATCTTGATGATTTAGAGGAGATAAACTTTTGAACAAAGGCATCACCAAAAAAGGTGTATATTGGAAAGAACCTGCCACCAAAGGTGAGAAGGATGTTAATTGACCTATTAAGGAAGTTTAGACATGTGTTCGCTTGGTCTTATGATGATCTTAAGGTGTATAGGGAGGATTTATTTCAACATAAAATTCCATTGAGTGATGGTGCTAAGCCTTTTAGGCAAAAGAAAAGACCTATTAATCCTACCTTGGCCCCAAAAATGCAGGAAGAATTAATTAAACTAAGAGATGTAGGGATCATCAAATCAATCAGACATTCATCCTGGGTGTCAAATTTGGTGTCTGTGAGAAATAAAAATGGAGATATTAGGTTGTGTGTGGATTTCAGGAACTTAAATGTGTCTTCATTGAAAGAAAACTATCCATTACCAAACATGGAAGCCATGTTGCAGAGAGTGATAGGTTGTGAGTTAATGTCTATGATGGATGGGTTCTCTGGCTATAACCAACTCATGGTCAAGGAGTTTGAGTAGTTTAAAACAACTTTCACTACACCTTGGGGAACCTATGTTTATGTGAGAATTCCTTTTGGTCTAACAAATAGAGGGGCTACTTTCCAGAGAGCCATAGATGTGGCATTCTCAGACTTCATTAATTTTTTTTTGGTGATTTGTTAGGATGATTTAACAACATATTCCAACAAATAAGATGATCACTGTGAACATCTAGAGAAGCTATTCAATAGGGCACTAGAGTATGGTATTTCCTTGAATCCAAAGAAGTATGATTTTGGGGTAAGGGAAGGAAAATTGTTGGGACATATTGTTTCCAAGGATGGGTTCAAAATTGATCCAGAAAGGTTAATTACAATTGACAAGGTTCCACAACCCCAAAATGTCAAAGGAATACAATATTTCTTTGGACAGATCAGTTTCCTAAGGAGGTTTATAAAAAAAATTGCTGAAATAGTTCATCCTATTTCTAAAATTCTCAAGAAGGGAGCCAAGGTTGAATGGGAAGAGGAGTCAGTATAGGCTTTTCAGGCCATTAAGCAAGCTATAAAGGAGGCTCTTGTGTTAAGAACCCTTGATTTTTCCAAACCCCTATAGATTTTTTCATTTGCTTCTTTTCACACAATTGTAGTTGTGTTGTTGCAAAAGAATGCAAAAGGTTTTGAACAACCTATAGTTTTTTTCAGAAAATCTTTGTAATCTATAGAACTCAAATATGACATAAATGAAAAATAGGCATATCCATTAGTAAAAGCAAGAAAAGCTTTTAGAACTTATTTAATGGGAGCTACTATAATTGCCTATGTACCCAGTGTTGTTGTGAAGGACATTTTCATACAACAGGAAGTGTTAGGAAGAAGGTGTAGATGGATCAATAGGATCCAAGAGTTCAACATTGAAATCCAGATTACTAAGTTGGTGAGAGGACAAGGATTGTCTAAGCTTATGGCCCAAAGTAATCTGGAAGCAAATCAGATAAATTTTCTTGAAGAAGAGAATAGATCACACATATTTGATATGGAATATTCTGAATGGTATAAGGGTGTGATGTATTATTTATAGAAGATGTGATGTCCTGAAAATTTGAATGAAAATGAAATGAGGACATTGAAGTTACATGCTATCAAGTATGTTATCATAACTGGAAAGCTCTGGTGGAGAAATGGAGAAGGTGTCATGTTGAAGTGTGTTGACCAAGATCAAGCACAAGGACTCTTAAATGAGATGCATAGTGGAGTTTGTGGAGGACATTATATGGCCAAAAAAACTGCACACAAGGTAATGAGGGCAAGATTTTGGTGGCCTACTATTTTTAAGGATGCACACCAATTAGTGAAGACATGTGATGCTTGTCAACGTTTCTCTGGTAAGTTGAAATTTTCTGGTAACTTACCCCTAAAAGAAGTTGCAGTGCAATCTCTATTCCAACAATGGGGTATGGATTTTGTAGGAGAAATAGCATGTAAATCTAGTGGAGGCCATTCATGGATATTGGTGGCCACTGATTATTTTACCAAGTGGGTGGAAGCAATTCCAACAAAGAAAGCAACTAGTAAGGTGTTAATTGATTTCCTAATGAGTAATATAGTTACTAGATTCAGATGTCCAGAGAGGATTGTGTTAGATAATGCAATGTGTTTCAGATCTGAAGAATACATGGAATTATTTGAAAAGCATGGAATTCAAATCTCTTACTCATCACCTTACCACCCACAAGGAAATGGACAAGCAGAATCAAGAAATAAAAGCTTGATGAAGATCATTAAGAGAATCCTAGATCAAAATAAGAAAGCATGAGATTCTAAATTGAGATTAGCAATCTGGGTAGACAGGGTAATTATGAAGAATGCAATAGGTTGTGCCCCATTTTACTTAGTTTATGGGATAAATGCAAGGTTGCCCCAGAATAACCTAATGAAAATGTATAAGTTTGTCTAGATGTATGATAATGAAATAGATGATGAAATGCAATTGAGAGTGGAAGCTCTCATTGAATTGTATGAGACTAGGAGGGAAGCTCAAATGAAAAATGCCAAACTAAAATTGCAAGTGAAGAATTTGTATGAAAAAAGGGAAACTGCAAGGAGTTTCCAAGATGGAGATCTGGTCTTGATGTGGAATGTCAGATTGTAAGAGAAAGGAAAACATGGAAAATTTGATGCAATCTGGTTGGTTCCATTCTTGATAAATAGTAAGTGGGGAGAAGATTCATACTTCCTCCAAGATATGATAGGTGACATTCTTGAATTTCTAGTTGATGGACAATTCTTGAAATTGTACTTCACTTGAAGTATTGTTTTCCATGAACAGTAGCCTAGGTTTGTATATATGTTAGTTGTAGGTTTCCTTCCTATTGGATTGTTTTGTCTGGACAATCCTTTTTGGTCATCTCTACAATTGGTCTGCTCTACCTAAGATTCTGAATTCTTGCTTTATTCCAGTGGAATGAACATGCCCAACTGAAGCCACTGATGGAACTTCAAAATTTTACTCTTTGATTTCCATTTTGTCTTGCCCTTGTATTGGAATATCATATTGTTTGGGAAATACCTAAGGTTGGGGTTTTTTTATTTTTGGGCTTGATGAAAATCCTAATGTTCTATGGTACGCCTTGGGTAGGATCTATTCAGTCGTTACCTTTTTGAAGTGGGTTTAAAAAAATCTTATGCCCCATTGATTCATCTAGGTTGAGCCCCCTTTTAATAAACTGATTTAAATTTTTCATCTGACTTTATTGATCCCTAACTCTAGGTTGGTCTTGTGCATCCACGTTTAAAACAACTTTAAGCCATCATTTGTTGTCGGCCTAGACAGTTTCCCCTTGTCTTTTTAATAAATGTTTTATATTTTGCAGGGAACAATTTTAAATGACCATTGATCAACCATCGGTTGGTCTTAGTCATTCCCCACAATCCCGTGATGACCATACCACAGAGTCTCAACTAATTATGATATCATAGGCGAGCACCACATGTGTTAGCTGGTGATGCCAAAAAGATAATCAAATTTCTTTAATATATCTGTCGGGTTTTAATATGCTATGTGATAGGTTACTAAAGTGGCTACGAGATGCACATGCTCAAAATCAACAAGATGCTATAATCTTGATGAAAAACCTACTCGATGGTTATGTTCAACGCTGGTGACTGTTTTGAGTGAACATGATTGCCAATGGTGGAGATCAAAGGTTTCCCGCCATCATGTGATCAAAAGATGTAAGGTTTTTATTAATCACGATATCACGGGCATGTGCCACGTGTATTTCTTTGGCAATGCATAATGTGGCAGGCCCTTGGTGGTGAGATGGAGACTATATCAGCCTTTTTGAAGGCAGTCATTTGATGATCTAACAAAAGTGAAGGATCGACAGTTGGAATTTGAATTCACATCAAATGCAATTGGATTCATTGGTGTGGCATGGAAGTAAGATTTAATGGTGGATGAGACGTCTACTGGCTTGATTTTATCAACATAAAGTGATTTTATTTCATTCTATTTTCTCATAAATTATTCAAGCACCTTTGTGAATCAGTTTTCCAGCCAAGGATGAAGTTACGAGATGTCACAGCAAGGATTTGGTCTTCTACAAATCATAAACACTGTGAGTTGTTTTTTGTGCTTCCTTGTTAATTTGATTGAGGTTTTGGGAAGAATTGTGGTGTGCTTGTCGAAAAGCTTATTGATAGTTGTTTTAGGGCTATTGGTTAGTTCAATTATGATAAATTGCAAGGTTATTTGCTGTAATTTTATTTTCTGTTTAGCCCTAGTCCATTCAAAAGTTTTAAATTTTAAAGAAGCCCTAGTTTACCTAAGATGGCACTCCGAAAGCAACATTCTAGCCATGTTGACTATTTGCAGAGGAATTTGTATGATGACTTCCTAGATCAACTCCCCTTGTCAACAAATGATAGGAAGAGGGGTTTGATTTTGATGCATGGAAGAACCCTAGGCAAGGGATTAGTATGCAAGAATTCCAAGATTTCTAATGCTAGGGTTCCCATGACTGGTCTAGAGATGTTTAGGTTGTGGTATGGACAGCGGAATTTTCCTCACCCTTTCTCAAATGGTTGGAGTTATGACATGGGCAAGTTGGTGGTGCCAAATGTGTTCCCCGATGTAGCACATTATAACCCTATTACAAGAGTGATAAGACATAATGATGGAGGGGTCTTGATAAGTATAAATAGGGAAGAATTTCAACAAATTTTTTACCTAAGTTTGTTTAGTCCACTCTTGGTTTAGATAAATCTTGAGGAGATGAAGTATGAGTATGCAAAGTCAAAGTAACTTTTTAGGTTGAATTTGCTTCCTTCTCATCAGGCAAGGGTAGGCAGTTCAAGGATTTATATCAGTCCAAGTGACTAAGAGCCTTTTAGGCTAAGTTGTTTTGCAAACCATTTCTTGGCTACTTTTTCTTCATTGTGCCAGATTTTGGATTTTAACCCCAATACAATAATGCCAATTTCCTATATGTTTATGGGGGTGCAAATACAACACCCTAATTTCTCTGTGATTTATGATTTTGCATCTTTTCTGGCAGAGAAGATACATGAAGGGCTATTAAAGTTGCAGGTGGGGGATACAGGCATTCCATTCTTTTGGTATTCCTTTTTGATGTACATGTTCTTATAGAAGAATGCTAACTTCTTCTCAAAGAAGATAGAGTTGAGGCAAAAGGTTAATGGAGAAAGATTACCGGTGCAGGCTTGGACTACAAATTTATCATTTAACAAGGAGAGTGCCAATTTTGTGTAATTTGACAATTGCTTTGCTTCTAGACTAAGGGCTCAGTTGATCGTAAATGTGCCTAGGATCCCCAAGGATTTACATGACTTTCTCAGATCAAAGGGAAGGAAGCCAGATTTAAAAGTTTGTCACAATTGGGGTGATATTATCTTGTATCCAGTCAACATTGTTTTAAGGGTGAATGGCTTCCAATGAGCTCCACATAATCTCCCATTCAATGTGCTAGAAAGAGTAGTGTTTGCTGAGATTATGTGGCAGATAGGTTGTATTCATGAGGACAACCTAATAGGGAAGGGAAAATGGTCTGTTTTCCCTGATTATACTGTTGTCTCTTATTTTGTGTTCTGAAAGGGAGTATGGGTCCACTTTGGGAGGTTTTTTGATGATTTTCATTTAAGATGTGGTCCCAAGCGACAACATGACCCTAAGGGTTTCTTTGAACTTTTTAGACAATGGATAAAGGGAGGTAAGTTTGCACATGAGTTCAATTTTCTTGAGGATCTGATTAAGAATGAATTTGATTTGAACAAGCAGGAATTGAAAAATGAAAAATTGATAGCATATGAGAAACTATTAGCCATTGTGCATAAAATGGATCCCAAATATGATCCATTAATGGAATTCACCCCATTCCATAAGAAATTTGATTTCTTGATGGACAAATTCAAGGAGATCATGGGTATTTTGATGAAAAAGAAGATCAACTTAGAGTTGGACTTTGGCATACAAAGGCTAGATTTAAGGCCTACTGAAACAAGGCCAACATATCAGCCTATGGTGAATTGGCCTCTTTATAAGAGAAGGAGGAATGATAGTAGTGATGAGGAGAAGGAAGATAATAAAGGAAAACAAATCATGAAGGCATCAACACAACCAGGTTTGAAGATCAGAGCACATGGAGCAATAAGAATTATTGATTTGGACTCATCACAAGAAGATAATCCTCCACCACCATCAGAGCCAAGTCCTAAGAGGAAAATAGTTGAAGAGGTACAAGAGACTCTAATGGATGAAATAATTGTCACAAATCAAGACATGCAGGTTGGTATTCCTTGCCCTCCCAGGTCAGCTCAATTAGTTTTGTATGATATGGATGTGAAGGGACAATGTGTGCAAGATGCCAAGATGGAGGAATGCAAGGCATTTTTAGATGATGATGCATTTGTTAAAACTCCAGTTTTCTTGCAACTAGTATGGAGAATGAGACTAGAAGAATATCAGGACAAAGGCAAAGGAAGAAGAGAGTTAAAACCTAATAGGTCTAACCAGGAGAATGTTGATGAAGTAAAAGCTGAATTGATGGAAGAATTCAAGAGCATCAATCCTCGGGAGGGGAGGAAATTAGTAACTCAGGCTGGTGTGCTAATTTTTCCTAAATGGTATATAGAAGATGCAATAACATTTAATGCTATTTTAAAATTCAAGCATACCATGCAGAACTCTGAGGAAGAGATCAAGGCAACACTATAAGATTCTACCTTTACTGAGGAGTATGAGACCCTCATAATTTGGGCATTGGAACCTCAGGGCAGAAAGCCTAATGCCACTGCCATTAGCCCAAATCTAAGGGGATGGTTAATAATCAAGAGAGCGTCTGAAACTTCAACTACAGAGGCTACAAACCTAATTGTGAATGTGGACAAATTGGCCCAGATGAATGCTAAGAGGGAAGAAGCTAAAAAGAAGAGTTTAATGGAGAAGTAGAATTTTATAATTGGAGAGTATGGTAGGGTGCAACAAAGGAATGTTGAGCTGCAAACTACGGTGGATAGGTTAAAGTATAGGAAAGTTGGAGAGTCATCAAGTGCTCCTTGTATAATGAAACTTCCTTCCACATTAGGATTAGTACCTCCTACTTCGCCAATTGTTTCTACTCTGGGGTCCCCCATCCGAACTCCTTCTCTCAGTCCTACATTAGAGCCAATTGAAGAAGAGATTGAATACTCTGTCAATCCTACTAAGAAGTACTTGTTGAACAAGATTACAAAGTTACAGGAAACCTTGAAGGCAAGTGACAAGGGATCACTTGTAAAATAGAGTGAGGTTGTTGACATAGTTTTGAGGCACTTAAATGAAAAGGTTGATGGTAAATTTCCATAAGTGTATTCTTTATATTCTTTATTTTTGGATGCAATAAAAAACATTAGTAGGGATCAAGAAGTAGTATTACCCTTATTCGAGAAGTCAATCCCTAGGGCCAATGATTTAGATATAATGTATAAAGCCTCAAGGTTTGATACAAATAATAGGCCCCGATCATTAAGGCCTACTCAAATATTTGTAAATTCATTGCAAGGTTTTCAAGCCTTACCAGATGATTTGAGTAGGAAAATCAGGGAATTGGTAAAGCTTTCTGATGATTGGAGTGATAAATTTCTACCTGATATAATTGATGAACATGGAAATGTTAAATCACTGTAGCATTGGCAAGATAGAGTAGATGAGGTCATCAACGCACAAATAAAATTGATTTGTGATGACTTAGACTATGACCTGTTGGTGAGTTGTATCGACAAGATTATTAACACCAGCACATTTTTGGAGTCTTTTAAGAGAGAGGAACATCAGGTAGCAGTGAAATATACACCTTATAGTGCTAAGGTAAATGAGGTGGTTAATTTTGATTGGACGACAAATGAAGAATACTAGAGATGGGTAAATAAATACTTAATCGAGGAAGAGTAAGACATAGTTGGCTACTGGCAGTTAATAACTCAGCCGTTACAGTTATAGCAGATTTCAGTTATGTTTTAATGGCAATTTTGGCATAGGTTTCTTGAAGTTTGGGTGATGCATCAACCATTTTCAGCGGATGGGATGAACAAGAAGATTCTCCAAGGACTCAGTTGTTGTAACCGATTTTTGAAATGTCATAGGGTGGTCCAAGTGACTAGTGACATGTTTATTTCTGGCCCGATGCTTGTTTGCTCCTTCATTCTCTATAAGAAGGATTTCAAGGCCAAAAATATGAGTTAGCAAGTTAGATAATTTTGGCTTGATTCTCAGTAAAGTTGTAGAGAAAATTGTAAAAACCTATTGGTTTAGTGAAAATGCAATTTAGGTTTTGTGTCATTCTGTAGTAGGTTTTGAATTCATGGGAGTTTGATGTTTTATGACAGTACTAGCATTTGAATGGGAATGATTCATTTTGAACTTATCTCTCTCTATTTTATAAGAATATCAGAATCTTAAATAAAATGATCAAGGGTTGTTTCGTTCATCTCACTATTGTGGTGTGTATGATTCTCATTTTAGCTTTAATTCAAGGAATTAATTAAAATGCTTGAATGGGGTTATATGTGGATATGTTTATATAAGGATTTGATAAGGAGTATTTGGTTAGAATACAAATTGGTGGTATTGTAAGGCAATTAAATCATATATTTTAGATGTTATGTGTTGAATCTGTCATAAATCCTTAGATACTTACGAATTTGACTCCTCCAATGGTATATGGCACTAGTGTAAGTTGAGCTTATTTGTGAGGTTTAATATTTGTTTGTTTTTTCTTAGAGCTTGCTAAGAATTGCAAATCAATGACTACCTTAAGATGTGAAATGTTGTTGTAGTTATCTCATGCTCCAAATAGTTGATATTATTGATGAATAGCCAATTCATTTTAGTATTATCCTTCTATGTTGAGCTATTAAATGAGATTATTTTTTGTTGTTAATGTTCTTTATAATATTGGTGCAGAGGTTGTAAATGCAATAAGGGATCACCCTCCCGGGTCTTGCAGAGCCCAAAGTGTAGGATGTTTATTAAAACCCTTGTCAGTTGGTCGAGGTCCTTCGAGCTGCCCCTGATTGGAATTGGCACTTCCATAGGTAGATTAGAAGATCAACCTCGTTACAGTAGAAACAACCAACATGTCCTTTCATCACTAGCACTGCTCTTTTAATGGTTAGTTTCTCTAATGGAGACCTTGTGAAACAACCCAAGGAAAGCTTCACCCATTTCATTGCTTCTTCTTCATCTACCTACGCTTGCAATTTTCTATCTAGCAAGCTTGTAATGCATTCCCTTTCTTGTGTCTCAATCAAACTACATATGGATTTCAAGGAAACTAGAATACTTCCCCATTTGCAACCTATCAAGAGCTCTAGTAATATAATTCCAAAATCTTGTACATTTATGAATTTTTCATATTGCAATGCTAGATCAAAAATTTTTAGCTCTAAAGAAGACAGTAATTTGGAATTAATATCTATGGGATTCACAAAAGGAAATCCACAAAACTTGGGGGAAAAAATTTCATCAAGGAGTATGTTGGTACAATTCAAATAGATATTCAAAAACCATTTTACAAAGTCATCATGGAGATGAGCAGTGAAGTCCGCTATGCCAATGCCAATTTTTCTCCTTATATTCCAATTGCGAATGCTCCTAGTCCAAAAAAGGTGTGTAGCAAGTGAGCCCATTACCAGGTGATTGTATACCATGAAGGCCTCTACTAAAACCCCATGTAAGCATACAACATTGGGATGATGTAGTTGCCACAACATGCTTGTCTCCTTCACTAAATTTTTCAATTATAATTTGGGAGTTAAAGGCTGAGCTCTCCATTGATAAATAGGGCAGAGATGAAAAAACTCAGGAAAGCCTCATTTCAGGGATTTGATTATTATTGGAAAATTAAATGCTCTTGAGCCTCCTACCATTGTCTCACCTACCTGCCAAGAGGTTTTCTTTCTTAAATGACAAGTTTCTTGCTCCTAATGTGCAACTCAAGTCTGTAGTTGAATTTATTATGGTAGGTCATTTTGAAATTTAGGAGGCAATGTTTTTGTTTTAGACAAATAAAAGGAATGAAGGTAGCTTGCTAAGAAAGTCAATTGAAGAAGTTTGTTGTAGCAACAGTCTATGAGAATAATATTCTATGTGAGCTCCTAATTGCTCTTGAACAACAAGAGTTGTGTGTTCTTTTATGTTTGAGTAGTGATTGCTCCTGAACGTTACCAATCTAGTCAAGCAGCTTTTGATCACTCCCAGAAAGTTGTAATCTATACTTAGAGTTTATTTTCTGAGTTTGAAGTTTTATGTTTTCTGTATTGTCATTTCTAGTCATTGAATAGAAAAATAAAATATTGCATGCCTAGGTCTATCTGTCTCCTTTGAGTTTTTTTTTTTATTCTACATTTTGGGTGTTTATATTTTGACTGGAAAACAAAGCTACAGTTTTGTGTTTATTTTGTGCATTCAAAATTTTGACATGGTATCAGAGCTATAAGCCCCATTTATTTGTGAGTTAGGGCATTTATTTTTTTGGGTATCAAGTTTTTTCTATAGGAGACATGGCTGGAGATGAAGAGTAGATTTGGCAGCAACTAACTTCCTTTAATGGATAGAACTATGATGCATGAGCAAAGAAGATGAAGACCATTATGGTAACTGATGATTTGTGGGATTTTTTGATAAATGGGTTTGTGGATGTCACTAACGCACCTTAGCATGTAGCTCTCACAAATAAAAACCAGAAGACACAGTTGAAAGAGAAGAGGAAGAAATATGCTAAGACATTGAGTTTGATAGAAGCAGCCTTGATAGAGGCCATTTTTCCTAGGATAGCAGTAGTTGAGTATGTAAAGGAAGCTTGGGAAATTCTTCAAACTGGTTATAAAGGGACTAAAAAGGTCACACTGGTGAAGCTCTAGATACTTTGAAGAAATTTTGAGACTATTGAAATGAAGGATAGTGAGTCTATTTCATACTTTCACACAAGGTTCTCGAGTTTATTAAATAGGTGAGAACAAATGGAGAAATGATGGAGGAGCATAAAATTGTTGAAAAACTCCATAGGTGTCAACCCATGAGGTATGGTGCACTCATTATTACTATTGAAGAGGAGAAGGACCTCTCTACTTTGACAATGGATGACTTGATGCATTCTCTACAAACCCATGAGAAATGCCTAAATAGGTTTGTTATTTCTTCCCAACAGAAATTTTTAATGCTTAGTCAAATGCAAGAGGTAAGGGGAGATGTAGAAATGTTTCTCTATGTGGTAGAGGTAGATCCATGTAAGGAAATACTGGAGGAGAAATCTCAGGATGAGAAAGCAACCAAGAGGGATAGAGCAACTCTTAGAATAGCTCCTAATAAGGCATGAAGAACAACAATTCAAATAAGAGAAATGATAAGAGCAATGTTGAGTGCTACTACTATCATAAATTTGGTCATTATGCTCGTAAGTGTTGGAAAAAGTATGGTAATCAGTCAAAATAAAATGCAAATGTGGTTGAAGGCAATCAATCCACAGGCTTCATCATGTGTAACATTGGTGAATAAGGCAGCCTTAAAGTCTAGTATTTGGAAAGTGGTTGCAGCAACCACATGAGTGGTAATGAAAGTTTGTTTTCTTTCATTGATAAAAATGTAAAGTTTGATATTAGAATGGGGAACAATGGAGTAGTTCCAGTCAAGGGAAAAGGATCTATCATGATACGCACCAAGCAAGGTGAGAACAAAGAGGTTTGAAATGTATTTTTTGCACCTGGGTTAAAGCATAACCTCATGAGTGTTGGACAACTGATCCAAAATGGATACAAAGTGCTGATGAAGAAGGGTCAATGTGTCACTTATGAAAAAAATGAGACAAAATAAGTGTTTTTAGTAGTTTAAATGATGATGAGCCAGATGTTTCCTTGGAAGATTCAGATGTGTTTCTCATCTTAGTTTGTTGTTGTACCTCTCATGAATGGGAAATGTACAACAATACACTCAGTAGCCCTCAAGACCATAATTCAAGACCCCTCTAATCTATGGCATCTTAGGTATGTTGGCAAGAGACACTATGTGTATCACTTGGTATTGTCATTGATGGCAACTCTAATCAATGATCTGATTTGCAAACTATCATTTTTCCATACCGGTAGGAAGATTGCAAATTGTCAAGGAAGAATAGACTATCCAATAGCATAGTGTTCATCGATCTATAAATGATTTCAGGTTATTATTTTGTATTGTGCATCCTAAGGAAATTTTTTTGGCATATTATCTTTGTTTCTATTGAAGTGCAACAACTCGTATCGGTTTGTGTCAAAGTTAGAAGATTCAGTTGTCTTGTTCTCATTTTTTCTTGTATTAAGGCTGACCTCATGAATGCATAAAGTTGCAGATGTATGAGAACTAATTAATTGAGTATTTTGATGTTTGTATATCTTTTTTTGGGTCCTAGCCAAGTTGTGGCCAACCATTAAGGGTATGCATTGCATATTTCTCATAATGTGAGACGACAATTGTAATTTTCTTGTGTTCTATTGAAGCTGAAAAAGTGTAAATAAATCCTATGTTGTGGTTATATATACATGATCATCTCTATCATTTTGTATAATGTATGAGTTGAGTTAATGTCTGAATTGTGAGTTAGAGCAGAGTAGAGGAGCGATAAAGTGTAGTTTCACTTGTGCATAGAAGATCTCTGCTGTGTGTATGAGTAAAATAGAGAAAAATTATAGATTCAATCTGTAAAGTAGTAGATCTATTATTGTCCTTAATCTGAAATTGTGATCAAACATTTTAGATGCAATCATCTTAGTTCAAATCTTCATATGGTTTTAATCTGAACTCTTGGGTAGAAATCCCTCTTCTCTTTGAGCAGTGAGCTCTAGGCAGTGCGCCTCAATGCAAGTGCATTCTCCTTTTGTAATCTTCATTTTTAGTATACTCATAATCATAATTGTGGATTGGCCATCCACCGTGGTTTTTCCCCTTACAAGGTTTCCATGTAAAAATCTTTGTGTAATGGTGTTGTGTTTATTTTCCTATTTATGCATTATGATTGAATGTTGTTAATGCTTTGAAGTTAATGGTTGATAAAGTTAATTTTTACACAACACTGATTCACTCCTAGCTCTTAGTGTGGCTTGTTTCCAATAATTGGTATCAGAGCTATTTCATCAGAAAAAGAAGCCTAACAGCTTTGGGAGATCTTAGAAAATGTTTCAATGGATTCAAGTTGTCTTGAAGAAGAACTTATGGTGGCCCTAGATGACCTTGATCAGTCAAAGGATGATGTTCAAAAACTACAAGAAAATCTCAATGATGCAGAAAAATTCATTTAGTCTCTGAAAGACAAGATCAAAACATCAAGAGAGAAGAGAAAGGAAGTATGTGGTCAGATTCAACAAAAAGATAGTAAAAGCACTGAAGATAAACGAACCAATAAATCCTTGAAAGAAAAGACAGAATGTGAAAAGCTTACCCAAGAGAATACAGTTTTGAAGCTTGAAATGGAATCCATCATGATGAAGATGACAAAAGAGATTGAAGACAGGAAGAAGAATGAAGAAAATCTGGCCCAGTCCCTGAAGGAAAAATCTAAAGTATGTAATTGATTCGATGATGAATTAGAAGTATCTAGAAATAGTGAAGGAGCACTTGAAAGACAGCTGGATGATCTCAAAAACAAACTTGCTACTACAAATGAATACAAAGAAAATTTCAAAGCTAGCTCTGCCATGCTTAATGAACTGATTGATAATCAGAGGACTCATAGTGACAAAAGAATTCTTGGATATGAAGAAAGGGAAAGTTCAAAATCTAGACAAAGGAGTTTTGGAAAAAGGAAATTCACGCAAGGAGATCAAATGAACAAACCTAGAAAGTATCAGGTAAGGCAGCCTGATGCTCAAAGATTTAATGGATATTGTTTTAACTACAATAAGTTTGGACACATGAATTCTCTATGTAGAAGTAGGATGAATCAAAGTGGTCCATCATTCTCAGGTCAATGTTTCAATTGTCCTAAGATTGGTCATAAGTCAAATGAATGCAGAGATATGATGAATCAATTTCATTGAAATGTTAGATGTTATACATGCAACAAACCTGTTCATACTGTTAACCAATGTAAATTAAGAGGAAATCAGTTGAACAACTGGTCTGAAAAGAGAAATGTTGTATGCTACAACTGTAAAAAATTTGGTCATATTGCAACATATTTCTAGAACATAAAAGGTCCGATAAATCGAAAGAAAAATATGCAGAAAGACATCAAAGGAAAAGGGAAAATCACTGCAGATGTGGTTAGGCAACAAATGCAGAAGAAATGGGTAAAGAAAGAACCCTCTACTAAAGAAAGTGTGCCAACACCAGAACTTTCTTTTGGTAATTCCTCCGAGAATTACTCTTAGGCCTTTGGCCTAGGGGAGTTGTCAAATAAAATCATATAAACCCATAACCGACAACTGACACTAGATGTGGATGTGTTTGGTAGATGCATAAATGATAAAAAAACTTGTTGAACTCATTAGAGGAAATGGTATGTTGAATTGGAGGTTTGTAGATGCTTTATTTTCCACGATGTATTGATAAAATGTAACCGAATGTATTAGGGTTAAATCATTTATTGCGATGAGAGAGTTGGGTCTGTAAAAGATAAAAATTCATTTCCACACTTCATTTTTCACCTTACATTTGGAAGAGAAGAAGTCTAGAGAACTCATAGGCGATCTTTGGCGATTCGAGCCGCAATTCAAGCATCATAAGTGATTCAACATTCAAATTGTGATATGAAGAGAAAGGTATTTTTCAAAAAAATTTGCAAGTTTGTGATTTGGAAAAATGAGTACTCCTTTGGTAGTCGAAGTTAAGGATTGACCTTGACCTAAATTTAAGTGGTATCCTTACAAATCCCTTGAGACCGATCCTCTAGGAGCTTTTTTGTCTATCCTGCATGGATTTTTACATATATACGACATTAGGGTTTACATTCATGTGAATATTGAAGAGATGGTAAGTTCCCAACTTATGAATTTGTACAATCATCATATCATTAATGAAGATTTATGTGTAAAGCCAGAACACAAAATACTGGAAACAAAGAAATTCACTAAATGGTTAAATTTCTTGTGTTTCTAGAATCGAAATGGGTCGGTTATGTCTTGAGCCAAGTGCATGATGATTTTATGTGGCTTACTATTCCATTCAAAATTACTAAGGAAGCCATCAGTGCAGTAACTAGTCTAAACTCTTTCGGTGGATTACCTATTCTCAAGTCTGTGAAAAACCAAATAGTCACAAATGCCCCAAGATCAACATATGATAGAAGAGAAATGATCGTCAACAACATTATCAATGTAGATGTGAAATTTTCATCCATGGTCATTGGGTACAAAATTTAACATTTTATCCATGAAAATTCAATATCTCTTACAACAATCTATGTCACTTATCAGATGGTAAAATAAAATGTAGACTATGACCTTTGTGAGTTCTTGAGAATTCAATTAATGGAAAATTTGGAAAAGATAAAGAAAGGCAAGAAAAATTCATTCAAGTATGGTACACTACTTTTGTGTTTGTTCTGTTACTTCATGGGTGAGGTTCTTGGAATCTAAAAAGTTCAGTGGGAAAAGGAAAAACCGGTAGCTAAACATATCAAAGATCTATTAAATGGTTCTGAAGAAATGAAAATAAGAAATGAAGATATGTGGGGATACTTAAAAAATTTAAAGTCTATGATGTAAGCAAGGGAGAGGATTCCTACCTCTATTGTTGAGAAATACAAGGACTTTATTTTCTTCACGGTGAGTATTTATCAATGCATGATGGAGGCCAGTGATCCCAGGACAATCTAGATCATGCCCATGGGATATGAGGTTGATGGGAAAGTTTTGGATATGTACGCTCAACACATATTGAGCAAGCCAGTGGATCCGATAGATGAAAGATTTGGAACATATGCAGAGAAAGAAAAATAAGTGCACAGTGAACTAAGAAATCTTGTAGGCACTAAAAGTTTAAGAAAATAAGTTGAAATTCTTGTAGAGAGCTTGGGAATATTCTACAAGAAGCCAGACAGAAAAGGGCAGAAGATGAAGCAACAAGGCAAGCTACTAAGCAGGCAACAAAAGCACAGTCAGTTGGTCCGAAAACACCATTTGGCCGAACTAGAACTACTAGAAGCTTAGTATCTCACTCCACCCCTCCAGTAAAGGCTACCCCTATAAAAATTGAGCCTAAGAGATCCGAAAAGAAACGGAAGAAAAAGAGAAAAAGAGTATATATGGTTGTTTTAGATGACGAGAAAACAATGTCTGATGAAGAAGTAAAAGAGATCAGACATCAAGGCACTAAAGAAACAACAATCACAGAAGGTAATCCTTTCGATGAGGGCGATCGGGAAAAGAAGAAAGAAAAGACTGATAAACTAGGTATGTCAGTACAAGCAGTTGAAAAAGCTTTGGTTCTGGATGGAAATCTAAAACCACTTTGCAAATGGTATGAATCTTTTGATGCATCTAACAAAATAATTCTTGAAGAAGCAACTATAAAACATATGAATGTTTTCAATAAAGTTTTGATTGATATTATGGATAGTTTTCCAAAGATTTTGCATGAAATTTTGGAATCAAGAAGGTTGAGTGCTAGAACTGAAGAGGAGAAAATGAGAGTGAGGATTCTTGCTGAACTTTTTCTAGGAATGTTTGTAGTTGAAATGAAGACACTTTTGAACAAGGCCCAAAATAAATTGAAAAGTAAAAAAATGGTTAATAAGCTTATGATTTGTCAAACTAAGGAAGTCAAAAAAGAAACAAAGGAAATTCTAAGATAAATACTGTTCAATGAGCAAGTTGAAGTTGTAACCGAGGAAACACATGTTGACAATGTCTTACCTGATCCAGTGGAAGAAGCCGAAGAAGGAAATGTTGATGGTAATTTTAACACTGAAATTCCTATGGATGTTGAGGTACCTGAGAATACATCGGTTGAAAAGGTAGAAATTTTCGACGCCAAATCAAAACCTTCAACTAAGGAAATTTTAGTTGAGGAGAAGAAAGGAAATGCAAAAGTAGTCCCAATTAAAACAAGAGACACTGATGAGACATTACAGAAATTTTTGGTTGCTCAAGAGGAAGAATTGGATCCAAAATTAATTGAAGGTCCTATTGATCTATCTACATTAAGCCCAGTCCATAAAATGAAAGTAGATATGATTGCTCAAGCTCAGGCTAGAGAAGAGCTACTAGATTTTTCATCTGAAGTACTGGAGAAGATAATGCCATCCTATATAAAAGATCCGGCTAGTTCATCCTCTCGTGAACTAAAAGGGCTAATCAAATCAATTGACACTCACTTTGAGTCATTAGAAAAGTTAGCCATGGTAAAAGTGTAGAATGAATTTGATGCTAAAAGGTTCAATGGAATGAAAAAGACGATTGTCCAAGATAAAATCCTCTTAACCACATACATCAAGAATGTGTAGGACGATTTATTAGGAGGGAAGATCTGAAAAGCATGTCTATCTTTTTCAAAATTCACTGAAGAAAATTAAAAGAAGATCAAATACCTAGAAATCAAGTTAAATGCTATCTCTGAAGCATTTGATCCACTAGTTAGTAGTGTTGGGAAAGAAAAAAGAGAAGTAATCTCCCTACTCAATAACATAAAAGGTTTGAAGCATGAAAATGGAAAAATTGTTGCCAGAACCTGTGAACTCTAAAGCATAATTTGTCCAAACCTTGATATATTATCAAGTTCTCTAAACGAAGGAGAAGAATCTATAGGATTTGTTGATTTGACCAACCTAGAGTCCACAAAGACACAATATTATTTGATCTGTGGTCATATTACAATTCTGGAAAGTCTCAAAATAATTTGGGGTACAAATTTGACTCAACTGAAGAAATATTTTGCTGACATCTTTCCGCTCATGTAAGTTATAGCACTAGTTTTTGCATAACAATTTTGATGAATTGACTTATTTTTGGTAGAAGTGTAGTCTATCTTGTTACTGGTCTGACACTTAGTCATTTTTCACTAAGTGTTGCCATCAATGCCAAAGGGGGAGATTTTTGGCAAGATACACTATGTGTATCATTTGGTGTTGTCATTGATGGCAACTCTAATCGATGATCTGATCAACACACTATCATTTGTCCATACCAGTAGGAAGATTGAAGATTGTCAAGGAAGAACAGAGTATCCAGTAGCACAATGTTCATCAATTTGTAAGATGATTTGAGGTTATTATTTTGTATTGTGCATCCTAAAAAATATTTTTTGGCATATTATCTTTGTTTCTATTAAAGTGCAGTGACTCGTATCATTCCATGTGGAAGTTAGAAGATTCAGTTGTCTTGTTCTAATTTTTTCTTGTATTAAGGTTGACCTCATGAATGCATAAAGTCGCATATGTATGAGAACTATTTAATTGAGTATTTTGATGTTTGTATATCTTTTTTTGGGTCCTAGCCAAGTTGTGGCTGACCATTAAGGGTATGCATTTCATATTTCTCATAATGTGAGTCAACAGTTGTAATTTTCTTGTGTTCTATTGAAGCTGACAAAGTGTAAATAAATCCTATGTTGTGGATGTATATACATGATCATCAGTATCTTTTTGTACGATCTATGAGTTGAGTTAATGTCTAAATTGTGAGTTATTGCAGAGCAGAGGAGTGATAAAGTGAAATTTCACTTGCCCATAGAAGATTTGTGTTGTGTGTATGAGTAGAGTAGAGAAGAATTACATAATCAATCTATAAAGTAGTAGATCTATTATTGTGCTTAATCTGAAACTGTAATTAGGCATTTTAGATGCTATCATCTTAGTTCAAATCTTTAGATGGTTTTAATCTGAACTCTTGGGCAGTAAGCCCTCTTCTCTTTGAGCAGTGAGATCTAGGCAATGCTCTTGAATACAAGTCCATTCCCCTTTTGTAATCTTGATTTTCATTATACTCAGAATCATAATTGTGGATTGACCATCCACCGTGGTTTCCCCCCTAATAGGGTTTCCATGTAAAATCTTGGTGTAATGGTGTTGTGTTTATTTTCCTGTTTATGCATTATGATTGAATGTTGTTAATGCTTTGAAGTTAAAGGTTGATAAACTTATTTTTTGTAGAACATTGATTCACCCCCCTCCTCAGTGTGGCTTGTTTCCAACAAGGTATGGACATTTAGGCTATGCTGGTTTGAGTCTTGTGTCCAAGAACAAAATGATTGATGGTTTGCCAAGAATAGTAGAGCCTAATATTGGATGTGAGGCTTGAATTTTGGGCAAGCAACATAGGGAGCCCTTTCAATTGGGAAACTCTACAAGGGAAAGAGCACCATTGGAGCTATTGCACACATATTTGGTAGGCCCTATGAAAATCACATCTATTGGTAAAACCCAATTTTTAATGACCTTTATTGATGATTGCAACTATAAGACATGGGTTTATTTTTTTCAGCATAAGTCTGGTGGTTTTAATAAGTTTTTGTTGTTTAAGACCTAGGTTGAAAAGGAGAGTGGACATGTGATCAACGTCTTAATTTCAGATCGAGGAGGAGAGTATACCTCTAATTGTTTTGTGAATTTTTGCAGGTAAAATGGCATCAAGAAGGAGCTAAAAACTAGTTATACTCCAAAGTAAAATTGAGTGGCTGAGAGAAAGAATAGAACCATCATGGAGATGGAAGGGAGTATGAAGAAAGAAAAGGGACTCTTGACTAAATATTGGGGAGATGATGTAGCAACAATTGTACATCTGATAAATAGAATTCCAACAAAGGTGGTCTATGATAGAGTCCTTCAAGAGGTATGGAAAAAATTTAGATGGATGGTTGAGCACTTAAGAGTGTTCGGTTGTGTACCATATTCTCACATGTCCAAAGAAAAGAGGCAAAAATTGGATGACAAGGGTGAGAAGTGCATTTTTTTGGGCTATAGTGAAGAGTCCAAAGCTTATAGGTTTCATAACGCAGTCACTAAGAAAATTGTCATTAGTAGAGACATGGATTTCTAAGAGGATGAGTCATGGGATGGCATGGTAGATCCTGATAGCTCCCAACAGCTCCCGACAGTTCAGGATGATAAAGGAGATGAGAACAAAGATCAACAAAATCCTACAACAGCAAATACAATCAGCTCCCGACGACTCTTGACAACTCCTGACGAGTTCTAGGTGGCTCTTGATGTAGGAAGACAATTACAGACATCCAAAAGATTGGCTCTTGATAGCTCCTGATGAGCTCTTGATAGCTCTGGATGAGCTCTCGACAACTCCTGACAAATCCTAAGCTAGACTATTTAGCAGATCAGTAGTAGTAGTGAAAGTTTAGACCCCACTCTCACCTCCCTAATTCCAAAGAAGAGCAAGAGTCTAAGGGAGATTTCCCAAGATGAAAGGTATGATGAATAATTTGATGAGAACATAAATTTTGCACTATTTTCCCATAGTGATCCATTTTATTTTGAGGAAGCTCTGAAAGAGGATAAATGGTGTGAGGCCATGGATGAGGAGATAGATGCAATAGAGAGAAACAACACATGGGAGTTAACTGATTATCCTCCTAACAAGCAAGTTATTGGGGTGAAATGGGTTTACAAGACCAAGTGTAATGCTGTAGGAAGCATAGATTGACATAAGGCACGTTTGGTTGTCAAGGGGTACAAACAACAGTTTGGGACAGATAATGATGAGGTGTATTCCCCTATTGCAAGGATGGAGACTGTGCATGCAATCATAGCAATTGCAGCCCAACTCAATTGGAAGGTGTTTCAAATGCACGTGAAGTCTGCTTTTCTCAATGGAGTGTTGAAAGAGGAAGTTTATGTGGAGTAGCCATTTGGATATGAAATTCCAGGTGAAGAACACAAGGTGTATAGGATGAAGAAGGCTCTTTATGGGTTGAAGCAAGCTCCATGGGCATGTTTCAATAGGATTGACTCATATTTGATAAGAAATGGCTTTAGAAAAAGCGATGGTGAGCCCACACTTTACATCAAGGCAAAAAATGGTAATATTTTAATTGTTGTCTTGTATGTAGATGATATAGTTTTTATTGGGGATGATGATTTCCTCATTGTTGATTTTAAAGAGGCCATGAAAAGAGAGTTTGAAATGACAAATTTAGGTCTCTTGAGATATTTTCTAGGCATAGAAGTAAAACAAATGCATGATGGTATTTTTATCTCTCAAGAAAATAATGCAAATGAAATCTTGAAGAGATTTAGGATGCTTGAAAGAAAGCCTGCCCCACCACCAACAATCATAGGTCTAAATTTGAGCAAGGAAGATTGCAGTAGCAATGTGGATCCAACCATGTTTAAAAGTTTGGTTGGAAGTTTGATATACTTGACTGCAAGTAGGCTGGATATAATGCATGGAGTGAGTCTGATTTATAAATTTATGGAGATTCCAAGAGATACCCATTGGAAAGAAGCTAAGAGGATCCTAAGGTATGTGAATGACACCAAAGGGTATGGCATTTGGTACACAACAATAAATGAGTTTGGGTTGGTTGGATACATGAATAGTGATGGGGTAGGAAATTTGGATGATAGGAAGAGCACTTTGAGCTATGTGTTTTATTTGGGTTTAGATGCTATCTCATGGGCTTCCAAGAAGCAACCTATAGTTTCCCTATCAATAGGTGAGGTTGAGTATATAGCAAAAAATGCATTAGCATGTCAAGTGATTTGGTTGAGAAGAATCTTGGCAGATTTAAAAGAAGAACAAGAAGATGGAACAATAATATTTTGTGACAATGTTTCATTGATAGCTTTGATGTTAAATATTGTGTTTCATGGAAGAAGAAAGCACGTTGAAATCAGGTATCATTTTATCAGAGAGTTAGTTGAAAATGGTGAAAATAAAATGGAATTTTGTAGGTCTGAGTAGCAGTTAGCAGACATATTCACCAAGCCTTTAAGCAGGGATAGTTTCAAGTGCCTAAGAAGCAGATTGGGCGTTGTTGATTTGGATCAAGTTTGATCTTGTTTTTTTAGCTCAAGACCAACGGGGAGTGTTGGAAAATTAAATGCTCCTAAGCCTCCTGCCATTGTCTCACCTACCTGCCAGGAGGTCTTCTTTCTTGAACGACAACTTTCTTGCTCTTGGCGTGAAGCTCAAGTCTATAGTTGAATTTATTGTGGTAGGTCATTTTGAAATTTAGGAGGAAATTTTTTCTTTTAGACAAAAAAAGGAATGAAGGTAGCTTGCTAAGCAAGTTAGTTTAATAATTTTTTTGCAGCAATAGTCTATGAGAAGAATATTCTATGCGAGCTCTTGATTGCTCCTAAACAACAATAGTTGTGCATTTTTTTATGTTTGAGTAGTGATTGCTCATGATAGTGAGCTCTTAATAGCTCCTAAACGTTATCAATCTAGTTGAGCAGCTTATGATTGCTCCTAGAAAGTTGTAATCTAGAGTTAGAGTTTATTTTTTGAGTTTAAAGTTTTATGTTTGTTGTATTGTCATTTCCAGACATTGAATAGAAAAATAAAATATTCCATGCCCAGGTCTATCTGTCGCCTTTGAGTTTTTTTTTTGTTATTTTGTATTTTGTGTGTTTCCAGTTTGACTGGAAAACAAAGCTATAGCTCTGTGTTTATTTTGTGCATTCAAAATTCTGATAATTATGAGGCCATCTTCACTAAATTCACACCCCTTTCACCTGATCCTTCCTCTTCATCACACCTAACAAGTTCAAGTGTGTTAATTTTTTTACAAATAGCAGATAACGAATTGTGGTGATGATAATTTTTCATGTCCACTCTCATTAGCAAGAACGTCATGTACCTCAAAAATTTAGAAACATGGGTAAAACTAGGGTGGCGATCTAGATTAGTTTCCCAAAATTTTATTATATAATCGGCTAATATGAATGAACGCCAAGTTGGTAATCTCGGCCATTTGTTTTGTATTATCAGTTCATAGAAATTCAAGGTATTCACTCCCTCAAAGGGCTGCATTCCCATTCGAATCTCATAACAATCATGGTGAAGTTGTATACAACTTCTTTGTGAGTATATTGCTTTAGAATATCTCCATCTATTTTAAAGCCTTCTTGAGGATATTGGAAGACTTTTGGCACCCTTGGGTAACAAGTTCCCCTAGTGATTTCAGGGAACTAGAAACTGTAAATCCTTAAATTGGACTCCCCAAAAATTGCATAGCTTAACTCACCCATACCCTTGTGCTTTAAATTTTGACACTTCTAAAGGCTTTATGAGCACATTAGATGCCTTGAGATCCATGTGCATGATTCTTTGGCTGTGAATGTACTCAATTTCCATTGAGATTTGAAGCATTGTGTGAATTAGAACAGGTAGTGGCAAAGGTTGTCTATCTCTGAATCATTCTTCCAGTATTCTATCCAAGATGGAGCTGACAAATTCCATGACAAGATAGCAATATTTCTTTGGAAATGACACACCGATCAATTGAACAATGAAAGGGTTTTGTAGATTTGTGTGAACATATATTTCCACTTGTAGTAGAGATTCAATATCCTCACAAAACATGGGGATCTCCTTAAAAGAAACCTTCATTCCAATCCATAAACCCTCGTACACTTCTCCGAAAGAACCCTGCCTAATAACTGCGAGTCTAGGAACCAAATCTTTAGGATCAATTTGCAACCACAGAGACACACGGCTACCTATAATGGCAAGATCATTTTGAATGGTTGCTCGTAGCTTTGTCAACATGAACCTTGCAATCCCAGCCTTGCATTCCCCTTCTTCAAAAACCCTCAACATTTTTTGGAAGATAGAAACTAGTTGCCTCCTATCTTCATATTCGTCGTGAATCCTAATCAAATTACACATCTCTATAGGGAAATCCCCCATTTTGTGTAGGCCACTACTGTGTAGCTCTCGTCGATTTGGCCTTGAGAATATAGAAGATTCAGATGTTAAAAAAGTATAGACCAAGCAAGGTCGTGTACATGAATGGCGTAGGCCTCTCTAGTCATGGACAAGGTAATGGATTCGATCCACCACTTATCTCCTAAGTGGCGGTGGAGATATATTTCTGCTTCTTTTACAACCTAATAAAACTTCTTTCCAAGTCATTTCTATAATTTTTTTCCCCTCTACCCCTAATTTTTATATACTATAGAGCCTTCTTTTTGTGAAGCAAACCTCTTTGCAAGACTCAGAATAAACTAATTATTTACAGAATATGAAGTGATCTTAGCAACAAAAGCATGACCGAGATTGTTACGCTAGGATGAGCTATACTTGAAATCTTATCCATGATTAAAGAATACTTTGGCTAAACAGTCAAGAGCTAACGCCTCAAAATTGTCGGCCATAGTATTGATGAAGTTCACCATCACAATATCGATATTATGATGTCCCAAAGCAAACAAATTAGGATTGGAATGAAATCTGCAAAATGGCTAAAATAAGAAAGAAGCTCAAATAAAAAGTAATAATCTCGCTACCTAATGTGCAATTTCACTGAAAATTAACTTTGATTCCATAGGGAAAAATAAAAAAATTGAGTTTTTCAGTGAATCGATTCGAGGAAAAATTAACAAAAAAAAACTAGACTTGAATCAAGCTAAATCTTGGCCAAAATTTTCCTTACATTACACAGAGTGATGGACTCGTTTAGCATGACTAAATATTTCCCACTCAATAGACTCAAATGATTGAATGAAATCCACTAACGACCAATCAAATATATTGCTGATGTTGATAAGCTACTTTTAATAAAAGGAAATATTTTAAATTCATGGATAAGCTATTTTCTTACTCTATTTTGTGTTTAACTTGTTGCTTTGTGAGAGCTTTATCAGCATTATCCTCTCGTCTATTAGCAAAAGCTTTTGTACGAGAGATTCAAGTGAAGACCTCATAGAGATGATTCATATGACTCGAAGACTTCATAGAGATGACTCATGATTTGGATATTTCATTAAGATGATTCATATGATTTGCTCACATCTTATGATTGGTGATTTTTTATTTAATTTCATTGTATTTGATACACAAATATATTCAATTAGTGGTCACATTTAGTGATAAAAAATATTAAAATATTTATTCAATCACATTCATTTGTGTCTACCATAAGGGGGAAAAGAAATCTTAAACAAGTGTCATGTAGTGGTGAGTACCTATTTTGATAGCTATGATATAACATTTTTTCAAATTATGTTAATAACCTATTAAAATATTTATGTCAAGTTTCCTTATTGTATTTTTTAAAATTTTCATTGCAACTTAGGGGCCTAGATTGGACCCCCATGATCCTACACTGACCCTCAAACCTAGAGGGTTTTTGGATAGCCTCCAAACATTGGATTTTATTACAGAATTCTAAAAATAAATAAAGGAACTATGAATTTTAACCCTAAATTGAATATTGCATTGGGTGTGATTTAAATCTTGTATTACTTAGTTTATTGTTGGTATGTATGTAAGTGAGATCAAATTGTAAGGCTTTAGAGGATGAAATTAGTCCTATTGAGAAATTTGGAAGTTCATAAAATTGGTACTATACAAGGTACAAACTTTGGCCCCATGACAATTGATACCGGATTCACATTAGAGAGTTGTCTACATCCATCCACTTTTATAAACCATTCAACTTTTAAAAAAAGAATAGATGAGACAAAAAGAATGTAGGGGTAGATTTGAGTATGAGGATATGGAGAATATTTGAGGAAAAGGGTGTCATGAGTAACATCATTGAACTCATTTATAGGAAAAAGAGTTACATAGTCAAGTATTGAAACTTGAAAGATTGGAGTTGGAACCAAGGGTGGGATTGTTGGAGTCTAAGGTCAAATAAATCTAAGTGGTTATTATAATTGCTTTGGATCAAAATTTATTAAAGATTACTTGGCTTTCATCAATTTAATGTAGTAAGGAAAATTTGGAGAAAATCTACAACTGAGGAAATTTGAGTCTTATAATGGCTAGTGTGATGTCAAGGTCCTAGAGAAATTCTTAGACTGGGATGAATACTTATAGAATTTGAGTGGAATTTTATGAGTCCCTCATTATGACCATGATTACCTTCCTAATTATTAATACAAAGTTATGGTGTGGAATTTATCTGAAGGATGCCAAGAAGGGTAATTTTGTGGTCGAGATTAATAATTGGAGGAATTTAAGAGTGGATAAAGGGAACAATTCTAAAATAGGAACTTATCTTGGGTTGCATGGAATGAACTCATTGAATGGAGATAGATTGGTAAAGTTTGAGACTTGCCAGGTAATTTTTGACACTAATGCTAAAAATTAAGTACATGTCAATAATCCAGACCAATTTTTCATCTTCGAGAAATATTTGCAACCTTGGGCCCTAGCTAATTTGAGGTGGAAAAATGTTCAAACTCTAGTTGCTACCATTGCTGTTATCATCACCTATTATATTTCAAGGGTGACTTGAATAATGGTTATGATAGTTGAGTTGGGGCTATCTCCAAAAAGAAAGCTCCCCTAAAGAATAAGTCCAAGGCTAGACAAAATTCCATCAACAATCCTAGAACAAGAAAGTATGTAGTGACAAGAAAAATTCATAGGGCTCATCAAAGGATGAGGAATCCATGATAGCTTGAAAGTAGAATAAGAGTTGCTTTATTTATAGATTCCCAAACCATTGGGCTTGATGATTTTTTATAATAGTAGCAGATCAATGCAGCCAAACAAGGTGATGTGAGTTTTATGGATCCTCTTTATCATCTAGGACACAAAGGAAGTAAGCTTGTCCTTGCAACCTATGATAGGTTCAAAAATGAGTAATGTTTTGTGGAATTGGTGTTGAATAAAAAGATGGTTGTTGTGATAATTTATTTGGGAGCCACATACATAAATATGTCTTAGTTAAGAAGGTGAAGAAGTTGGATTTGAAGCTATAAGAGGTGAGTACATACTTCAATGTGATTTGAGTTGGACCTTGATGTGATCACATAGATTTGGATACCATTGTAATGGAGGAATTTAACTTGATCTTAAAAAAGGAATTCTTGTACTAAGATATGACAATAATTATTCTACATCTAAAGAGTTTGTTGTTATTCAATCCAAAATAGGCTTGTATGGTGAGGATTGTTCAACAAGAGTAATTTGTGAACATGGTATATATGATGAGCTTGTGAAAGGCCATAAGGATTCACTAAGAGAACTATATTAGATTGTTTGTGCTCCTTTTTGGATGGGATGAAGGTTAACAATATGAGGCATTAATCCCAACCAAGGTGGATGAATTCATTGTAACTTATGTAATTATGTAATGTAGAGAAGTTAATGATGTTACCATGTTGTAGAAACATCAAGATCATAGGATTGAATTCAATCAATGGGTTAGGACACCCACCTAAGACCTATGTCATCTATATCTTATTAAGGTATAATTTGTTTTCAATATTAGATCAAAATGACATATTTTTCTTCTAATGGGTGAGTCCTTCGATTCCCCCCAAAATTTATATACCTTTTTGAAACATGTGGGTGTGGGTTATCCCTTAAGGTGATGAAATTATTCTGAATACCCATAGAGGAAATGAAAAATAATAGTTTTTAGTCACTCAATATATCACTTTATAGTGTGAGGGGAGAGCATATGCACTCAATTTTATTAGGATGCAATCCAAAATAAAAAAATAATAGTGTGAAGTTTTTGATTCTCAAGATCACAAAATTATGAAAGAGAAGATAATATGTTTCACATGATTCGTGAATACATCAAAAAAAATTATTCCATTACGAAAAAAAAGTGTGTTCTAGACTAGTGAAAAATGAGTCTTTGACAAGAAAACATTGCAACACACTAGTCACTAGTTTCATTAAATGAATTTTAGAAGGGAATGTTATGCTGATTAGTAGTGTAATTACGAAATGACCTTTAAAATTCAACCTCACAAAAATTGAGTTAAGGTTACCTATTGCAATAAAATTGGCACAAAATAAGAAAGATGATGAAAGTGCTAACAAAGTAGTTTTTGATTTTTTTGTTTTTAGTGGTTTTTTTCATTTTTCATTTTTTAAAAAATTTTCAACCTAAAAAAGTGTAAAATTGTTAATGAAATGATGAAAGATAAAATTTTAAATATTTTTGTTCTTTATTTTGTGAGTTTTATATATTTTTAAAAAGTTTTTAATTTTTTTAAATCCAATAAAATTGACATCTTATTTAACCTTTCATGAAACCAAATAAAATTAACCCATTTCTACTAGTTTTTTTTTTTCAAATTCATAGTTGTCAAATTTTTTATTCAATGCAAGGAGCTTAGGATGCATTTACAATATTGTTGAGAATAAAAGTGCACAACTTTAACCTTCCTCTCAAAATTATGAATTCATGTGGATTGAAAAAAACGGTGGATTACATCAAATGATGTTGAACAAATTAATAGCTATATAAAAACGCATTTTTGTAGTCATTATTTTGAAGATGCTCAAGAGCTAAGGATAAAGCTTAGAGGAAAATTGACTATAAAAAATGCCCATTTAAAGGAATAGATTTTTTTTTAGGTATGGGACAAGGAATGCTTGAATGGCTTGAAATTTTTTCTAACAAAATTTGAAATTAAAATAAATCTATTGCATTTATCTAAAATGTTTGCAAGGATGGGGTCTAAAATATTGTAATTGACAACTAGGGTGCACATTTCTTATTTAATGAAGATGATGAAATTTTGTTAGTCGTGGAATATTTCCTCTCTTCATGTATTTTAATTCACTAATTCATGTAAATCAATATTTTTTCTTCTCTTCTTATTATTCGTAATTTTACCAAAGAGAACTAAAAGTTTCTATTTGACTCTCAAGGAGGCATATTTCCTTCTTTGTAGCCAAGACAATAAATACCAAAATAAAAAGTTTTAAAAATTAATCAAATCAAAATAATTTTTCTTACAAATTTTCTTTCAATCTATTCACAATAAATGAAAAGGACTATGAAAGTATTGAGGTTTTAGAGTTGCTAGATTCATGAGATTTGGAATTTGTATAACATATATATGTATAAGAAAACTATGAAGGGTTGAGGAAAATTAAATAAAAATCTCACCATCTAAATATATAAACTTATAATTTATACTTGGGACATTAGGACTTGAATTCTTCTCCTTTGCACCATCCATTGCATCTCTCTCATCATCATAGTAGTCCAAATTCACATGGATCACATTTGTTGGCTATTTTTTTGGGAACCAAACTTAATCTTACCACCTACCTATGAATCTTCCATAATTCAATGGTTAGCAAGGGTAAGGATTGACCAACACTTAAGTAAAGGTTCTAAGGTCCTTACTTCTTCACATCAGGCTTTGTGAAACCTAGGAGGGTGATCCCTAGAAATTTTTTGATAATAATATTCTTATTGTTGAAAATGAAGGTAAATTTGTAGCTTAAAACTTGTAAAAATATGAGACTATAGATATAATTAAGTATTTTTGGTCATGATTCTTTGTGTATGATTAATTTGTTTTGATTAATTTTACCAATTGTAGAAAGAGATAGAATATTGTAGAAGAATGAGACAAGAAGATAGAAGTGATACAAAATATACATGGAGAAACCCTTTTGAGAAAAAACTCCACCAGAATCAATAGTGCTTGTATTGTTTAACCTTAGAACAAGATTACAATAAAACTGTATCAATCTTTGATTGATATGCTTCATTGCCTTCAACAATCCTTCTTCACAACTTGCAATAAACTCTCATGAAATTCTTATGCACTTGCTGCAATAAATAGACAAGTATAAGCATGTAAAATCACAAGAGTTGTATAAATACAAGAGCTTAAATATCCTCATAAAAATATACACCTAGATTGGGCAAGTAGAGTTCCACAATGTAATTTGAAGTCAAACCAAAGTCTTCCTCAATTTAAGCACCTTAAATTGAACACTTAATTGAACGTTACTCAAGAAAATATCTTGCAAACTCCACCTCAAAGTTGGCACCCAAGAATGGGCCCACTTGACTGAGCCTTGTAAATATCTTCTCATGCAAAAGGTGTTAACTAAAAGATGCCAACTTGGGCCCCCAAGGTGGACCCAAGTCAATCTTAGTTAACTGAAACATATCTCTCCATCAATTTATGCAAACAATATGCATGATTGATCATCCCAACTTAACTAAAAGTATCCACTTGTTATTTGTCATGCAACTCAAGTCAAATAGCATGGAACTCAAAATAACTACATGCAACTCAAGTCAACTACCATGTAACTCAATTCAACTAGCATGCAACTCAAAATAACTACATGCAACTGAAGATAACTTATCCAAAATTGAACTAAATTGAATTGAATTGAACTAATATTGAACTAACAGTGCACTGATACTAAACTAATAGTGCTACTCCACTCATGTAAATATCAATCCCTATTTTTTAGGAACAAGACATGCATTACTGAAGTAATATCAATCCTCCAAACAATTAACTAAAGCAAGGTGGGTTCCACCTTTTGTGTGGGCACCCCATCTACTCCTATCTTGTAGGACCTCTTCTTGGACATCCCCACATGTTCCTATTATTTAGGAATAATCACAAATGTCAATTTACACGTTCATTTCATTCAAATTTAATCTCTTTCTAATTGTAGTATTCGGGAACACTTTCCAAGGACATAGGAGATACATGAAATATGTTTAGTGTAATGCCCCACTATGGAACCTAGGAATAGTTATGTCACAACTCAAAACAACAGAATAATTTTTTTTTTAAAAACATATGACAACATCATATGACAATAGTTTAACATAAACACTTTAGGGTTCCACAAATATGCTACTAAAGTAATTAAACATATAACACACCAAGAACCAAATATATATATATATATATCCATGAGAATAGTCATGCTAGAATCATTACATCAAAAGTTACATAAGAAGAAGTGAGAATGTGACAAATATTAGAACAATACAAGTATCATTACAAAGAAAACTCATGTAGATCACGAGTGCGAACAATGAAGAATAAGATCAAGAATAGAAGGTGACCACATCCACGAACTCGCCTGATGAGCAACTCTGTAAACAATATGCAATCAAGATCCCACAAAGAATAAACATGTCATGAACAAAATCACCTGCAGGGGACCTAATAGAATATGTGGCATGTTCCTCCTAACCATGTGGAACTCGAAAGCCCACCACCCATGCTAGGAGATAGAACAAGACCTCAAGTCAAACTGACAACAAAAGAACATCACATAATACATGGTCAACATACATGACATCATAACTGACATGACAAAATATATACTCCCAGAGGTGACTCACAACACAAGAGAACTAAAAAGTGTACTAGGATAACAGTGTCATCACATAAACATAGTAGGTTACCCTAGATAGCCTTCCTAGATTACCAACCCTCTACCAGAGTTACCCTGACAACCTCTTCCGACTTTCGGCCCCTATACGAACTATGTGGTCTTGAATCACTTCTCGAGAAGATGAAGTGTTCAAGTTGCCATTACAAACCTTCTCAACCCACATAAACAAGCATTAAATTCCAAGGTAAGACAATATTATCTGAATGGTCAACGTTATCTATCCAAACCCCTAAAAACCTATTTTTAGTTATCACTTGGTTAACACACTTCTGAGAGGTTACCCCTACAACCACTTCTGGGTCTGGCCCCTTTCAGAAGCCACTCCTCTTAAGGTACAACTTCTCAAAAAGGCAAGATGACAAAGTCAACATGCATGCAAGAGAGAACTTCCTCCCATATAAACTCAGAATAGATGAGTACATACCAAGACATAAACAATGTAATAAACTACAATACATGCATGGAAAGATTTTCACAAATGACACAAATCCACTCCAGAGTACTCAAAATGTTATAAAATCAAATTCATAAGAACTCTAAACTTGCATAACCTACGATATCACACTGAGAGCAAACACAAATCTCTATTCAAGATGTAAAAACAAAACCAACTTCAAAAGCCTCTAGGAGATAAAACACCAACACCATTCCTCATACATGTCATAAGTGTAAAACTCTATGTAGGAATACCATTTATACATAATTTACAAATTCCATTCCAGATTTCCTATCATACATGACTATTTCAATACATTTAGTTCATTAAATGGAAAGACTAACAATACTTCCATATTATGATGTTGTTTCTAACTTCACAACATTATAAAAGACAAGTCAGGGATTTAAAATTCTATTATACAAACATGTGTAATCATTACAATTTAGTTAAATAATTCATAATTTTAATTTTTATGATGCAGAGTATCTAAATTACTAACCATTTTACAAATTAAAATATGGACTAGAAGTTAATTAATTTAGTACTTCCATTTATTTCTACCATCCATGAAATTCTGTATTTAAAATATTATACTATTCTATTTAAATATATATATATTGATTCATTTACAAATCACAATAATATTATTCTTCCTTATCAAATTTTCGGTGATGAATAATCGTTTTCTTTAAAAAACTACGAACTAAAATAGAAGAGTTTGATTTTCATCCATTATTACAGATATTAGATAAATTTAAGCTATTAGAGGAATCTATTTAATACTAGAATGTGATGTGTCTTAGTCCCTGTACAAGGTTAAGTCTAAGTTGGTCTTAACCAGCATTAACATAAGAAACATCATTTGATAGGTATAAGCATGTACACTAAACATGCAAAAAAATTGAAGTGAACTTCTAGTGTAGTCGACTAAAGCAAGGTCATATGATGGTGTTGCATTTCAAACAAAAGAGCAATAGGAGAATACACAAAAGAACAAGTTCAACCGAATGAAAGTGTGTTTGCAACAACATAAACAAAGTACCAATTCATTACAACCAGAAATAATAAAGAATGGTTCCAAAAGCATATTCACATGCATGCAACATGGCAAGCCACACAAAGAGTTAATGGCAGAGCTAGCAATGGTGAAGAAAGGAGATTACTTCAAGTTTCGATAATAAAAAGAAAGGCATCCAACCGACATAAGTAACAAATGGAAAAATCGCATGCAGGAAACTCACGAGACTCACGGCATACCAATCCACCACATACAACTGACAGTGCAAGCATAGGTATAGAATATCGACAGTCTGGAAGCAAAATAAAACCTCAAAAGAGAATTCACAAAACACGCCTCTCACAGCCTTTCATTCAAAAGATTCACTTTCACAAATAAGAATAAAAGCTCAAACAATCTCAGACCCCACGCGATAGGCAGTAGACAAGGAAATACCAAGCATCGATACTCAAACATAACGGATGCAAAGAATCACAGATCGATGGTCTTTTAAGATAGGGTTTCAATAATTACTTTGGATCAAAGTCAAAGATCCATTTGTTCATATGAAATAGTAAACAGTCGACTGGTAATGTAGAGAAGAATAGGCCAAAAGACACAATACCAGGTTTGCGGACAATTGAACCCATCGATAGAGGGGAGTATTATACAATGCAAATAATGAAATTAAGAGTAGAGGAACGAACTTACGTCTCTCATAGAGGATGGCACAAACAAGATATGCATGCCATGCATGCGACTCCACAACTGGATAGTATTCAACAGAAGAAAACAAAAGCTCATGGGAATAAAGAAACACAAGTAAGAATGATAGTCTGCCGACCCCAATGATTAATATTACACCTACAGATCAAGGTTGTATCAGGAGAAACAATAAATATAATAAAAAAAAATTTACGGTGAACAAGTAAGAATGCCCATTGTGCTAGACCAAGAATGGGGATATAAAGGTTCCCAGCGAAATCTAAGCAATAGGTCCATGATTACTCTGTTAAACTAATACCACCAGAGCTTAGATAAATTTCAAGCAATAACATTATTTTGATCTAGAGGAGAGTGAGTGAACACATCACCGACATTATAACACTGAAATAACAAGATCATATAATGAAGAATCTACAGGAAAATCATTCAACTCATCCCACCAACAAATCATGATATCATACACAATTCTCTGAATATTTTAAGCATACTAGCAGAGTTATCATAGATCTTCTTTTCTCAATATTAATTAATTCTTTAATTCCTCGATGCATGATTAATACATTTCCATTTTTGTTGTATGTGCAGATTTTAAATCCAGATCTTGCAGCATGTAACAACCAAAACACTACAAAATTATTTACATGTTACAATTCAAGAATATACAAGAATTTTAGAGAAGAAAACCTGGATTCCTTTTCTGGATATGTAAAATGAACAAGCTAATACCAATCGTTCAGGCAACAAAAACTTCTCAACACTAGCAAGCCTTTGAATTTGCCAAACTTTCCAACCAAATAACCAGGAAATACAGAGAAAGAAAATCTTCCAGGAAATATTGTCATAAAATGAAAAAACAACCTTTCTTTCAAAACCCCCAATCCCCTCTTTTAAAAAATATCAATTTCCCTTATGATATATCATTTCCTTCTAGATTGCAATGCAATCCATTAGTTAACTCATTTTTTGCATGCAATTAAAGAAACTAGTTCAACTTTTCAGACATTAAGATCAAAATATGATATTTTGCAACTAAATCACAACTGACTGCTCAATTTTTGAAAACATCAACTTGCATAATTAAATCAATTATGAATAAGTAACTTTTGAAAATAATATATTTTTATGTTTCACTTTCAATTGCCTAATAAACTAAAAATAGCTTTTCCAACATAAACATTTCATTTAATCATTGAAGCAACATATACAAAATAAGACATAATGACAACAATGAACGCATGACGAATGAATGACAAGACATAAAGGTGATTATAGATACTCATTCTTTTCAGAATGATAGTTCAGGATAGAGGACAAGTCTATCTTTCTTGAATGATTCCATTGGGCCATGGCACACTCAGACTTGACAAGCAGGTGGAGTCGATGCCTGTACCTGAAAGCAGTAGAACACTACATGGTCAAACAAACTACATATATAAATATGAAAACACACCATGAAGAAGAATCACGATGTAGCAGGGCACTCACGAATGAGTACTGCTAAACCGTCTCCTTCACCGACTGATGCAAAACATAGCATTAAACATAAACCACATCATAATATCATCATGTATACAACAGAGCATCATAGATCATCATGATAATATCATCTCATGAAAATAAACATCACATCATAAGGTAAATTGTATCATCAACTAAGATTCACAATAGGTCATGTAAACTATGACATACAACATTGAAACAACATAATACCAAACATCTATCTAATAATAGTATCTCAAAACAACTATAATAAAAATGTCATCAGGAGGGTAACTACATTTAGGATTGCAATTAAGTGACATCTTATTACCAACATTCTCCCACTTTAAATTATCCATTGAACTTATTCTAAACAATGAATTATTATTATAAATCAAGTACAAGACTCAAGGCCAATGTCCTTCGTACATCAAGAGACAATAGTAACCATCTCAACACATGTCTCTAACCATAAGAGAAATCAAGCCTCACCTATGTATCCAAGTATCCATGAGTACCTATAACCAACCAATCCATGCCAAACTCCAAATACAACATAGAACCATCATGAAGTAATCAAGAAAATGATCAATGAACCACATATAAAGAGTACTATGATCAATGTTAAATCTCCAGTCATAAACTAGGAACATAAACATGGCATCCATGATCTAATCAATATGAATATAACCATCATATCAGAAAAAAAAAAGCATGACACCTCAACCATAGACTAAAGAAGTCTTGCATGGCAACCAAAGATGTCAACATATCCAAACCACATGAATATAATCATCCTCTATTAATGAAAAAAAAATTCAATGAACCCTCATTGCATAGAAAAAGAAACCAAGAGTCCATCCATGACACCAACAATCACTGTAGAAGATCATTCGCCAACAAATGGTGAATCCACATCACTATCAACAACTCCCACTAAATTGTGATACTGAGTCACAAATGGCATCATGACTACCATCCTCTCCATGAAGATCATCAAGGTCTACACACACAACTGCAATGTCAGTAACATAACAAGTAGAACCAAAATATCCAAGCTAAGAAGATACCTACAACTGCCAAACTATCATAAACAACAATGGATCCACATAATTGCAAAATGATCCCACTAAACCATGATACCGAGAAATCCCATGGTATCATGATGAACACAACCAAAAATACATCACTATCATAAGCTCACACCAAACCTGTGAATCCAAGCTCTCAATGACAACATGATAACACAATAACATAATAGTAAAAGCTACCACAGTAGATAAAAACCTTCAAAATTTTAAGAGAAAGGCATCCCAAACCCTAACCAACCATTAGCTTTGATACCAAATGGTAAAAATTAAGGTAAATTTATATCTTAAAACTTCTAAAACTATGAGACTGTAGATCTAATTAAGTATTCTTTGTCACAATTCTTTGTGTATGATTAATCTGTTTAGATCAATTTTACCAATTGTAGAAAGAGATAGAAGATTGTAAGAGAATGAGACAAGAAGATAGAAGTGACACAACATATACATGGAGAAACCATTTTGGGAAAAAACCCCACCAAAATCAATAGTGCTTGTATTGTTTAACCTTGGAACAAGATTACAATAATACTATATCAATCCTTGATTGATATGCTTCCTTGCCTTCAACAATCCTTCTTCACAACCTACAATGAACTCTCATGAAAATCTTATGCACTTGCTGCAATAAATAGACAATTATAAGCATGTAAAATCACAAGAGTTGTAAAAATAAAAGATCATAAAGATCCTCACAAAAATCTACACCTATATTGGGCAAGTAGAGTTCCACAATGTAATCTCAATTCAAACCAAAGTCTTACTCAATTGAGGCACCTCAAACTAAACACTTAACTGAACTTTGGTCAAGAAAATATCGTGCAAAATCCACCTCAAAGTTGGCACCCAAGAATGGGCCCACTTGACTGAGCCTTGTAAATATCTTCTCATGCAAAAGGTGTTAACTGAAAGATGCCAACTTGGGTGCCCAAGGTGGACCCAAGTCAATCTTAGTTAACATAAACATATCTCTCCATCAATTTATGCAAACAATATGCATGATTGATCATCCCCACTTAACTAAAAGTGTCCACCTATTCTTTTTCATGCAACTGAAGTTATTATTTATGCAACTCAAGTCAACTAACATGCAACTCAAATCAGTTGCAAGTCAACTAGCATGCAACTCAAGTCAACTAGCATGCAACTCAAAATAACTACATGCAAATAAAGGTAACTGAACTAGAGCTGAACTGAACTAATACTAAATTGATAGTGCATTGATACTGAACTGATAGTTCCACTCCACTAATGTAAATATCAATCCCTATTTTGTAGGAACTAGACATGCATTAGTGAAGTAATATAAAAACCTTCAAATAGTTTATTGAAGCAAGATGGGTTCCACCTTGCATGTGGGTGCCCTAAGTGCTCCTATCTTGTAGGAGCTTTTCTTGGATGTCGCCACATGTTCCTATTATTTAGGAATAATCACAAATGCCAATTTACATGTTTATTTCATTCAAATTTAATCTCTTTTTAATCCTACTATTGGGGAACACTTTCCAAGGACTTGGGAGATGCATGAAATATGTTTAGGATTGTAATTAAATGGAATCCTATTCCCAATACTTATGCCATTTGCATTAATGACACTACAATCTACATAGATGATTCTCACATAGATGCTCAATTAGTAACTATATCAAAGAAGTTAGTTTCTTCTCAAACATAATTCACACTTAGAGCATGAGAATGGTAAAACCTCATAACTTTGTAACCCTTTTCATAGAATTTGATTTAATGAATGGGTAATGGTCGAGTTAATCAACACAATACAACATAAATACTTAACTTAGTGGAGTGTCTCATCCTTAGAATGGACTCAATATCAACACCCACATAACATGATACTAATTTTCACACCTAACACTATATGAAGCTCTGAAATGTTGCATTACAATATTTCAACATTGTGTCTTAACCTTTACTTCTTACTAGCATCTAAGAATTTAGTTTAACATAAATTTGCAACCATATTTAAGCATCTACAATAATTATTTGAATTAACAAACAAGAATAGAGCCATACATCCATCTGAAATTGATAGAGACAAGTAAGATAGCCTTGATTATATTATTCATAATTTGTAAAACTAGTACATATGAGAGTAAAATGGTGTTGGACTTATAGTGTTATTACTATTTTATACTACTAGTTTTACCATTAAGATTACATATGTGTATCGACAGACGTGAACCTTAGACATATCACTAGACCATTTAGTAACCCTTCTAATCCCTGTGTGACTAGATCCTAGAATAAATCACTTCCCAACCCCCTGTAATAGGCCTTAGAATCCCATTTATAAAGATATGGGAGAAACAAGCAATAGGCCGAATTATAATTACATTTTCATTTGAGGGAGAATTTCACCCTAATTTTAGAGATTCCCATAATGGTTACATCTAATCATTTCAGATCAAGCGGAAGCAAAAAGATAACAAAATCCATGTAGCCAGTTGAAGAAGATGAGTCAGCCTTCCAAAAGGTACCATTCGTTGATGTAGCATTGCCAAAATCCCATATCCACGTAGACCAAAGAAGATTATCCACAATTAGCAGAGGAAAAAACTTGCACACTTCTTGGAAAAAGCATACTAGTCACCGAGGATACAGATTCCAACACTTCTCCATCACTCCAGCCCAAAAGATTTCCCTATCAACACCAAAGAAAAAAAGTGACATGCATGTGGAAGAGGATGCTCCTAATACAGTGGAAATGGTATCATCAAAAACAAAAATAGGGACAAGATGCTACTCTGACTCATCAGCATTAGAGTGTGCTTTCCTGCTTTGTGTTTGTGCTAAAACTGGAAGAGAAACTATTCCTCCCTCATTAGACTCTTCAAACAACACCAGAGAAAGAAGACCTGTAATGGCCATATTTTGGGCCAGTATCATATCCACCATCTAAAGGGATATTAGAAACCTCAATCGGAGAATTTTACCTCCATAGATATGCCTTATGGTGCTTCTCTCCTTTCTTTTCTCTCTTCACTAGCTCAATCAATTCCTTCCATTTAAACTAAAAAATTCTTCTGAAATGGTCATGCTCCTCAGGTGGTAGCTACTCGTGACACCACCCTTATTCGATTTATTGTGTGCCTTCTTCTCCTTTGGTGTTTCAGGAGACCCTAGTATCTCAATTTCATTTTTAGGAGCATTGTCTTGGGACTCAAACAGATTAAATCTCCTAGACCTTCAGACTGGCTTCACAAACTCACTTGGATTACTCATTTTTACAATGAACAAAACAAGAACAAGAAGACTCTTAATTTGCAGAGAAAATCTCACAAGATTACTCTTAAAATTACTCTTGATGAATAGACAACTCAAGACTCCACAATTCCCATTAACTCATAAATGAATTGCATACTATTAATCCTCACCACCCCGGGATTCAGAAACCAACAAACCGATATAATTGTAATTGAAACAAGCATGAATAAGTACCTAATTACTCGGGGAAAATGTTATCATGATACCTCTGCAACTTTTTACCAAAAACCTCTTTGCCAACCCTTTCACAGACTTCTTATTGCAAACTATGAAGAAACATATAGTTGTTGATCCTCATTATATTGAGCAATGTAAGTATTCCAACCATTAATACTCAAGGAAAGCTTGTGCAAGTGAGTTGATGATTAGATACTTGGTTTTTGAACCTCAGTTGTCGATCACATATTGAGATAAATCAATAGATCATTATAATCAGGGTAATTAATTATGACAAAGCTAATTGCAAGCACTTTATGCCTTTTCCTTAATCAAAAAAGATAAAGTGGATAAACATACACTCTGTCTACATATTTAAATTACATACCTAGCTTTAAAAATCCTCTCCTATCATGTTTACCCACTCGCCTATGGGAATTAATCCACTTGCAAATCATCGCTATAAGACAGTGGGGAATGATCATGATTTAATCTCAAAAAATCACACTGTACCCTACCTTACTTAAATTTCACATTCCCACATGTACCAGCATCTGATAGAAATGATGACCTTAATCAAAAGCATTTCCCAAATCTCAAACACGTGTCAAAATAAATTAGCTCCAATATGGCATCATTTTAGTCTTGATGTCATCTTGACCAAATTTTAGCAATAGTTCATCTCCATTAAAATCCATCTGAGCCCTTAAGACATTCCATGTGGTATTCACTCGCTTCCCCATTAAGAAATTGGTAGGAAGGGTGGGACCCACATGGGATAGTGGGGAAAAGTCAGGATTGACCCATGTCACCCGCTATCAACCGTCGATCACAAATCCACAGTAACAGTCACTGTCATCCAAGCCAAGTGGGCCCCTCCAAAAGGAAATAGGTTTCAATCTACCCACTAGCCCATGTGACTAAAATAATGCCAAATCAAATCAGACAGGGTAGCGGGGAGTAGTGGAGATTTGACCACGTCACCCAATGAACACCATAGATTTCACTTTGATACTGCTCATAGATCATAAAAGGATATCAGGCCCACCAATCATAGATAACACATGGCTCATACCTACTAGCCCACGTGATTAAAATAATTGAAAATGAAACAAATAATGACCTAGATGAAGACATATCTCATGATATTGGTCGTTGTTTTTTTCTCAAAGCTTTGCCTGTTGACCCTTTGAAAGCACTGGACCCACTATTGGATATGGTATGTGGCAACCACCTACCAACCCATGTAAGTATTTAAATGAGAAACTAAACAGGGTGACCACGTGGGGAGTGGTCGATATTTGTTCACAATGGTCGAACAATTCTGACATGACAAAAAATTACACATGTCGTAAATGTTAGTTTTTAAAAGAGGGAAATCACTAGATAGATGATGGTGTAGGGCATGAATATATGGATTAAGAACCTAAGTGAAAACTAAAACCCAAACATAAACTTAAGCAAATGAGCCTGATGGCATGAGTCACAACATAGACAACCAATAACCTTCACTAGAAGGTCAATAACAAAAAAGAATGCCAATTAGGACACTCAGACCTAAATATTAATTAGGAAGGGTTTTAGCAGCAAAAACCCAAAGCACTGGTGAGGATCGTAACCCTAAGCCTGAAAATAAGGGTCTAAGCGAAATATTGCAAGACTTAAAATGGAACCAAAAAGAAATAGGGGGTTCGATTAGTGGCACCTATTGGGTACATCTATTCCTAAGGAATAGAGCAAGATTCCAAAATCTCAAGTTGAAGCAAATCGATCACAAAGGACAAAACTAGGACCTACCCGACCTAGGAAAGAAGACTAGATAAAAACAACTAACATATGCACAATATTTGCACAAGCTAGAAAACTGAAAATAAGAGATCCAATCTACATCTTCCTTGAAGCCTCGTCTAAGGTGCAAGTTTTCACTTTGCACTCTACAATTCTACCAGGATTCAACTTTAATTGGTGGGCCTAGGCCCCCAAATTTGGGGTTGATACTTGACCCTATCAAAAACCTTTTTTTCCCCTGTTTGTATCATGTCAAGGTTGCAATTATTCTCATAAATCACCCACCTATTGATCATGTTGCAGGCATTACAATCAACCATTATGGACATATGTTTGAATTTATCATTATAATTGTCATTCATATCCAACTAAGAATTACAGTCAATCATTGATCGGAACACATGATTAGTGTGGCATCCTATCTGACTCAACTTACAACCATATTCCACCAAATTTCCATCCAAGTGGTTAGGGAAAATGAAGCCCTCATAATCCATATGATCATTATCATTATATAAGATGACATCAAATTCACTTTTCTCTTTAAATTGAAAACTCTCATACATATTCCTTTCCAAAGCCCCATCCAAGGGCACATACTCTGACCTTTTGAAATGATATTACAATTTTGATTCTAATATTATAGGGTCATAATCATCTGAATTTTTCTCCACACCAAACATTCACTTTGTTGGATTAACAATAAAAGTTCATATACATGCTTCTATTCAAATTGGTGTTCATATTCGTTAGAGCACTATAAACTAGTTATGCTGCCAAATGCTCTATTTTCTTGAGAAAATGATTCATTAGATCCCATAGCAATCTTGCTCCCATTTTTTTCATGGATTTACCAACAAATAGCATTATCCAAACCATCCCGAGTTTCAAAGAATATCTCCATTTTAGGTTCATTAACATGGTTCAGTTTAACCTTTGTATCAACAACCATCTTAAAGCAGGATGTCTCATAAGATGGGCTAAAATGTTCAGGAGTAATAAGGTCAGTAAAAATGTGCCCAAATGTTTCCTTAACTGATGAGTTCAATGGATCCAGTATGAAAAGTTTGTTACCACTTGAATGTTGCTTGTTAGCCACCATACTTGTCTCTTCACCTATTTCCTTATTGATATAATCCCCATCAAATACAAGAATGCCCATCTTTGCTATGACACTCACATATTTTATTTCTCTTTTACATGGACATTCATAAATAACTAGGGCTTGATCTTATTAGTTAGTAACACAACTATCATCACTATTAGCATAATGCTTAGGCTTAGGATGTTGAACACACATAGTCTTATCATCGAATTCATCATCAACCTCCCTATTAGCACCCTCCAACTATAATATAACCAATTGTGTTCCAAGAATTCCTTACATGTGTTTTGTTCATTTACTAGTAAGGCAACGACCTTGTGAGCAATGTTGTTGTTGCACCCTTCAAGTATGAAGAATGCCTCCAGATAATTTTCAAAAATAGATTCATACTCCTTAAAATATACTCAGAGCTCTTACTTTCACTACCTAGGTTATCAATTTCTAAAGGTACATCAACAATACTTGCAAATCTACCAATGTCTTCACCTACACCACTAGACAAATGTTCATCCTCTGAAATATCCTTATCCATTACTTTGATAAATCTTTGATACTTATCCACCAGGTGATCACCCCTATCTTCCTAAGATCTCAATTTTTGTATGTAATCATACCTGGATCCCTCAACAATTCTGATCCAACTAATTATTTGATCAAAATCTTGGGTGATCCCACAATACTGGTTTACAATTTTTGGGCAAACTAGGCACTAAACTGAGTTTTTTTAACTAAATCTTCACTTTCGAGCTCCTATAGCGGCTAAACTGTGAGAATTTGAAGATGATGCAAACTAGTGATTTGTGAAGTTTTTTCTGTAGATTCTCAATATATTTTTTTCAAAAAAATTCGAATGAGATTGCCTTTTTTTTTCATCTCCTTCCAAAACTAGTTTTTATCAGTAAACAACATTTTTAAGAAGTGATTCTCACCGTATACAACATAAATTTTTATTTTATGAAGGATATAGTTATAATTTTTTTGAATTTAGATTTGTAACTACGATATCTAACTAATTTATTTGGTTTCATAGTGTTTTATTAAATATTTTTTCCTTAATCAAGTTTTGAAGTCAAACCAATTACAATTCAGACATAGGCAGATTGTAAACACCATAAAATTTTCTATATGTACTGAAATTTAATTTTTGTTTAATGGATCAAGGACATCAATACCCAACCTAAACATATTTAAAAAAAATTATTTTCATAATCTACTATTTTTTCACATCTGCAGAACAAAGAGCTTGATTTTTGGTGAAAAGCCTACATTCACAAAAAATAAAAAATAAATATAATAATCAAAGTAAATTTAATTAAAATTATACATTTTTGGAAGCTTATAATAAGGACTACATACTTACAAAAAATAACTTTTAAATGAACTCATTTGGTCCCCCAAAAGGTAAATCAAAAGTGGTTTTTAATCAACATTTTGATAGGTGTAAATGAGACTTTGTTATAGGTATGGTTCAAACTTGCAGGGTTCTATACAAGGGGGATTGGTCTAAGGTGGTTTGATCAAAGCCTCTTCAATTGGAATCCTTTAAATGGAACTTTTCAAGGCTTAAATCATTATATTTTATAAAAATATGCAATTTCAGCAAAAATCAAGATCTCCTAGAAAGTGTAAACCACTATTGTGGCAGCACCCTCCTAAGGTTTAAATTCCTGGGTAAAGTACCAAGACCTGGTTCATAAATCTCATAGAATAAGTCAATACATACTGGATCTTTAGGTATCAACTTTTGAGGAATTTCTAACAAGGCATCCAAGAACCTTGCTAACAATTTATATGGTGGTTCTCCCTCTTGTCTTTTCATGCTAGACATTTTTTTAACAAAGAACATCTAATCAACATTGCTTAAACTTTGTTGAGTTCATCATGCATCCATCTATGATTATCATGCTGTAATATTGAAATATTTTCAAAAGAACCATCACCTTGATCACCTCTTTCATTCTTATGAATTTCATTTACATGATGTGCTTTAGGACAACTAACACTTGTAGCCATATATCCCTTCATCATTGAATATCTCATATTATTTTTAATATACATTGTTATTATATATGCATGCTACAATGTTAAGGGAGCTTCATCTATTAACAAATAGCCTATCTCATTAGCAAAATCACCCAAATACACAATTAAACATTCTACATCATTGTGTCTCATATTTTCAGGAATATCTCTTAATGCTTTTGAAAATATCAGGTTATAAGTTGGGATCAATTCCTCTTCAAACTTTTGAATTTCCCTAAAAAATTTCCTTACTGAATTGGGATTAATCCTCTAACTAAATTGTTCTATGAATGCTACCATTAACTCACTCCATGAACGGATAGAACATACTTGAAAATATGAAAACCAATCTCTTCCATCTCCCTTTAGAGATTGAACAAATAATTTCATGACAACATCCTCATGATATATCTCATAGTCTTCCATCAAATATGAAAAATCCTTTAGATTGTGAGATGTTGATTCTAAGCTTTGACCCTTGAATTTTGGAAGACGTTCCCTAACATCATTACAAATGGGGTTTGTGAAACCTTGAATACCATTGAAAGTTAATGGTGTATATCTTTCAACAAAGAAACTTCTTTGATGACATGACAAGGGTTGCACACTCTTCATGTATTCATCATGCACCCCATAGTGATGTTTAATTGAATGATACATTTTCTTACACCCCTTTACAAACTTTAAACACCAACCCTATAGTTGATCACCACCCTATTTCTTCCTTTTATCACAACCTTAAAATATTACAATGCATTACTCAAATATAGCTACATCTAAAATTATCTCTAATGCAAAAATTTCAAGAACAAGCAAACTTCTTCATTACAACATAAAAACTTTAAAATATAGCTTAGAAGTATGAAATTACTACCACTACCATTCCCTTTATTAGTGCTTAACTCACTGAATAGGGAATCAAATTTCATTCAAACTATCACATATGATTTTCATAACAACTTTATGCTGTATGAAAAATTCAAACAAGGGAAGTACCTAGATATCTTGCAACCACCTTGTAATGCGCTTCTGACTAGAGAAATTTGTAGATCTGAAGCCAACATCATAACTTCATCTCATTCTCAGGTTCTTTTGATAGACTCGCCACCTCTTTACATAGAGGATCGAGCTTCAAACAATATGAATCTCATTCAAGGATGAATTTCATTCTTAGTCTCCTCCAACAACATGCCACACAAAGGTTTCTTATCCCTTCTCAAAAAAAATTCTTTATACCTTTTCTGGAGTTCTTTAAAAAGTACATACTGGTGCAAAGATCTTGGAGTTGTTGCCTAGAGTTACTGAGATTATGAAAATATTTTGGAGTTATAGTTGATCTCCAAAAGAATTTTCAATTTCAAAAGAACACAACAAATTCATGAAACATTTATGTGATTTAACTTATTGACATCACAACTATAGAACTTGGGGGTAAAATAATTAGCAAAATATTTGACTCTTCATTATTTACAATCTCTAGTAACATATTGTCTTGAAAACCTCAATGACTCTCTAAGGAACGAAAATCTTCTATTATAATTTCCTTAGGTCTTTCCTGGCGGAGTCATCATTTTTGTTGGTTATTGTTTTGGGAACCAAACTAAATCTTACCACTTACCTATGAATCTACCAGAATTCAATGGTTAGAAAGGGTAAGGATTTTCCAACACTTAAGTAAAGGTTCTAAGGCCCTTACTTCTTCACTTCGAGCTCTGTGAAACCTAGGAGGGTGATCCCTACCAATGTTTTCATAATAATATTCTTATGCCATTTGCATTAATGACACTAAAATATACATAGATCATTCTCACATTCATGCTCAATTAGCAACTATATCAAAGAAGTTGGCTTCTTCTCAAACATAATTCACACTTAGAGCACGAGAATAGCGAAACCTCATAAATTTGTAACCCTTTTTATAGAATTTGATTTTATGAATAGGTAATGGCTAGTTAATCAACACAATATAGCATAACTACTTAACTTAGTCCAATGCCTAATCCTTGGAACAAAGTAAATATCAACGCCCACATAACATGAGAGTAATTTTCACACCTGACACTATATGAAGCTCTAAAATGCTGCATTAAATTATTTTAGCATTTTTTCTTAACCTTGACTTCTTACTAGCATCCTAGAATTTAGTTTAACACAAATTTACAGCCATATTCAAGCACCTACATAACTTCTTTGAATTAATAAACAAGAATAGAGCCATACATCCATCTAAAATTGATAGAGACAAATAAGATAACCTTGATTATAATATTCATAATTTGTAAAAATGGTACATAGGAGAGTAAAATGGTGTTGGAATTGTTCTATTACTATTTTATACTACTATTTTTACCATTAATATTACATATGGGTATTGACAAACCTAAACCTTAGACGTATCACTAGACCATTCAGTAACCCTTCTAATTCATATGTGACTAGATCCTAGAATAACTCACCACCCAATCCCTTGTAACAGGCCCTTGAATCGCATTTATAAAGATATGGGAGCAACAAGAAATAGGATGAATTACAATTACATTTGTATTTGGGGAAAATTTTAGACTAATTTCAGAGATTCCCATAATGGTTACATCTAATCATTTCAAATCAAGGGGAAGCAAAAAGATAAAAAAATCCATGCAGTAAGTTGAAGAAGATGAGCCAACATTCCAAAAGGCACCATTTGTTGATGCAACATCACAAAAATCCCATGTCCATGTGGACCAAAGAAGATTCTCCAGAAGTACCAGAGGCAAAAAATTACTCACTTCTTGGAAAATGTATACTAGTCATCGAGGACATAGAGTCCAATACTTTATCATCACACTAGCCCAAAATATTTCCATGTCAGCACCAAAGATAAAAAGTGGCATGCATGTTGAAGAGGATGATCCTGATGTAGTGTTAATGGTCTCATTCAAAAAAAAAATAGGGATGAGATGCTACTCTAACCGATCAACATCATAGTATGCTCGCCTGCTTCATGTTCGTGCTGAACTAGAGGAGCAACTACTCCTCCCTCATTAGATTCTTCAAATAGAACTAGAGAAAAAAGGTAATGGCCATATTCAGGGTCAGTATCACCTCCATCATCTAAACAACTATTAGAAACATCAATGGGAGAATTGTGCCTCCCTAGATAGGCCTTACGATACTTGTTTAATTTCTTTTCTTTCTTCACAAGATCAATTTATTCCTTCCCTTTAAACTTGACCAATTCTTTTGAAATGGTCTTTCTCCTCGAGTGGTAACTACTCCTAACAACACCCTTCTTGGATTTCTAGCATGCCTTCTTCTCCTTTGGTGTTTTAGGAGCATTTTATTGGGACTCAAATAAATTAAGTCTCCTAGAACTTCAGATTGACTTGATAGACTCACATGGCTTACTCATTTTCTCAATGAATAGAAATAAAACACGAAGAATCTTAATTTGCAAAAAAACCCTCATAGGCTTACTCTTAAAAGGACTCTTAATGAATAGACAACTCAAGCCTCCACAATTCTGATTAACTCATAAATGAATTGCAGACTATAAATCCTCACCACCCTAGGATTCAGAAACCCACAAATTGATATAACCATAATTGAAACAAGCAAGAATGAGTACCTACTTACCTAGGGAAAATTTTATAATGATACCTCTGCAACCTTTTACCAAAGAAACTCTTCGCTGACCCTTTCATGGACTTAAGCTCAATTTTCAGCTTTTGATTGCAAACTGTGAAGAAACATATGGTTGGTGATCCTCATTATATTGAGCAATGTAAGCGTGCCAATGATTAATACTCGATGAATGCTTGTGCGAGTGAGTTGACGATTAGCTACTTGATTTTTAAAACTCAGTCATTGATCACATATTGAGATAAATCAAAGGATCATTATAATCAGCGTAATTAATTATGACAAATCTAACTGCATGCGCTTTATGCGTTTTCCTTAATCAAAAAAGTGCAAGTGGATAAACATCCACTCTGTCTGCATATTTAAATCACATAATTAGCATCAACAAGACTACCATGTCATGTTTACATGCTCACTTGTGGGAATTAATCCACTTTCAACTCATCGCTATAAGATAGTGGGGAACGATCATGATTTAATCTTAGAAAATCAGCTCGTACCCTACCTTACTTCTATTTCACCTTCCCACATGTACTGGCATCTCATAGAAATGACAGCCATAATAAAAAGAATTTCGCAAATCTGGAACACATGCCCAAACAAATTAGATCCACTATGGCATCCTTTTAGTCTTTATGTCATTTCAGCCAAATTTTAGCAATACTTCATCTCCTCTAAAATCCATCCAAGCAACAAGGGTGGGACCTGCATGGGATATTGGGGAGCAGTCAAGATTGACCCACGTCACTCGCTATCAACTGTCGATCCCAACTCCATAGTAACATTCATTGTCATCCAAGCCAAGTGGGCCCCTCCAAAGGGAAATAGGTGTCAATTTGCTCGCTAGCCCATGTGATTAAAATAATACCAAATAAAAGTGGACGGGGTGGCAAGGAGTAGTCGAGATTTGACCACGCCACCCAATGACCACCATAGATTTCACTTTGATACCACTCACACATCATAAAAGGATATTGGGCCCACCAGCTATAGATAACACATGGCTCACGCTTGCTAGCCTATGTGATTAAAATAATGGAAAATGAAACAAAGCTGGGACACGGGGAATGACCCAGATGAAGACATCTCTCATGATATTAGTCATTGATTTTCCTCAAAGCTCTACTTGATAACCCTTTGAAAGCATTCGACCCACTCCCAAATATGACATGTTGCAACCACCCGACTACCTGTGTGAGTATTTAATTCAAAAATTAAACAAGGCGGGTGTGAGAAGAGTGGTCGATATTTGTTCACAATGATTGAATGGTCATGACACAACAAAAATCTGCACATATGAATTTTAGTTTTTAAAAGAGGGCCATCACTAGGCAGACAATGGTCGGGGACATAAATATATGGATGAACACCGTAGGTGAATATTAAAACCTGATCATAGACTTAGGTAGATTATCTTGAAGAAAATGAACCTCACAAAATAATGACAACATTTTGAAACGACTACAGGAACTAACTGGTAATACTAGGACTTAGGGGATAGTAAAAGAATGAACCTGATCTAGAATGAGTCACAACTTAGAGAATCAAGAACCTTCACCAGAAGGTCAATAACTAAAAATAATTCCAAACAGGACCCTCAGACCTAAAGATTAATTAGGAAGGTTTTTAACAACACAAACCCAAAGCACTGGTGAAGATCGTAACCCTAAGCTTGAAACTAAGGGTCTAAGCCAAATATTGGAAGACTTAAAATGGATCCACAACAAAAATAGGGGGTTCCATCAACATCCACTAATAATGACATATTCAAGTTCATATCAATATCCTTCACTACACATTAGACAAATATATGACTTCTTTTAATTGCATGTAAATGTTCTAGGAATCAATTATGTAGAACCACCACTTAATGCAACACATAATTGATATCATTATGAAGCAAGTAAGAGTAGGCAACTCATGGAAGCATAGAGGCACATGAGAGAGATTGAGCAACATCAAAAATATTATATCTACCTTGTGTATACTAGGGTCTAATAATAGCTTAGTCATCATTGAGCAAACACAAACACGAAGAGACATGTTCATATTCTTTGATAGCTCCCAAATCCTAAACATTCATTGTTGAATATACAAGTTCACTATTTTTTTAATTTTAAAATGTTATAAGATCCATCATAGCCTCCTCACCTAAGAGGTGTCACTTATTCTATTTGGTCGTCTTGGCCTCCATGTTCTCCTTTCCTTGAGTGTCACCTATCTTCCTACCATCTAGATGTCTCACACCCTTTGTAGATGTCATAATCAATCCTGAATCCACAAATTGCAAGGCACCAAAGGAATGGACCCTCTAAAACATCATCACCATTAATATCAATAGAAACAAATACAATGTAATTTGATCCAACACATTAAGGAATATTAAGCACTAAGGTTAATGAATAATAAGATGATAATAGATATTAGTGAAAATGATAATGGATATTATAGGATAATTTTAATAACATAATAGTAGTGAAAGAAAATTTATTTTAGTGGTTACATTTAGAATTACTATTAAAACAATTGGGTAAAAGTACAAAGGTGTGTCACATTTTAATAAAGGAAACAATCAACACTAATCAAAATTTTAATCTTGAATCACTAAAAAGTGGGATATATGTAACTTTGGAGTTTGAAATAATGTTAAACTAATAATTTTTTTATTTTTTAGTATATTTTATTTTTGTAATAATTTTTTTTCAAAAAATTAAAAAATATTTTAATATAGTTTTTATAAATTGACACAATAATTTAGTTGTTGTAAAATGAAAAATGAAGCTACATGAAACGTTGATCTTTATATAGTAATTTTTTTCCTTCAATTTTTGTGTACTTATAACTTGAAACTTTAGTGTATGAATATTTATTTTTCCAATTTTATAAACACACACACACACACACAGACACAAACACCACACACACACACACACACACACACACACACACACACACACACACACACACACACACACACACATATATATATATATATATATATATATATATATACTAAAATATGTGTATTAAAACATAGTTATTTTCATTTGACATCAACTTTCATATGACATCTTGATATAGATACTTTTATCTAGTGTATCATATTTTTGCAATTTTTTTAATAAGTTATAGTATTTTTTTGACATGCTATTCAACCTAATATTTTTGTGTCGATTAACTACTTTTATTAAATATAAAATTAAAACACAAAAAATAATTAAACTATTAAAATATATATAATTTAAATATACACTTGTGGATGTAAAAATGGTAGTTTCTATATTTCAAAAAATATTTTATTTATATGAGTAGGAGTTGTTGAAGCATCAAGTTTTTACTTTTATTTTTTTTGGGTAAATTGGTCTCAAATGGTATCAAATATTTGATTTTCTTGTGATGGAAGATAAATTCTTTAATTTTCTAAATTATAAGGAGGGTGAATGATATAAGCATAATTAATTAAATAAATTGATTTATTCAATTAACTAATGTTAAGGTAAACTATTTAATTAATTGGTTGAAGAAGAATAGTTTAATGTGATTATAAGATTAGTGACCAAAATTAATTAAAATGCATAGATGGACTTTAAGTGTCTACAATATGGATCTTAATATGCACATGAAATGAAAAAGCGAGTTTGACACTTAGATTTTAGAGTGAAAATAAATGTGTGTATCAATTGATAACTCAATCATTTTTAAGAAACTAATAAAAAATTGACCCTTTTCTCATATAAATAATAATAATAATTAAGGTCAATGGACATTGTGCATATAAAATTAAAACACAATTAATATATGTTAAAATATTAAAATTAAAAAATAAATTTCAAATATTTTCCTATAAAATAATAAAATAACACTTAAATAAATTAAGATAATTGTTAAATTGTTCTAAAATAAAGTAATTCTTAAATAAATAAAATAAAATGATTTCTAAATTAAAAAAAACACACAATTGATAAGCAATTTTTTTTTAATAAATAGATTTAAAATGTTTATATTAATTAAACTTATAATATTAATTAATAAATATATCTTTGTAATCATATATATTTAAAAAGTGGCTCAAATTTGTTGTCAAACATATATATATATATAAATATGTAGAACATTTAATTATAGAAAACCATTCTAATGAAATTGTCAAATATTCAATCAATGTAGAATGAGGATCTACAAATGGTAGAAAATATCACATTTGACTTATTAGAAGATAACATTACAATAGTTGATTAGGTTCCATAGCCTCATTTTGGGCAGAAAATATATAGCCATCACAATGTGCCAAGTGCATTGATGGTCATAATGCCCATGTGTCCTTTGTCCATGTTTGTTAGAGCTTCCATAACCTTAATTAATCATCCATAATTGATGATACTACACCTCTTCACACTAATGTTGAATACCATACATCTCCCCGTACACTAAAATTACATAAATTTTATAATTCCTCTGTTACAATATACACATTCACATTCACATTCACATTCACATTCACATTCACATTCACATTCACATTCACATTCTTATTCTTATTCTTATTCTTATTCATACGAGAAAACAAAAACAAATCAGCCACCCCGAAAATATTCTTATCTGCAACTAAAGCTGGGGGAGAACCAAAAAAAAAAAAAATCCACCGACCTTAAAATTTCTGCCAGCCCAAAGATATTCTTTACTTGTTAGCCTATATAAGGAATAAAAATCCTTGTATTTGGCATCCATTGTTATTTACTTTAGCTCATACTCTTGAAAAGGGCTTTGTAATATCTTTGCAAGCGTCTGAATATGAGTCAACACACTCGTCAAGGAAATCTAATTAGTAATACTGGTGCAGTAGGACTTGTGCACAGAATAAAAGATCTTATTATTCCACCTGGTAGAGATAGTGTCTTGCATGACACTGCTAAAGGTCTTATAATAGACGGGGCAGGTGCTAGCGAATCTTGTGACCAGCCCCCCACTAAGTCTTCCAAATTACCCCCATTCCAGCCCTCCAGTTAGTGTACTGAAGAACCTTGTGATTATTCTACTCTCTGTGAAACTGTAAAAATCTTAATATGTCGTCTGAAACAGCAAGAAGAGTTCAACAAAGAACCTGTTAATAGAATTAAGCTGCTACAACAAGCTGTTACAGAACTTGCAGACAAAAATAATGGTCGACCATGTAACCAAAAAGTCAGTCGTAGGTATGACTCCTAGTAGGTTACGTAAGCTCGAAATGGACCCCAATCTTGATGAAGAAGGGTGGTGGAACATTAATGAAGACTGATTGGTAAAGTCCGTGTAAACAAAACTCTATGTATGTGTTGTGTTTCTACTCGTCAATGATCGTGAACAATAAATGGTTATTCTGTAATCGTGTTGATATCATGAGAAAGTGTCATGAATCTTTTTTAGTTCATATATGTTTTTGTGTTAAGTTTTCCACTCAATATTGTTGAAGTATGTGTTATGTTGGTAAAATAAATATATCTACTCGTCAATGATGATGTGTTATAAATGGTTATTTCTGTAGTCATGTTGGTATCATGAGAAGTGGCATGTACCTCTTTTGGGTCAAATATATTTTTGTTGATAAAATAAATGTATATATCTGTCAATGTTGAATTCAAATGGTTGATAGCAACTTGATATGACTATCAAACACCTAAAAATAATAATGAAATGCAAGATGATAGTAGGAGGAATAATTGGAAAAATTGGGTTCACCAAAATATAATAAAAAATTAAACTTTAGTGTAAGATTTAAATTAAATTTACATAAATATAATAAAACGGGTTGATAAGAAGTTTCTAATAATGTGAGGTAAGCTATAAATTTTAGATCAAATACAAATTATTGATAGTGATATAGTAAATACATAAATTATAGAAATGAATATGTGAATAAGTGAAGTGGAATGTAAATATGCAAATAGCAACGTACCACAAAGTACAAAAATGAAAAATGATGTGAATGTACTATAATATTCAAAAGATAATAATTAAAAAATACCTAGAAAATACAAATGAGATTTATGGACGTCACAACAAAAAAAAAAATTCATTGCATGTTTGATTCCTACAAAGTGGTCCCATGTGCAACCTATATTTGAGATATAGGAGAATATGTTATTTCTTGGGAGATTACCTTCAAGTCAAGTCCTCAATACTGGTCTTTCAACTTCCCACATAACTAGTTGAGAAAGATTAGAGTTTGTGTGCTTAGCCTATATATGTCTAGGACTAAGGCCTATGTACATGTGTGTCTACAAACTTGTGCTTAGCCTAATTATATCTACACTCAACAAATAAAGTTCTATGAATAATAATGTTTAAATTTGAAATAATATTAATTAAAATCCTAAGAATCTAATTACCTTTATATGAAGGTGTACAAAAGGAAAAAGGTAGACAATAGGATATAAAATTCTAATGTAAGACACAATACAATCAAAGTAATAAATTATATAGAGAAGAAATCTTATTGCTCTCCTAGAGACGAAGGAGAAAATGATAATATTGAGATTTGTGATATACATTGAGAAACATAGATGATTTTATAAATAATTACTAAACAAATAATTAAAAAATTGATATTACCACATTCAAAAGCTCAAAGATAAAGATTTGTATGAAATGAAATTGCTTGCCATGTAGATGAGAATGTTGAACTAGGAAATATAAGGGTGTGAATTCTACCAAGGTTGTAGAGTCCCATTGTAGATTGAGAGAACTAGTGAACATAAAGACAGACTAACCAAGCACAAAGATCATGAATTTGCATAGAAAACTGACTTTTTTATTAGATAAAGATATGTACATAGTATATGAGAGTGTTTGAGCACCCAATCTCCATGAATTTAGGATAGGACTCCTCAACCAAAGAGTGGTGGCAATTTTGCTCACACCTTTGTAGTATAAGGTGTCAAAAGATAATTGACACCTCAAAAGCAATCCTAACTAATTTGACACCTTGCTTGTGCAAGTGTCAATTACATCATGAACACCTAAGTAGGCTTAAAATCCTAAGTGTAAATAAATAATTACACTATCACCCCCTTAAGCATAGCTTAGGTGGACACAAAATCAATGGATCCTAGCTACTACCTTGATAAGGTATCGATGTACAATGCAAACTCTCATAAAGATGGAGAAAGATAGAAAAACTAATGGGAAAAACTATTCTCTAGAAAGAGAAATAAAAAACTTTGCAAAAACAAGAGAAAAAATACAATATCTTGCAATCACTCAGCTAGAACATGCCCCTTTGATTTCTCTTTTTCCTTTTTAGTGTCTGAAGATGATGAAGATTCATAATTTACAATCCTACTTTCCTCAATGACTTGGGTGAGATTATTTATCTTTTTCCTCATACAATCAAGTGCAGTATGTCCCAATTTCTTACAAAGGAACATTTGACATAATTTTTAGTATTTTCCTCTGTGTGATTTTTTTGCTCTTTGTATTTATTTATCATTTCCTTCTTCATATTTGTTTGTCAATGCCATAGATTTTCCACTTTCAACTACTAATGCATGTGACTTGTATGAAACTATGGTCCCGATATAAATGAGCTTATCTTGTTCTCTAATAGGATCAGCAATAAAGTCATCTATTTTTGGCATTGACCAATTTGAACCTAAAGCCCTTTTTTGTAGAATAGAAAGTTGACATAAAAACTAAATAAGAAGAGCCCAATTTGGAAAGAGTTGACAAGATGAGTTGATCATCTTTCTTCTCAATTCCACATTCCTTTAGTTGTTGGTGAAGTGAATTAAACTTGGTGAAGTACTCTTGTAGTGTTCTATAATCACTTGGATCTAAGCTGATTAACTCATGGCCTTTGATATCATCAAATTTCCCAAATAAGTTCTCAAAAGCTAGCCATTATTCATGTGGGTTTTTTAATGCCTCCACATGAAAAAGGAGTTCTAGAGAGAGACATAAGCACAAAAAGCCAAAAGATTGGTCACACTTGTTGAACCACTTTTCCTTATCCTTAGCTTTATTTGGTTTCTTTCTTGTATCCATAGTAACTCTAAACGAGTCTTTGTTTTTGAGTGAAAGTTGTACTTGCAACTTCCATTCATGATAGATAAAAGTGTGTTAGAGGACTTATGTGTTGATTGGACTTAATTTGATTTACAACTTTATAGGAGCTTCAAAGAAAGCAATTCGAAGCAGATTTTTAATCATACCTACTTGACACCCCCCCTTTGTTTGGCACTTTATTTTAGTGGATTATTTGCATACAAGAATGAAGGTGAAAAATAACACTTTACATATTAGTGTGAAATCACCATCATTTAAATAGAATTTGTAAAAATAAGCACTTTACAAAAACACTTTTAAACTTTCACCCTATTACAAATTTACATCAATAAGGATTGCATTTACAAAGTTAAGAAAATCAAATATTTTGAAAAGTGGAGAGACGAATAAAATAATTAAGCCCACATGGCCTGAAAAAAACCATGGGCTAAATACCCCATATGACCAATGGACTAAAGACTCGAAAGGCTTTGAACAGTGCAACTCATTAACAGGTCGCTTTTTCTTCATAAACCACCGTGCCTCTGCTTACTCAACTTAGTTTCAGCATTGATTTCTTCTATGATCTGCGTGGCCGGCCTTCTCACAGTCGATCTGACTGTGGGTCGAATGAATCTGCCCTCCAAGAGCATGAACAACGACCAACAGAGGTTAAATCGTGACCTCTCCAAGATGATAGAAGCCTGTGAAAGGTGCATGCGCAACAAACATCAACAAAATTGCCTCCAAACAAAAAGTGGGTTTGAGCAAAATAGACGCCTCCACAATTTCAAATGCCTGATTGTAGGAAAAAAGGCAATTTCTAGGGGTGAAAATCCCCCCAACAGGAAATTGTGATCCCTTACAAAGAGAATCGTTGCTGCGGGGTGAATCGCAACTTGTAGCCAATCAAATCGAGCCTTCAAACATTGATCTGGTCCTTCTGCCAATGATATGGCCTCCCCTTCATTCGTCGGCCTAGCAGAATGAATGCTGGGCAGAGAGGATGCATTGGCCTAGTTGTCTCAATTAGCCCCAAAAACAGAGAATAGAATTCACACACCTTTGCATGGGTCAATCGTGGCCTGATAAATAGAGATTTTAATCGCCCAAACAAAAAGCACAAAACAAGATGAGAGTGAGCATGCGTTCACCTTTGACCTAGAAACATCTTTGAACGGCTCTAATACCATGAGAGAACCAGTGAGCACAAAGATCACGAATTTGCATAGAAAATCAACTTGTTTATTAGATGAAGAAATGCACATAATATAGAAGAGTGTTTGAGCACCCAATCTCCATGAATTGAGGATTGGACTCCTCAATCAAAGAGTGGTGATGAGTATGCTCACACTTTTGTAGCATGAGGTGTCTAAATACAATTGACATCTCAAAATCGATCCTAACTAATTTGACACCTTGCTTGCGCAAGTGTCAATTACATCATGAACACCTAAATAGGCTTAAAAGCTTAAGTATAAATAAATAATTACACTAACATAAAGGAGTGTTGATAAGTTTTCATGTGAGTTACAATGTGTACACAAGGGCTCTAAGTAGGATTTAGACCCCAAAAATTGTAGTGCATGGTATTGGTGACATTCAACTTCCTCTTTGTCCTGAACATATGACCTTTATCAACAACACCGTGTGAGGCTAGAATTGATTAAATATGTTTATTAATTAGAATTTGATCAATAAAAAGATAGGTTTCTATTGATTCATTTTAATAATAATGAAATTTAATTTAATTATTTTTAAAATAAAGCTAGTTATATTAATCCAAAATTATATTTTCATTAATGAGAACAACTATCAACTTTGATGAATCTTAATGTTCAAATCTTTGATTAAGAAAATATGCATACTATTAAGTACTAATGAGAGAGTGTAAGACACTCTTAAAGGCTTATTATCAACATGTACTAGGTAGAAATCCATTCTTTCAACAATTCATATATTATAAGTTTTTGTCTTGACAACTTATATGATATGATCCGAATATTGATGTCACGTATTGATTTTTGTCATTTATTTAAATGAAATTATTTATCATGAGATTTTAAATATTTATATTAGATGATTATTTAAATTGAAATCAAAATTAAAATTGAAATGCAAATGCAAATGAAATGATTTGAAATTCATTATTGTGAAATTCGGGGTTTGTCATTGCTGATAAGAAATTGAATGCAAGTGAATGCAGGAACAGGTGAATGACAACGAAGGCGAGAACATTGATCAGGTAGAGTCATTTCAGCCATTAGACGTTAATGAGGATGATGGAATCTCACACACCACTTAATTAATTAGAATGCAATTTGCATGATTAAATGGTTTAAATTTTAATTATTCTAATGGCTATGCATTTGTTGAACGAAATTGTGAAAAAGAATATGTTTGTTTTAAATGGTGATTTGATAATTATTGTGAGAAATTTGATTTTATTCAATTTATTATTTCTTTATTTAAATCTTTTATTTTCACTTGAAAATAATAATTCTTTTATTCTAAATTAATGGAATAAACTTCTAATTGTGAAAATATATAAATGTAAATATTTTGTTATTGGTTTATTTGTTATTTTTGCAAATAATAAATAAGAGAGTAGGAATATATATTTAAATAGATATTTATATTAAATTATGTTATTTAAAACAAAGAGAAAATAGAAATAGGTTTAAAATGGAATTGAAATTGAAAAAAAACAACAGTGATCAAATTGAAAACAATTACATCACAATCAATTTCGCATGCAAAATAAAAAGAACTTGGATTTATGGCAATTTTCGCGGGAGATCAAGCATGAATAATGGATCTAATTTCTTTGATAACAATTACCATTTGCACAATATTGAGGAGAGGAAAAATTTGAATAAAGCAAAGATAGGGAAGAGTAAATCTGTTTTTAGAGAGAGCTGGACAGGAAACAATGTAATTTCAATTTTATTTTAGATGCAAATACCTTTTCTATGTGCGGCTGGAGGAGATAGGTAGTTTTATTTTCATTAAATAGGGGTGTTGCTTATCTCCCATACATGAGTGGAATAGGGGAGAATTTCATTTTGAATGAAGGTTTTTCTTCTAAACTCCCACACGCGGCCTGAAGGAGGGAGAATAGTTTGTTATAGTTTGGTTTTATTTATTTGAAGATTGCTTACCCCCCCATGCACAACTGAGAAAGTATGAAGAAAAGGTTTGGAGGAAGGAGAAGGTGCATGGAAGGAAGAAAGAAATAAAATATTGCAGTCTTCCCATGAGAGTAGAAGGAGAGGAAGGGCATGGCTAGGAGAGCTCAGCTAAAACCAGTTGTATGTTTTTATATTATTTCATTCTTCAAATCTCCATCATACGCTGAGACAAGGAAAAGGAAGAGGCATAGCCAGTCTACTGAGAAGTAGATTAGAATAGTTTTTAGTTTGAAATCTAGCTTCCATCATACACAAGCAACAACAGAAGAATAGAGGTAAGGAGGAGAGACTAGAGAAGAGAAGGGAGAAGTTAGAGCAGCTACAAAAAATTCACAAAGGGAATTCACAGCAGAGAGAGATAAAAGAAGAAGACTTGGGAAGTACCTAGTAATAAAAGACACAAAAACTCATCTCCAGATTCAGGAAATTACTAGGTAGATTCAAAAATAATAATATTCACCAAATTCACAATCAATTCGTATTTGAGTTTAAATTCTTTTCTTTTATTCTTGTATTTTAATTTTGAACAGAATACAAATCATTGTTTTTAATTATTTTTAGGAAAAGATCAAACACCAGACTGTATTTTTAGTGAAGACAAAGTATAGATTTGAACAAAAAATCATTGAAACTTGAACAAAACCCCATGCGTGACTAAGAAAGCGGGAAGAAAAGGTTTGGAGGAAGGAGAAGGTGCATGGAAGGAAGGAAGAAAGAAGATATTGCAGTCTTCCCATGAGAGTAGAAGGAGAGGAAGGGCGTGGCTAGGAGAGCTCAGCTAAAACTAGTTGTATGTTTTTATATTATTTCATTCTTCAGATCTCCATCATACGCCATGACAAGGAAAAGGAAGAGGCACAGCTAGTCTACTGAGAAGTAGATTAGAATAGTTTTTCGTTTGAAATCTAGCTTCCATCATACACAAGAAACAATAGAAGAATAGAGGTAAGGAGGAGAGACTAGAGAAGAGAAGGGAGAAGTCGGAGCAGCTACAAAAAATTCACAAAGGGAATTCACAGCAGAGAGAGATAAAAGAAGAAGACTTGGGAAGCACCCAGCAGCAAAAGACACAAAAACTCATCTCTAGATTCAGGAAATTACTAGGTAGATTCAAAAATAATAATATTCACCAAATTCACAGTCAATTCATATTTGAGTTTAAATTATTTTCTTCTATTCTTGTATTTTAATTTTGAACATAATACAAATCATTGTTTTTAATTATTTTTAGGAAAAGATCAAACACTAGACTGTATTTTTAGTGAAGACAAAGTATAGATTTGAATAGAAAATCATTGAAACTTGAACAAAAAATAGTATGTTTTAGATATATTTTTCAAATATAAACATTTAGTAAAGATTGTCACCAGAAACAACATGTTTGTAGATTTAGAAAACCTCCAAATGAAAACTATATTCGTTATCTATACAGATAGAGAATTGGAAATTGAAAGAAAAGATAACAGAGAATAAAAATTGTTGAATGTAGTTTTTTCAAAATGTTAAGATTAAATAATTTTGTGTATTTAAATATTCTTGAGAAGTAAAAGTGAAAATTATTAAATCTCTAGGAATGATTTAAAATTGTTTACGAAATAGAATTAAATGTGAGGTGTTTACTTTTTTTGAAAAGATATTATTTTAACGAAAATATGAAAAATAGAAAAGAAAAGAGAAATAAAGTAAAATATAATTACTTTGAAATTAATCAAATTAGAGAAAGGCTATATTAAAGTGTTATTAAATCTCATGAGAAAATGAACTGAAAGAATGTGTGCTCATTTATTCTAATTTTATATGTATTAATTACATACTTGAGATACACCTTCTTTATTTTAATTAATTAATTTATTTTAAATATGAACATAATTTTATTTGTGATTTAAAACTATGAGATTATTGCATTAAAAACCATGTTTTCTTGAATATAAAAATTGCAGTTCATGTGTTTGAGAAAGATTATTTTTTACTTTGAATGCACATGGCATTTGTTTGGAAAGTTACCTTTCGGGATGGGTGCCGAATATGGGTTTATAGAGAGCGTAGTTTTGCTTTTCCAAAACTACTCTTATTTGTCATGCATGGAATTTTACTTGGCCAAGTAACTTAAGGACCATTAAAATAGATGGAATGAAATTAACTCTCTACCATATCCTAGTATCGAACTTGCTTGTTTCTTAAATGAATTAGAAAAATGAAAATGCTTGTGGATTTGTAGTTATACTAGGCACGCACCAGATTCCATCTTGCTTGTCGACTACTTTTTGCTAAGCGATTCATGCAGGGTCGGGTATTCTTTGAATGACTAAGGAATTCCAGGGAAGCATAAGCTTTGAGGTTGGGAGGAAAAAGCACCTGATTCTTATTCTCGTCTTCATGTTTGAAGATAATCTATTGGATTGAAGATCAAAGGATGATTTCTTCATATATGTATTATTTTGTTCTTGAATTAATTATTGTAGAACATAAGGCGACAGAATGCCTAAGTCTTGTATGATTATTGTAGAGCTTAAGGCGATAGAATGCCTAAGTCTCGAATTGTAAAATTTTGTTACAAATGCTTTTGTATTATTAATGTCGTGTAAGATGACACATTTATGAATTTAATTGGAAGTATTTTGAAGCTATTTCTAGACTTCAAGTCGTTATGTTTGGAATCTTTTGGATTATATGCAATCTTTTGATTGGAGTTTTGACTTTTTGTCGAATATAAATGAATTTATTTAAGGAATTTTCGATGTTTGGAATTAAAGAGTTTCGCTCTTTACAATTGATTATTATTATTATTTTAAAATATATTTGTTTTTTTTTTTTTAAATTTCTAATAGAATCTTTCTTGAGTTTAAAACCTATTTCTTCATATTTTTTTGTTTCTTCTTATTATTTATTTTCTATCTTGATATACAACATTTAAAAATCTTCTATCCAAAATCTATTATCTAATAAAAACATAAAAAAATAACTTTACAAAAAGTAATTTACACCCTGATATCTTCTAACTTATTGTTTCTTGTCATTGCAACTTATTCTAAGTTGTGAGATGATTACCCTTTGTGATATATTTAATCACATAGGTGAATCTTCAATTTTAAATTAATAACATGATCATATAGTTTTCTCCCGAACAGATCATTTGAATGAAGAAAACAAGATTAGAAAGACTTACATGTAAACACTATTGTAATTTATTATTTTCCTGAGCCTGCTCTCACATCAGACCCCCAACTGATTCCTCTACCTATTAGGAGCCCCCTCTTTAATGATAGGTTTTGGGATCTTCATTGGGCTACAGCTCCTGAAAGCTCCAAAATTAAATGTGGTAGGTCATTTTGAATTTCAAGATTTATGGTGGTAGGTAATTTTGAATTTTGAGAGTGAATGTAAAAGAGACAAAAAGGAATGAATGTTGATTGCAACAAGTTAGTGTGCAAATTTTTTTACAGTAGTAGTTTGTGAAGAGGAATGTCTTTTTTGTGAGCTCCTAGAAGCTCCTGAATAGAAATAGTTGTATGTTATTTGTATGTGAGTGGTGATTTGTCCTAAAAGAGCTTTGTGAAGCTCCTAATAATGAGATCCTAGAAGCTCTTGAAAGTAGTTTGTTTATATGAGCAGCTCCTAATTGCTCCCAGCATCTTGTAATATGTATCTTAGATTTATTTTCTAAGTTTTTAGTGTTTCCCTTCTTTATTATTATTTCCAACTTATTCAGCATAAAAAGAAGTTTGCATGTCTCCTTGCATAGTGTGTGCTTCCACATTTTTATTTGAGTATTCCCAGTTGATTTGGAAATAGAGTTGTAGCTCTATGGTTTTTTTTTAGCATTTAAATTCTTGACTTGGTATTAGAGTTGTAGGCCCCATTTCTTCATGAGTTAGGGAATTTTTTTTCTTCTGGGTATTAAGTTTTTTCTATAGGAGACATGGTTGGAGATGAAGGGAAGAGTTGGCAGAAAACACCATCCTTGAATGGATAGAGCTATGATTTATGGGCAAATAAGATAAAAAAATATTATGGTTTCCAATGATTTGTGGGAATTTTTGACAAATGGGCTCATGGATATCACTAACCCAACAGAGTATGCAACTCTCACAAACAACTAGAAGACCCAGTTGAAGGAGCAAAGGAAGAAGGATGCTAAGACATCTAGTTTGATAGAAGCAACCATGACGAAGGCCATTTTTCCCAAAATAGTAGCAGTTGAGTATACAAAGGGATTGATAAGGTCATATTGGTGAATGTCTAGATGCTTCAAAGATATTTTGAGACTCTCTTGATGAGGGACATTGAGTCTATTTCAGACTTCCACACAAGAGTCTTCAGTTTGTTAAATAAGTTGAGGAAGAATGGTGAAACCATGGAAAACCAGAGGATTGTGGATAAAATCATCAAAAGGTTTCCCTACAAGTATGAAGCAATCGGCATTGCCATTGAAGAGGAAAATGACCTCTTTACTTTGACGGTGGATGAGTTGATGGGTTCTCTTCAAACCCATGAGAAACACCTAAATAGTTTTTCTACTTCTTCCCAAGAGCAAGTTTTTAAAGCTCTGTCAAATGCAAGAGGTAGGGGGAGAGGTAGAAACAACTCCCAATGTGGTAGAGGCAAATCCAAACAAGGAAATATTGGAGGAAAAAGCTCAAGATGAGCAATCAGCTAAGAGGGAGCAAACAACTCTTAAACCAACTCCCAACAAGGCAAGAAGAACAATAGTTTGAATTAGAGGAATGAAAAAAGAAATGTTGAATGCTACTACTATCATAAATTTGGTCATTATGCAAGTGAGTGCTAAAAAAAGCACAATAATTAACCAAAATAAAATGCAAATGTGGCTGATGTGAATGTGGTTGAAGGAAATTAGTCCACAACCTTCATCATGTGCAACATTGGTGAAGAAGGAAGCCTTGAAGTTTGGTATTTGGACATTGGTTGCAGCAACTATATGAGTGGTAATGAAAGTTTGTTTTCTTTCATTGGTAAGAATGTAAATTATGAGATAAGAATGGGGAACAATGGATTAGTTCCAATTGTTGGCAAAGGATCTATCATGATCCACACCAAGCAAGGTGAAAAGGAGGAGGTTCAAAATGTATTTTTTCTCCTAGATTAAAGAATAACCTCATGAGTGTTAGACAACTGATCCAAAATGGATACAAAGTGCTAATGGAGAAGGGTAAATGCATTATTTATGAAAAGAATGAGAGGAAAAAAGTGTTTGCAATAGTTCAAATGACAAAGAACTGAATGTTTCCTTTGATGATTGAGACATGTTTCTCATCTTAGTTCGTTATTGCACTTCTCATGAAGGGAAAATGTACATCAATATAATAAACAACCCTTAGGAGCACCATTCAAGACCCCTCTAAGCTATGGCATCTCAGGTATGGACATTGAGGCTTTGCTGGTTTGAGTCTTTTGTCCAAGAACAATAAGGTTGATGGTTTGCCAAGTATAGTAGAGTCTAATGTTAGGTGTGAGACTTGCATTTTGGGAAATCAACATAGGCAACCCTTTCAATCAAGAAAATCTACAAGGGCAAGAGTACCATTGGATATGGTTTACATAGATTTTGTAGGCCCTATGCAAACCACATCTATTGGTAAAAGCCAATATTTTATGACCTTCATTGATGATTACAACCATAGAACATGGGTTTATTGTTTGCAACATAAGTCTAAAGTATTTGTAAGTTTTTTTTGTTTAAGGCGTAGGCTGAAAGGGAGAGTTGACACGTGATTGAGGTACTATGGTTAGATCAAGGAGGAGAGTATACGTCCAATCATTTTATATATTTTTGTAGGAGAATTTGAATCAAGAAGGAGCTAACAACTAGATATACTCCACAACACAATGTAGTGGCTGAGAGAAATAATGGGACCATCATGGAGATGGAAAGGAGCATGCTAAAAGAAAACAAACTCCCAAATAAATATTGGGGAGAGGTTGCAGCAACAACTGTATATCTGATAAATATAATTCCAATAAAGGCAGACCATGAAATTTTTTCACAAGAGGCATGGACAAAATGCAAGTGGATAGTTGAGCACTTGAGAGTGTTCAAATATGTGGCATATGCACTTGTGCTAAAACAAAAGAGGAAGAAGTTGGATGACAAGGGTGAGAAGTGCACCTTCATGAGCTACAGTGAAGATTCCAAAGCCTACAGGATGTATAAACTAGTCACCAAGAAAATAATTATCAATAGAGACGTGGAGTTCTTAGAGGATAAGTCATGGGATGGCCTGATAGATAATGACAACTCTTGATAGCTCCTGATAGTTCAAGGTGATGAAGAAGATGAGTATGAAGATCAACAAGATCTTGCAACAATAGAGACAGTCAGCTCCCGATAGCTCATGAGAGCTCCTAAACCAAATAGGTAGTTAAATAGACTATCTCAGAACTCTATTGGAGAGATTTATAGATAGCTCATAACAACTCTTGACATAGGTAGATAACCAGAAAGAGAGTCATAGATAGAGAGCTCCTGACAGCTCTTGAATGCTCTTGAAATGAGCAGACTGAAGTAATCTCATTCCTCCAAATAGTTAATTGAAGCAAGGTGGGTTCCACCTTGCATGTGGGTGCCCTATGTGCTCCTATTTTGTAGGAGATCTTCTTGGATGTTGCCACATGTTCCTATTATTTAGGAAAATCACAAATGCCAATTTACACGTTTATTTCATTAAAATTTAATCTCTTTTTAATCATACTATTGGGGAACACTTTCCAAGGACTTAGGAGATACATGAAATATGTTTAGGATTGTAATTAAATGAAATCCTATTCCCAACACTTATGCGATTTGCATTAATGACACTACAATCTAGATAGATGATTCTCACATAGATGCTCAATTAGTAACTATATCAAAGAAGCTGGCTGCTTCTCAAACATAATTCACACTTAGAGAATGAGAATGGTGAAACCTCATAAGTTTGTAACCATTTTTATAGAATTTTATTTAATGAATGGGTAATGGTCGAGTTAATCAACACAATACAACATAACTACATAACTTAGTGGAGTGCCTCATCCTTATAAGGTAGTCAATATCAAAACCCACATAACATGATAGTACTTTTCACACCTAACACTATATGAAGCTTTGAAATGCCACATTATAATATTTCAGCATTGTGTCTTAACCTTTACTTGTTACTAGCATCCTAGCATTTAGTTTAACAAAAAAATTGCAACCATATTTAAGCACGCACAATAATTATTTGAATTAACAAACAAGAACAGAGCCATACATCCATCTAAAATTGATAGAAAAGTAAGATAACCTTGATTATATTATTCATAATTTGTAAAACCAGTACATATGAGAGTAAAATGGTGCTGGAATTGTGTTATTACTATTTTATATTACCAGTTTTACCATTAAGATTACATATGTGTATTGACAGACGTGAACCTTAGACGTATCGCTAGACCATTCAGTAACCCTTCTAATCCCTGTGTGACTAGATCCCAATATAAATCACTTCCCAACCCCCTGTAATAGGCCCTAGAATCCCATTTATAAAGATATGGGAGAAACAATCAATAGACCAAATTATAATTACATTTTCATTTGAGGGAAAATTTTACCCTAATTTCAGAGATTCCCATAATGGTTACATCTAATCATTTTAGATCAGGGGGAACAAATTAGATAACAAAATCCATGCAGCCTTGCCATTAAAGGCACCATTCATTGATGTGGCATTGCCAAAATCCCATGTCCACGTAGACCAAAGAAGATTATCCAAAATTACTAGAGGAAAAAACTTGCACACTTCCAGGAAAAAGCATACTAGTCATCTAGGATACAAAGTTCAACACTTCTCCATTACACCAGCCCAAAATATTTGCATGTCAACAACAAAGACATACAATGACTTGCATGCTAAAGAGGATGCTCTTGATGCAGTGGCAATGGTAACATCAAAAAAAAAAATAGGGATGAGATGCTACTTTGACTCATCAGCATCAGAGTATGCTCGCCCTCTTTGTGTTCAAGCTAAAACTGGAAGAGAAACTATTCGTCCCTCATTAGACTCTTCAAACGACACCAGAGAAAGAAGTTAATGGTCATATTGTACGTTAGTATCACATCCACTATCTGAAGGGCTATTAGAAACCTCAATGGGAGAATTGTACCTCCCCATATATGCCTTATGGTGATTGTTTCCTTTCTTTTCTCTATTCACTAGCTCAATCAATTCCTTTCATTTTAACTTGAACAATTCTTCTGAAATGGTCGTGCTCCTTAGGTGGTAACTACTCATGACACCACCCTTATTCAATTTATTGTGTTCCTTCTTCTCTTTTGGTGTTTCAAGGGGCCCTAGTATCTCGATTTCATTTTCAGGAGCATTGTCTTGGGACTCAAATAGATTAAATCTCCTAGACCCCCACACTAGCTTAACAGACTCACTTGGATTACTCATTTTTACAATGAGTGAAAAAAGAACAAGGAGACTCTTAATTTGCAAAGAAAACCTCATAAGATTACTCTTATAAGTACTCTTGATGAATAGACAACTCAAGACTCCATAGTTCCCATTAACTCATAAATGAATTGCATACTATAAATCCTCACCACCCCAAGATTTAGAAACCAAAAAACTGATATAACTATAATTGAAACAAGCAGGAATGAGTACCTAATTACTCAGGGAAAAGTTTGTCATGATACCTCTGCAACCTTTTACCAAAAAAAATCTTTGCCAACCCTTTCATGGACTTAAGCTAAAGTTTCAACTTTTGATTGCAAATTGTGAAGAAACATATAGTTGTTGATCCTCATTATATTGAGCAATGTAAGCATGCCAACCATTAATAGTCAAGGAAAGATTGTGCAATCAAGTTGATGATCAACTACTTGATTTTTGAAACTTAGCTGCCAATCACATATTGAGATAAATCAATAGATCATTATAATCAGGGTAATTAATTATCAAAAAAGCTAATTGCATGTGCTTTATGCCTTTTCCTTTATCAGAAAAGATCAAGTGGATAAACATCCACTTTATCTACATATTTAAATTACATACTTAGCATTAAAAATCCTCTCCTATCATGTTTACCCACTCGCCTGTGGGAATGAATCCACTTGGAAATCATCGCTATAAGACAATGGGGAACAATCATAATTTAATCTCAAAAAATTAAACTGTACCCTATCTTACTTCAATTTCACCTTCTCACATGTACCTACATCTGATAGAAATGACAACCTTAATCAAAAGCATTTCCCAAAGCTCAAACATGTGTCAAAAGAAATTAGCTCCACTTTAGCATCATTTTAGTCTTCATGTCATCTCGACCAAATTTTAGCAATAGTTCATCTCCATTAAAATCCATCCGAGCCCTTAAGACATTCCACATGGTAGTCGTCTGCTTCCCCGTTGAGAACTTGGCTGGAAGGGTGGGATCCGCTTGGGATAGCGGCGAGAAGTTAGGATTGGCCCATGTCACCCGCTATCAATTGTCGATCACATATCCATAGTAACATTCACTATTATCCAAGCCAAGTGGACCCCTCCAAAAGGAAATAGGTTTCAATCCACCCACTAGCCCGTGTGATTAAAATAAAGCCAAATAAAATCAGACGGGCTGGCGGTGAGTGGTGGAGATTTGACAACATCACCTAATGACCACCGTAGATTTCACTTTGATATTGCTCACAGATCATAAAATGATATTGGGCCCACCAGTCATAGATAACACATGGCTCTCGCCTACTAGCCCATGCAATTAAAATAATTGAAAATGAAACAAAGAGGGCATACGAGGAACAACCTAGATGAAGACATATCTCATGATATTGGTCATTGTTTTTTGCTCAAAGTGTAGGATGGTGAAATATTACACATGGATTGTATAGATTCAAGCATCCTCATAGAATAATATGATTCATTCCTTCAAACAATTGATAAAACCAACTCAAGCATGCAAAGAAGAAATGCAATACAACCTATTCTATGGTGGATTGGTGCCCTCCATGAAAATGTGAGAGAGCCCTTTCCCAATCCTTGATAAGCTTAGTGGTATGATAGACAATGAGATGCTTGAACTCAAGTTGCCTATAGTGTAGATGCTTGGAGATGTGGTTGTTGTAGAAATGAGAGAAAATGGCTTGCATTTATAGAAGGAGTTGAGAGAAGAGAGGCCAAGTTTAGCCAATGTGGGACTAAATCCCATCTAATAGGATAGAGACACTTGTCATAATGGGATTGGTCAAAGCTTGTGCAAGTTTTGGCCAATGTGCCCATTCAAATTTGAAAAGTGTCAATAAATGCATGTTGTTGAGGGTTTTGGGGGGAATAATCTTTGTCCAAAAAAGTCAAAGATGAGAGTTATTGAAGGAAACTAAGCTTTTTAATAAATCAATTAAATTGATTTATTGGTGCAAGTGGGTGGGTTAGTTAGCAGTTTAGATTTGACTCTAGTTGAGTCAAAAGCTAGAGAATGGTAATTGTGATTAAAAGTTAATTAAATTTAGATTAATTAACTTGGGGGATTTTAGGGATTTGATATTTGATTTTAAATCAGTTTGATTTATTAAATCAAATAAGAAGAACCTTAGGAACTTAATTAAATAATTTGATTTATTTAATTAAGCTTGATGAACCTTAGGATTAAATCAATAAATTGCTTTAATTGATTAGTAGAAGAACTGAATGCACGATGTTAGTTAAAGCGGAATGTATAATGTTATTTTTGGATGTCTACATTTTTCCCCTCTTTGAAGCAATGTACTTGTTGCATTGGTTCAAAGAATGATGTTGCCGATATTGAAATTAAAAAATTTATGATTTTTCGGATGCCCCAGCGAAAAGAAATACGCTAGTACATTGCCCCCTCGAGAGATCGAGCAAAAAGATTCGATTTGAGGTGGATCTCATGACAAAGAGGTTCAAAATGGATGTATGGATGGTGATGACTATATGATCTATATGATAATGATGATGAAAATGAGATGTTCAGAAGATGCTTAGAATAACAAATCTATATTATTTTAAGCATGTTAAATGATTATGTGATGCATGTGAGATGGATGAGATGGATGATGTTGTCCTATAATGATATGACGTGATTATGCAAGATGAGAGGATGAATGGAGCATGGATGCAGGATGGATGCATTGTTAGCGTGAAAGAAGGTAGAAGAATGAGAGGGATGAACCCTTGAGTCCAAGAAGATGCAGAATTTCAACAAGCCAACTTTATTATAGATGATGATGAAAGATGATGATGTATTGCTTATCCAGGAATGGGAGATAAAGAGTGTAACTTTCTTTATGTTTGATAACACAAATAGGTGCGATGCATCAAGGTATTAAGAACCAGGATGGCATGGTGCCTAGTGTGATGGACTCTGACTCGGCAATCAGATAGGAGTGATCTTGTTCACACTTGACATACAAAAACCTTGCTAGGACGGACCCAACAAAGAAAGTATTCGCCAAGTTATTTTACAAGAACATCCAACAAGCACAGCGGATAAAAAGATAATGATCATTGCCCCATTCCTTTCTCTCTAAACCTGTTTTGTTTAGGCATCATCGAGAGGTCCTTGGAATGAGCACAAAATAAGATAAGTCTAAAAAGACCAAAATAAAGTAAACAAACAAGCTAATGTTCTTTGTACTGCTAGCCAAGGCTAAACTATTGTGGGGTACCTGATGCTTATGTCCATAGTGGGAAAACTTCATCCTAGGACATGTAGTGATCAGGGTTTTGGTGAGACTGATTGGGTGATAAGCTATTGATACTCTGAGTTGATCAACTTGCTGACTTACTGACTTAGGCTTGAGACTCTGACGATAAGGCGTTTACTTTAGAACCTGCTAAAATTGCTTCTCACTAACTCACCAAAGGGTGAAAGCGACGATGATTTATTATGAGTGATGACAATCACGGGTAAAAGCGAGATGAAATGGATGCACCATTTTGGTTTTTTCAAATGTTTTGAGGCTGTTTTTGGAATTTTGAGATGTTTTACAAATTTTTTTGGTATTTTCAAGATTTTACGATGAACAGACTAACTTAAAGACCTATCCTAGGGGTCTCGGGAGCTGATCCATAGATTAGCCTTGCCTACGTTATATACACAGATACCACGTAGTTCGACTGGTGGTGGACTGACTTGATGATAATATGGATAAATGGATTGCCATTTTATTGCCTAAAGGACTGACTTAAGATGCAGACTAGATGGGCAAACGGATTTCCAATGCGACGGATGCCTAAAGGACTGACCTAACCGTAAAAAAGATAAGCAAATGAATGCCATTGCAACGGATGCCTAAAGGACTGACCTAACCATAAAAAAGATAAGCAAACGAATGCCATTGCGACGAACACCTAAAGGATGGTCAAACGGATGCCAATGCGACGGACGCATAAAGAATGACCTAAATGTAACAAAGATAAGCAAATGAATGCCATTGCGACAGACGCCTAAAGGACTGACCTAACTATCTCGGGGGATGATCAAAGATCAACCTTGCCTACGTTCAAGCTCAGAGACGACGTAGTTCGACAAGGTGGAAAAATGACAAGACTAAATGATGAATTTTGAAGATTTTTTGAAATTTTGACATGTTTTTGGATTTTTGATGATTTTTTTGAATGTTTTTGGATTTTTTGATGAATTTTGAATGTTTTTGGATTTTCTGTTGATTTTGACAATTTGGATACGATATGTGATATCAGTGCTCTGTTTCAGGATTTTGTTGAAAACCATTCTTAATGTTGATCAATCAGATTGATGGATTGATAGTTTGACTAAGTGTGTTAAGTCATACAAAAGTGATAATGCACTTGTAAGTTCCAGGAAGTTGTGTTATCCCAGAGTAAACTCGTACAAAAAAGATAATTTGGCTAGGTGTGTTAAGCGAAACAAGGTGATTATGGATTTGATAATTTGGCTAAGTGTGTTAAGCCAAACAAAGTGATGATAATGAACTTGTAAACCCAAGGAAGTTGTGTTATCCTAGAGTAAACTTGTGTACAAGATGATGGCTTGACTAGATGTATTAATTCAAACAAGGTGATGATTGATTGGATTCGATTGATCAAGATTGATGAAGCTTGATTTGGAACAAATTTGTTTTGATGATTTGATGTGACACAAATGTGTGCATTAGATGCGACTGATATGGATTGTTCAAATTGATGCTCGACAAAAGATAAAACATCATCTTGTCAAAATATGCCATGGGCTAGTGATTTGGATTCGTGTTAAATGATTTGACCAAGTTGATTTCACATTTTCCAATGCTTGGATTACCACATAAGTGGGAAGATATAGATCAAGATTTATTCTCGAAGCAAGATGTAAATCTTCCCCCAGTGTCTAGCAATGTTTGAACGGCCATGGGTGGATTCTTGGATACGAATGGATGGGTATGGTAAGCATGCAAAGGATGCCAAGGATTTATCTTGTGACAAGATAAGATGTTCAAATAGAGGAACGCTCATTCGGATAATGCTTCAAGGCTCAGATAGCATTGGGTAGGATAGGATCAAAGAAAATGACCCATGTCAAGATTTTTACCATAAGCAAGCGTAAAGTGTGCTCCAAAATTTTTATCAAGATCAAGGTAACTTGGACCTTGGATGCAGATGGATAAAAATGGGTTGGATAAACAGTTCATGGGTGAATGAATGATACGGCTCAAATGATGGCCTTATAATGGATGCGATAAGATGGTTTCTCCTAAACTGGCGCACGTAGATGCTCGATTCTACACATGATGCCTATTTGCCAGGTTTTCATCATGGTACTTGTCCAAAGCGCCACCGAAATGGTTTTCACTGGAGGACGATTTTTTTTCTTTACTGTTTTCAATCCTCTTTTTTGATTTTTTTGGATTTTTGTATATTTTGATTTTTTTGCTGTCACCAAGACGCCTGTTTGCCAAGTTTTCATCAAGGTAACCATTTTTTCAAGACTTTTTCTGATTTTTTTTTTTTTTTGTATTTTCTGAGAGATTTTAAGTTGATGCTGAACCACTTGGTGGTGCTGATGTTGATGCTTCTGTCATAATATGCCATCGATATCCTACTTGTAGAAGTTGTCTTTCCAAGATACATGCACTTGAATGCAACTTTTGAGATTCTTGATCTGCTTTGCTGATACCGGAGTTAACTCTGTCTTTGTGCACACATCGCAATAGAGTGCCTTCTGAATCCTTATGATGAAGGGTCATTGCCAACACATGGTCAAAGTGTGAATTGGATATTATGTGTGGAGGCGTGGATGGAGTGTGTTTAGGAATAATAGATGGATTGGTTGACAGTTTGGAGCCTTTGACTCTCCAAACTTGCGAAGATGAGCAATAATGGGTGGATACGGAAGTGTACGTGGAATTAGGACCAACTGCTTGATACACTTTGTACGTTGCTTGAGAAGCCTGCTTTTTCCTTTGTGGAAATCTTTGATGGATACTGTTCCCTTTTTTATTTTGCCCCATAGTTTCTTTAACTGATGGAGTTTGATAGGGATAATCTTTCTTTGTATTTTTTGGTATCCATATGTACTTGATTTGTCCAATATGCTTCTTAGCTTCTTTTTCTTTGATAACGTTCTTCATGCTTCAATTCCAGTCTTTCTTTTGATGTTGGTCCCAATTCATGGATGGGGTGATGGGTGGATGAAGATTTATGACATGGCGGGTTGTAGTATTGGCATTGGTTTCATAATAAGGATTCTTCGTGCTCCCTATGTTGATGTTTGCTCGAGACGAAGTTGCCCCTAGTATGGTGATAGTATTACTGATATGTTGAGATCCCTTGATTGTTGAGTAACCAAGGCCTTGATCTTTAGGATTTCCAAAAATCTGCGCTGGTTCCAGGATACCCTGTTCATGTAGGCCTAATCCTTTGCCTTGATAATTCATCTGTTGAAATAATTTATTTGCCATAGGATATGATTTCCCTTGGAAACAAGGTGTTGCTCCTTCTCTGCTTTGTGCTGGACCTTCAAAAGTGTTAGCTTCTTTATTGATGAGATAGCTAGCCTTTAAAAAGGTGAGTGATCCAAGTTTATAAGTGATAGGATCTTCTACATGTGGGATGACTTCCTGATTGATCTCTTTGGCTTGATCTTGTGTCATATCAGATTGTAGTGCTTCTTTAAGAAGTGTTGATGCTTCGCTGTCTACACAAAAGTCTTCCTCATGACTCACTTCATAGGATGTTTTTGATTCATGACTTATGTACAAGCCTTCTTCATGATCCATTTCTGATATGTCCCTGCATTTCTCTACATCTTGATCATGTGTACAAATTTTAAGAGTAGGAGACTCTTGTTTTGAATGAAGATCATCTAGAGGTTCATCCAAAGAAAGCATCTCATGGGTAGATGGAAGAGTATGTGCTATACGGATATGGTCATCATTTGCAACATCTTGTATAGATAGGAGAGTGTCCATTATATCATTGTAGTAGCTTGGAGATACAAATTCTCGATCTTGAGTGATTTCAGAATTGCTTTCAACATGCTTTGGATCAATTTCTTGACATGGGTCAATTTCAAAGAATGGATTTCTTTCTTGGATATCTTCATTAGGCATAGGAATATTCTCAAATTTCATGAGGTCAAAGGATGGCCATATGTTTTGGAGAGGATCATTGCTAGACCTTGGTGAAAGATGTTGATCATGCTTTGGAACAAATTCTTGAGATATGTCTTGTAACTCATTAGGTGATGTAGAGACATTTTCAACATTGTCATTAGTTGAAGGATCACAAATTATAGGATCAAATAATGTTAACCCTCCTTTGAATGGATCATTGTTAGACATCGTTGGTGAGTTTTGATCATGATTGAAAAGTGGCTTTTGGTGTGTGATGATTTGATCATTGAATGAGATGGGAACATCTTCAATGTGTTCATTGATAGATAGATCTTGATTTTTGATTTCAACAATTGTGGTGGGACTTTGTTGCAAGCTTTGTTGAGCGGGTAAGGCCTGCGTTTGCTGCTGAGCCAACAACGCTTGTTGTTCGTCATGTTGTTTTTGTGCCAACAATGCTTTTTGTTGGGCTCTTTGTTGTGCTACTTCTTCTTGGATTGATTGCAATAGTGTGTAGAATTTTACTTGCGCTTGCACTTGTTGGGCTACTTGAGCCACTTGTGCTTGCTGAGCAACTAGCTGTGTAGCTTGTTGGGCTTGGAGTGCCTTTTTGTGGGAAGCTTCTTGTGCAGCTTGCAACATGATGGAGAATGAATTGGTCATGTTGTATTTTGGCGGTGGTGGCGGTGGTGGTGGAATGGGAATGGTGTTGATTGTTGGGGTTGCTTGGATGGTTGTCATCTGCTGTTGAGATATCAATGGCAAAATGGGATGATTTGGTATGATGTTTTGATTCATTATGATAGATTGAAATTGAATATTGTTGTGGTCTAGAATCATATTTCCTTGATTTAGGTAACTTTGATTTTGCATGGTGTTACCTTGACTTGAATCAACATATGGAGTTGCCAATATATTGCTAGGATTTTGAACAACATTAGGGGGATTTGCAAACATGTCGACCCCAAAGTTTACCAAGTGTGGATTTGAAATGGTCATGTTTGGTAAAGTTGCACTTGGTATGTATGGATTTGGTGGGATGATGTTGTTTGGAAAACTCATGCATTGAGTGTTTGGTTGATAGATTTACAGATTTGGACTTGGATTTAAATCTATCATTGGGAAAGGTGTTCTAAACTTTGGATTGGGTATGCTCATATTTGTTGTACCATTGATGTTTGTATGAGATAATGCTCCCATGTATGCATTGTACAAGCTTTGGAAATCAAATGGTATTGCAAGGCTCAGATAGTTTGGTTGAATCGAATTGCTCATGATGGATGGATCAAATTTATATTCCATGCTCCTCTTGTGTTGAGATCGAGTTTGAACCATAAAATGAAGATCAATTTTCAAGAATGTAAGAGATGAACCTCTAATTCTTTAAATCGGTCTAAACCTTAAGTTCAAAGAAGTGAAGAACTAGGATAATTGAAGGATCAAAGCGATGATGAGGATGAGATAACGAAAGATGAGTGATATGGATGAGTGGAACTCTTAAAGAAACTTTGAAGGAAATGCTAAAATTTTAGGACTTTGATTGATCGTGATTGGATTGATGGTTTGACTAGATGTGTTAAGTCAAACAAAATGTGATGAATGTAATTGTAAAACTCTAGGAAGTTGTTTTATCCAAGAGTGAACTCCTACAAGATGGTAGTTTGACTAAGTGCGTCAAGTCAAACGAGGTGATGATTTGATAATTTGGCTAAGTGTGTTAAGCCAAACAAGATGAACTCGTAAACCCTAGGAAGTTGTACTATCCAAGAGAGAACTCATGTATAGGATGATGGTTTGACTAGTTGTGTTAAGTCGAACAAAGTGATTTGATTTCGCCTAAGAGTTTAGCATAATAGATGACAAAGATTTCAAGAGCTGTTAGTGAGATGGAAATTTGATTGATTTTGATGGTTGAAGATGGATGAAAGTGATTGAATTTGATCCTAGACTTGACCTAGAATAACACTTCTGCTTACAAGACCTTGGTGTTTAAGGACACGCTATATTTCCTATGAGAGGAAAGTAAACCTTTCAAACAATTCAGGGTCTCAAGACACTCCTCACTAGCTTTCACACTAAGCTTTTTGAACTTCGATTTTGGGATTTTGATCATGTTAGAAAACACATGTGTAATCAAATTTGTCTTTTATCTTGGTTAAATGAGGTTCTTTTTATCCAAGACACTTGCTTGCTTAGGTTTTCAAACTATATGTCTAATGTCCCATTCTCTTTCTCATCCCACAAGGTCCTTTATGTGGAAATCAAGGAAAATAGGGCAAAAGTTCCTTATGTTTATCCTTATTAGAAACAAAGGATGGTAGAATTTGCACACTTAGAAACCTCTAGGAATGTGATCCCTAGGGAAAGCAAGAGTGGGCAAGTTCGTCAAAGGATATTTGTTTCTTCCAAGGTGTTTGAAATTTGAGGCTCTTGTGTATGTTTGTTTTCCAAAATTTTTCAAGATCAAGCAATGTGTTCTTTCCAAGCACTTTCACACTCCTAGGTTGATGAGACAATACCTTGTTGGGTTCCCACTTGGATAAATCCAGTTGCGCATATCTTGTGCGAATGGCTAAATGCTTGACCACACTGGCTCCCCTCCATGGCACTCATTTATTCGGGTCAGCCAAGCATTAGTACCTATGAATCTCCCATGGCATACTTTCCATTTCCACAACAAGACCACATGTTACGTGGGGAAGCTTCAGAGGACATGACCTCTTGCAGCAACAAGATAGATAAGGTTTCGGCCAATTTCTAAACAAGGGGTTCTAATTCGGGCATTTCGTTCATGGGGGATTATCCAACATCGGCGAGAGTCCATTGCTGTCCATCTCGTCGAAATAATCCTCATGATATTGGCCTTTGTTCCAATATCCACACTTATATACCGGTTGGAAGTCGCTTGGCTTTAGCGTGTTCCCAGTTGGGTCATTCCCTTTGGTGATTACTTTTTCCCACAAGGCAGGCCCTCTAAGTTAACAAAAGCGAGCTAACATATCCCATCGTTCACACAACCTTTGTTGAAAAACAAAGGGGAGAACCTCCGCGATATATCGTGCTCACACTCGCATGTTTTGTTCAATTTTAGATCCCAAATCGAAGTATGGAGGCAATATTTTTGACAACTTAATATCAAAAAAAGACTTTTGATTCTCAAGATCGCCGTGAGGCGCGAGAAAAGCGCATACGTCTTTTCGATGATATTACTTTGTGAAAAAGATTACAAAATATTGAATGCACATGTTCATTTTAAACCTCAAACCAGTGATGTGTTTGTTTTAAGAGCACCAATTGAAATGTGAAGTTGCCTTGTTCAATTTTACTCCCAAATCGAAATCTAGTGAATGTTGCTAAGGTTCAAATTTTAGCCAACTTTGGAAAGATCAAGTCATTGATTGATTTTAAGCCCAAATTGAAAAGTGAGTTAGCTAAAAACAGAAAAAAAGGGTAGTAAATGGAAGCTCCAAGCATTAAAAAATGCTTTTCAAGTCTTCAATTCCACTCTTTTTGCCTTCGTTTTTGCTTCAACCTTCAATTTCAATCTCCAATGCCAACCTTGATTTCAACCTTTAACACCTTGCTTTCAACTTTGATGTCAACACCTTGATTTCAACCTTGATGTTTCAACCTATAAACAACATAAAGTTTATAAGACAATCCACCAATTTTATTTTATTTTGATCAATATTTTAAGCATAAGATGACGATTAATACAAACCCCTTATCAAGAAAAAGGAAATAAAGGAGCAACCCACCATATCAATCCTTTGAATTGTCATTCTAAAGAACTTAAACAATCTGGGTTTAAAAAAAAATCATTCATAAGTATATGTGCTTGATATAGTGATTGTGTCTTGAAATCAAAAGACATGAAATTTCAATATTGAGATCAAGACATGATTTTAACATTATCCCCCTCTTTCAGCAAGAAAATAAAAGAAGATCCCATTTGAATCAAACCTTTCCAAGAAATTTCGATATACAACATTTAAATAAATAAAAACTGCCCACCCCCAAAGAGTAATTAATGTCTTGAGTAAACAATATCCATTTTTGATATGTCAGCTACTTAGCTTCAGATTTCTGACAACAGGATGTATGGAACCACTCTCACGATGATGACCTGTAACAGAGACTTTTACCATAAAAGCAAGATTCACAGCTAAGACAAAATACTCTATGTTTAAATACAATAGTAACTATGCTTACTAAATGATTCTTTGTAACACATTTCTTATTTGTAGCTATATTGCACAAAGTAGTCCAAATTATCCTTATTCGAATGGACAGTAGGAGCAAAACATCCAACAGAACTTATGTACCATGCCTTTTAGTCCCTCATGATTTGGTAGATATCATTTGTTAATGGGATCCCACAGATTTCGATACAAAAGAGGTAGAAATAAAAGCACTTAATAAGACCATCGACTTAGATAAGAACAAAAGCATAGGCCGAAGTAGTCAATTCAAGCAATAAAGACCAAGCCTCAAATTGCGAAGTTATGGTTGAATTTCTGGTGTATGTTTTGATGCAGCTATAAGCATCATCGAGAAGACCACTTACCTATAGTCTTAATATCTTTCCTAAAGTGACATTCTAAACAATTTGCAGAAAAATTATAACAAACTTACGCAAAACACCATAATGACAAATTCAAACTCTGTTTGTCAGCATTAATGCCATATTGAGGGCAAGGGCAGAAACTCTAGAAGAAAACAAATTGCAGGTATCCACATTGATTTGAGAGTATGAGCAATAAGTATCATGAAGAACTTGGCACACGCTAAGCATTAAGAAGGCTTTTTGATAAATCCAAGTGATTAATACGGTGTGACTGCCTGTCAGCTATTTTCATGCCTTATGCCGCGGGTTTCAATCTTTAATACAGAAATGACACTTATGGATCGGTGTTATGGTTGGCAGGTGATAACCATGACAAGAAGAATAGGCGAGTAGCTGGTGACCTTTGGAAGCTATGAGCAAGGTGAGCACTTTGGTTTTCCTTTGCTGGGGAAAAGGTCTCGACAAACAGAAACAACTTGGCAGGGCGACCCCAAATTAAAGCATAAAACCTGTTCTTAATCAAATCATTACCTAGTACACCAGAAGTACTGTCAGTGCAAATTGAGTGTCTATCTTCTATCCAGATCTCGCACATATCACATATAGACTACAATATGTTGATTATTGATTGTTGATTGATTATTGTTGCTCAGTGCTCTGTCATTGGCTATGATGGACTAATAGAGGACTGGATACAACTTAGGGATGACTAATCAAATTGATAATAAATCATTGTAATGATTGTTGATGAAAATTGATAATAAATCATAATAGTTATCACTGATCAAAGTCGGTGGATGAGAACAGACACCACTAAATTTGGCAGTGATCAAAATCCAGTAAAGGAAACAACCCCAAAATTGTTCATAGTCAAAATCGACATAAAAATAAACTCCACCAACCTTATCATCCAACAAATTCGACACAAGCACACAAACATTGCCAAAATTGACCCCGATCAAAATTAACTAGAGCAAACAAACACCACCCTTTTAGGCGTCCATATTAGAAGAGTGTGTACTAAAGCAAAGCCACAAAAGATAGAATTTGGTGTAAAAATATGCACACAAGCCAATGTTATCTCGAACACATGGCTAGGTAGCTTCACCAACTACTTTAGGAAAAGAGATGGCAGTATTTTGCTTCAGATTACGTGAGCAGCAGCAAGAAGTCTCTAGAGTGAGATTACTAGGAAAAAGAAGGCTGGTGCTGTTAGGAATTACAATGCTCATCTTGCAGCGTACTCAGATATTAACTGGTAACACAGGTTAATTGGTAATAAGCTTCAATCCATTGGTAACATAGGTTCAGTGGTTGCTGAAACTAACTCAGATTCCATGATGTCAAGGCAGTTGAAAATATTTTGAAAAAGAGATGCCAAACTCATCAAGAGCTGACCCGCCAATTTGAGACCTCGTAATCTGTATCTGATATCCAGATTGAGTAAAGGAGACAGATGGAGGATTTATGAAGACTGGCGTTGAGAATAGACAAGGACAGATACCTCGAAAAAATCCATTCAATGTTCACAAACTGTACTAACACAAGCGAATAAGGAAAGACGAACCTACCCAAATCCTCAGACACTGAAATCTCAAATAAAAAGTGCAATTTCACAGACTGGATGCCACACCTTTCTTGTCAGTTATAACTAATGTAACGAATAAAAGGAGAAGACTTTCCTTTGCCTATCAGGTGAATTCACCATTCGTGCTTTCACTAAGAGCGTAAGATAAAAATAATGGTCACTAGATACTTACAGGGGCGGCGGGGTAGATGAGGATAGTAATAAATTAAAGAACCCCACTTCTTTTAAAACTGAACAACATACTAACATACAATGGATGACGCATATGAAGATATGGTGAAATCTTATCATGGGAGAAAATGATACGGTCCTCTTTTCTCAATGTGCCTCAAAGAATTATCTCACGTACAAGCAAATCATAAACCCACCACCACAGTTTGAGTTGTGAGTGCCCTTCGTGAAGCTATAGGAGTGCTGTCCGATATTATGAACAAGTATTTGCATGGTATCAAGAGGATGCGTGAAATTTAAAGACTACTCAGAAGAGAAATAAAGATATTGCAATAACTTAATGTATTCAACAATATAACATAGATGCCTAATGAATACACGTCCTCCAAAAGAAAGAGTAGCCTATTTATTTGAGCTGACAGACTGTGCTTTTTTTTTTTTCTTTCTAAAATACTATCATCCTTATTCAAGTCAGAAAAAAATAAATAAATAACGCATTATCTGAAATAATTTGGGTGAAGATCATCAGGCCCTCCTTCTAGCGCCATTTGTAGGATGGTGAAATCTTACACATGGATTGTATAGATTCAAGCATCCTCATAGAATAATATGATTCATTCCTTCAAACAATTGATAAAACCAACTCAAGCATGCAAAGAAGAAATGCAATACAACCTATTCTATGGTGGATTGGTGCCCTCCATGAAAATGTGAGAGAGCCCTTTCCCAATCCTTCGTAAGCTTAGTGGTATGATAGACAATGATATGCTTGAACTCAAGTTGCCTATAGTGTAGATGCTTGGAGATGTGGCTGTTGTAGAAATGAGAGAAAATGGCTTGCATTTATAGGAGTTGAGAGAAGAGAGACCAAGTTTAGCCAATGTGGGACTAAATCCCATCTAATAGGATAGAGACACTTGTCATAATGGGATTGGTCAAAGCTTGTGCAAGTTTTGGCCAATGTGCCCATTCAAATTTGAAAAGTGTCAATAAATGCATGTTGTTGAGGGTTTTGGGGGGAATAATCTTTGTCCAAAAAAGTCAAAGATGAGAGTTATTGAAGGAAAATAAGCTTTTTAATAAATCAATTAAATTGATTTATTGGTGCAAGTGGGTGGGTTAGTTAGGAGTTTAGATTTGACTCTAGTTGAGTCAAAAGCTAGAGAATGGTAATTGTGATTAAAAGTTAATTAAATTTAGATTAATTAACTTGGGGGATTTTAGGGATTTGATATTTGATTTTAAATCAGTTTGATTTATTAAATCAAATAAGAAGAACCTTAGGAACTTAATTAAATAATTTGATTTATTTAATTAAGCTTGATGAACCTTAGGATTAAATCAATAAATTGCTTTAATTGATTAGTAGAAGAACTGAATGCACGATGTTAGTTAAAGCGGAATGTATAATGTTATTTTTGGATGTCTACACAAAGCTCTGCCTATTGACCCTTTGAAAGCACTGGACCCACTATCAGATATGGTATGTGGAAACCACCTACCAACCCATGTAATTATTTAAATGAGAAATTAAACAGGGCAAGCATGTGGGGAGTGGTCGATATTTGTTCACAATGGTCGAACAATCATGACACAACAAAAAATTACACATTGTAAATATTAGTTTTTAAAAGAGGGCCATCACTAGATAGATGACAGTCAGGGGCATGAATATATAGATTAAGAACCTAGGTGAAAATTAAAACCCAACCATAAACTTGAGGAAATTATCTTTGAAGAAAATCAACCCTACAAAATAATGACAATATTTTGAAACTACTATGGAAATTGACCAATTACACTAGGACTTAGGGGCCGGTAAAAGAATGAACCTAATGGCATGATTCATAGCATAGACAACCAAGAACCTTCACTAGAAGTTCAATAACAAAAAAGAATTCCAATTAGGACCCTCAGACCTAAATATTAATTAGGAAGGGTTTTAACAGCTCAAACCCAAAGCACTGGTGAGGATCGTAGCCCTAAGCTTGAAAATAAGGTTCTAAGCCAAATAGTGCAAGACTTAAAATGGAACCAAAAAAAATTGGGGAGTGCCATCAGTGGCACTTGTTGGGTATGTCTATTCCTTCGGAGTAGAGTGAGATTCAAAAATCTCAATTTGAAGCAGATAGAGCACAAAGGACAAAACCAGGACCTACCCGAAGTAGGCAAGAAGACCAGATAAAAACAACCAACATATGTAGAATATTTACACAGGCTAGAAAACATAAAACAAGATATCCAATCTCCATCTTCCTTGAAGCCTCATCTGAGGTGCAAGTTTTCACTTTGCACTCTACAATTCTACTAGGCTTCAACTTTAATTGGTGGGCCTAGGCCCCCAAACTTAGTGTTGATACTTGCCCCTATCAAAAACCTTTATTTCCCTTGTTTGTATCATGTCAAGGTTGTAATCATTCTCATAAATTTCCCACCTACTGATCATGTTGCAGGAATTGAAATCAACCATTATGGACATATGTATGAATTTATTATTACAATTTTCATTCATATCCAACTAAGAATTGCAGTCAATCATTGATTGACTCACATGATCAGTGTGGCATCCTATCTGACTCAGCTTATAGCCATATTCCACCAAATTCCCATCCAAGTGGATAGGGAAAAGGAAGCACTCATAATCCATCTGATCATTATCATTATATAAGATGACATCAAATTCATTTTTCTCTTTAAATTGAAAACTCTTATACATATTCCTTTCAAGAGTCCCATCCAAGGGCACATACTCTAACCTTTTGAGATGATATTACAATTTTGATTCTAATATTATAGGGTCATAATCATTTGAATTTTTCTCCATGCCAAACATTCACTTTGTGGGATGAATAAGAAATTTTCATGTATACAAGCTTCTCTTCAAATTGGGGTTCATATTTGTTAGAGCACTATAAAGTAGTTATGCTATCAAATGCTCTATTTTATTGAGAAACTGATTCATCAGATCTCATAGCAATCTTGCTCCCTTTTTTTCATGGATTTCCCCACAAATAGCATTATCCAAACCATCCCACGTGTCAAAGAATATCTCCATTTTAGGTTCATTAATATGGTAAAGTTTACCCTTTGTATCAACAACCATCTCAAATTAGGATGTCTCATAAGATGGGCTAAAATGTTCAGGAGTAATAAGGTCAATAATACGGTACCCAAATGTTTCCTTAACTGATGAATTCACTGGCTCTAGTATAAAAAGTTTGTGACCACCTCGATGTTGCTTGTTAGCAACCATACTTGTCTCTTCACCTATTTCCTTATTGATATAATCCCCATCAAATACAAGCATGTTCACATTTTCTAGGACACTCACATATTTTATTTTTCTCTTACATGGACATTCATAGATAACGAGGGCTTGATCCTATTAGTTATTAACACAACTATCATCATTCTTAGCATCATGCTTAGGGTTAGGATGTTGAACACACATAGTCTTATCATCAAATTCATATGAACCACACTATTATCACCCTTAAACTATAATATAACCAAATTGCGCTCCAATAATTCCTTACATGTGTTTTTTTCATTTACTAGTAAGGGAAAGACCTCGTGAGCAATGTTGTTGTCATACCCTTCAAGTATGAAGAATGCCTCTAGATAATTTTCAGAAATAGATTCATACTCCTCAAAAAAATACCCAGAGCTCTCACTTTCACTACCTAGGTTATCAATATCCAAAGGTACATCAACAATACTTGCAAATCTACCAATGTCTTCACCTACACCACTAGACAAATGTTCATCCTCTAAAATATCCTTATCCATTACTTGGATAAATCTTTGATACTTATCCAGAAGGTGATCACCCCTATCTTCCTAAGATCTCAATTTTTGTATGTAATCATACTTGGATCCCTCAACAATTATAATCGAACTAATTATTTGATCAAAATCTTGGGTGATCCCACAATACTAGATTACAATTTTTGGGCAAACTGGACACTAAACTGATTTTTATAACTAAATCTTCACTTTTGAGTTCCTATAGCAGCTAAACCATGAGGAATTTGAAGATGATGCAAACTAGTGATTTGTGAAGTTTTGTCTATAGATTCTAAATATATTGTTTTCAAAAAATTTGGAATTATATTGCACTTTTTGTTTCATCTCCTTCGAAAACTAGTTTTTATTAGTAAACAACATTTTTAAGGAGTAATGCTCACCGTATAAAAAATAACTTTTTATTCTTTGAAGCATATAGTTCTATTTTTTTTTAATTTAGATTTGTAACTATGATATCTAACCAATTCATTTGGTTTCATAGTGTTTTATTAAATATTTTTTCCTTAATCAAGTTTGGAAGTCAAACCAATAATATTCAGACATAGGCGGATTGCATACACCATAAATTTTTCTATATGTAGTGAATTTTTTTTTTTTTAATGGATCAAGGACATCAATATCCAACCTAAAAATATTTTTCAAAATTTTATTTTGATAATCTACTATTTTTCCACATGTGTAGAACAAAGAGCTTGATTTTCGGTGAAAAACCTACATTCACAAGAAATAAATATTATATATAATAATCAAATTAAATTTAATTAAAATTATAATTTTTTGGAAGCTTATAATAAGGACTACATACTTACAAAAAATAAATTTTAAATGAACTCATTTGATCCCCCAAAAGGTAAATCAAAAGTGGTTTTTTATCAGCATTTTGATAGGTGTAAAGGAGACTTCGTTATAGGTATGGTTCAAACTAGCAGGATTCTATCCAAGGGGGATTGGTGTAAGGTGGTTTGACCAAATCCTCTTCAATTGGAATCCTTTAAATGGAACTTTTCAAGGCTTAAATCATTATATTTTCCAAAAATATGTGATTTCAGCAAAAATCAAGATCTCCTAGAAAGTGTAAACCACTATTGTGGCAGCACCCTCCTAAGGTTTAAATTCCTTGGGTAAAGTACCTAGATCTGGCTTATAAATCTCATAGAATAAGTCAATACATACTAGATATTTAGGTCTCAACTTTTGAGGAATTTCTAGCAAGGCATCCAAGAACCTTGCTAACAATTCATATGGTGATTCTCCCTCCTATCTTTTCATGCTAGACATTTTTTTAACAAAGAACATCTGATCAAAATTTCTTAAACTTTGTTGAGGTCATTATGGATCCATCTATGATTATCATGCTGCAATATTGAAATATTTTCAAAAGAATCATCACCTTGATCACCTCTTTCATTCTTGTGAATTTCATTTGCATGATGTGCTTTAGGACAACTAACACTTGTAGCCATATATCCCTTCATCATTGAATATCTCATATTATTGTCAATATCCATTGCTATTCTATATGCATGCTAGAATGGTAAGGGAGCTTCATCTATTAACAAATAGCCTATCTCATTATCAAAAGAACCCAAATACACAATTAAACATTCTACATCATTTTGTCTCATATTTTTAGGAATATCTCTTAATGCTTTTGCAAATATGAGGTTAAAAGTTGGGATCAATTTCTCATCATCCTTTTGAATTTATCTAAAAAATTTCCTTACTAAGTTGGGATTAATCCTCTCACTAAACTATTCTTTGAATGATACCATTAACTCACTCCATGAAGGGATAGAACATATTGGAAAATATGAAAACCAATCTCTACCATCTCCCTTTAGAGATTGAAGAAATAATTTCATGACAATATCTTCATGATATATCTCATAGTCTTCCATCAAATATGAAAACTCCTTTAGATGGTAAGATGTCTATTCTGATATTTGACCCTTGAAGTTTGGAAGACATTCCCTAACATCATTAGGAATGGGGTTTGGGAAACCTTGAATTCCATTGAAAGTTAATGGTGTATATCTTTCAACAAAGAAACTTCTTTGATGACATGACAAGGGTTGCACACTCTTCATGTATTCATCATGTACCCCATAGTGATGTTCAAGTCAATGATACATTTTCTTACACCCCTTTAAAAACTTTAAACACCAACCCTACAATTGATCACCTCCCTATTTCTTGCTTTTATCATGACCTTAAAATATTACAATTCATTACTCAAATATAGCTACTATGTTGTTAGAATATGTGGACTAATTAATAAAGTAAACTAACACACCAGTGAAACATTATATTGAAAGAAACTAATTAGAAAGATAAAGCAAACTCTAAATAAAAATAGTTCCTTCAAATGCGTCCCATTGTCCTCTATCTCCAAGGATTTGATACAAGTTAGTGGCTCTCAGTTGGTGTAAGCAGCAGCTTGTTGAAACGACAACTTAGGAGAATGGATTTATACAGCATGCATGTCTATTGCTATGTTATTCAAGCCATGAAGTTGAAGAACTAAAAATGCTATGAACTTGAAAATGACTATGCTAAGATACTGATTTGAATGTAACTATAATGATTATGCTAAATCCACAAAATCTAGGATCCTTTTCAACTCACAAGAGGGATATAATTATAGATTTTTGGAGATAAGAATCTAGTTGGCCAAGATCAATGGTTGAGTTCAAACCTGTCAAGATGAATGGTGAGAGATTGAGAAGTTTGAGAAAAATATGGAAGGTTGAGAGAATAAAGGGATATGTTTCCTCCTACACAACTTTTTTCATTCAAAAATGAAGGAAAGTTGTCATTTGTGCACTTCATTTATGAAGAGTTATTTGATAGTTGAGGATAAATCTCTAATTAATTAATAAATTTATTTAATTACATGTGACAATTAATTTAGAAGTTTTCGTGATTAAATAATTAATATTTAATTATGTGTGAGAGATGAAAAAGCAAAGTAATTAAATAAATAAGTGTGAGATGAGGAAAGTTTTTAATTAAAGGTGAGAAGAATATTTAAATTGTAAATTTAAATTTGTGATAATTAATATAAATAAATTGTGAAATTTATTTAATTAATCAAGAGGAAGATGGTAATAATTAAATAAACTTATTTATTTAATTAAATTGGAAGAATATAGAAATTGAACGATATAAATAAATAATTAAATTTATTTATATGTAGATGAATTTAGAAGAATATTAATTAAATAGTTAATATTTAATTAATTAATAGGCTTGATTAACTATGACCATTTTTAGATGTGTATATTTTGCCCCTCTTTGAAGTGATGTGTTTTATGCATTCCTTCAAACAATTTTTCCCCTGACTTTGAAAATTTACTGATGATGCTATATGCCCCCTCGAGAGATAAATCACGTGATTTGAATGATGATGATGATGATTGAAAGAAATGAGATGATTTTTAGAGAGAAATTGTCGATTTAGCTCTCGAAATAGCGCATTGCATTGTAAAAATAAGAATAACCTCCCTTTTTTTACCCTCTTAAAAGGTGGAAAAGGTGAAAAGTCATTGTCATTTGAACAGTAGCCTTTTGCAATTTTCAGAGCTCTGAAAAGAATTTGCAAAATGCCGATCCACTATAAGCACCACCAATTCGAGTGAGCCCACCTTCATCAGAGATCAACTACCTATGGACCTCCCGTAAGTTGATTTGATCTTCCCTTTTGAATTTAAATGAAATTTTTTATGATTTTTTCAATTTTTAGGATTTTTGAATTTTTTTCTTTAGCGCATAGGATTTTACTTTAGCGCATGCGAGCCTTAGTTTAGTGCATCCATCCTTGCACAAATAAATTATATTTTAGCGTATAGGTCATTAGATTAGTGCATCAATGGATAGATTAGCACATCCATGATTAGAATAGCGCATCTACCAAATTGTCGCATAGGACCTGATAAAATAGCGCATCCATTGTTCAAATAGCGCATAGGTTAGAATAGTGCATAGGCGGACCAGATTAGCAAATAGACTTGATAGATTAGCGCATACATGAAATAGCACATTTAGCCTCTATTTTAGTGCATCCATGGATAAAGTAGCACATTGATGATTTAGCGCATCCATAAAATTTTAATGTTTTTGAAATTTTGAGATGGATTTGATGATTGCTTGATGTTTGTTGCTATACTAGACAAATGATTTTATGCTTTTGACTAACATCAAAGATAGATTAGCTTGATTTGATAAATTTGTCTTTCTGCTTGAAGAAAAAATAGTAACGATTCTAATAAATTTGCTTTCCTGCTTGAAAGAAACATAGTAGTGGTGTTGATAAATTTGCTTTCTCGATTGAAAGACAAATAGTAATGAGTGGATGCTGAGTCGGTTGGTTGTTAAATTTTTTTCCATGTTTGAATGAAAAAAAATAGTAGAAAATGATAAATTTTCCTTCCTGCTTGGAGAATAAATAGTAGAAATGATTTGATAAATTTGCTTTCCTACTTGAAAGACAAATAGTAGAAATGATATATTGTTGATGTTGATATTGATTTGATTCAATTGATTTCGATGATTTTCTTGATGCTTTCTTTTGATTCCTTATTGATTGATTTGATCTTGATGTACTTGATGTTATAGGAGGATTTAAATATCCTCCAGATCAGAGAGTGGTTTCCCTATACATGGGACATGATTCCCAGACTATCTTAGCTAGAGATAGGGGTGATTGTGAGATGTGGGTTAGGTTCACTTCTTAGGATCCCACAGTATAAGGTCAATAGGTAACTATTGATGACACTAGCTGAGAGATGGCATAGTGAGTATAATACCTCTCACTTTCTAATGGAGAGATTACAGTGACTCTTGAGGATGTATATAGGATTTTAGGCATCCTAGTAGTTGGTGAGCTTGTGATCTACGATCACAAAGAGATTGGGGGGATAGGTTCCTTGTGGAGAGTTTTCCAAGATCCTCATGTGGGTGGGTATGATATTGCATGGAGGGATATGGTATAGAGATATGCCCCTCTGCCATCAGTTCTAGCAGGTTTCATCAGTGGCTTCCTTTGTCCTAATCGCAAGTCAAAGGGACTACCAGTAGGCTGGGGTCAGATTCTAGAGGACATTCTCCTTCATCAAACCAAATATACATGGGGATCATGCATGCTTGCCCATCTATACCACGATCTTCATTAGGTGGTGTACAGAGATGGGAAGATTATCTCATCTGGAGTTACTCTTTTGCAGATTTGGGCATGGGAGCACATTGCCATCACTCGCCCCATTGTTCGGAGAGATCGCCCACTTGGCTTCCCATATGTTTATGCTTACACAGGTCCCCTTGTCCAACCGATGTTGGGCAAGTTGGAGTACTAGTGGTAGATTTTGGATGACATGGAAATAGTAATCTAAAGGTCATATCTAGATTGTGATGCTTGGGATGATGATGATATAAAGCTTCCATATTGTGGGATTGCTAGATACATGATCGATCATACCCCTTTCATCATTGAGCAGTTTTTGGTCATGAGAGTATTGAGGCATTATGGTCAGGTGCAAATGATGCCACAGGGTGTGGCACACTATGCTAGGCACTGTGAGGATGTTGTCAAGTGGGGCCATTTATTACTTTTGAGGCACCCAAGGTTGAGTATATGGATTTGCAGCCAAAGTTTTGGTCAATACATCCTGAGGTCATAGATGCCTATATGATAGATGACTATGCCACCTACTTCTCATCGCATCCATTTATGAGGCTGACTAGTTCAGATGAGCCTACCCCATTGTTAGGTGGACTAGTTATTTGATGGGCACGATGACAGCCACAGGCACAAGCACATGTAGGGCAGCCACAGGGTCAGACACAAGCACAGGCATAGGCAGGGCAGCCACAGGAAGAGGATATAGGTGGGGTGGTGATGGAAGTGGATGATGAGGATGATGAGGAGGGTGATTCAGGCAGCTCCAATGATAGTGATGATGATGGGGATGATGGAGGTGGTGGTGGTGGACAAAGATTCTTCTTTGATGTTCCTTTCAAGATGAGGCCTCAAACATCTAGAGTGGTGGACCAGCCGAGTACTTTGGCTCCACGTATTATGATAAGGGCTCCTTCTCAAGGACAAATAGATAGTCTGCAGGCAGAGGTTCAGACTCTTGAGAGTAGTTTGGCATAGGCGTAGGTTACCATCAATGAGCTACAGGAATAGGTTGCACAACTATCACCTCCTGACCCACAGGTAGCTCAACTTATAGCAGAGCGAGACAGTTTCAGGGAGCAATGTATTCAGGTAGAGGGAGTAGCAGAGAGACTCCTTAGGTCAGTTGAGAGCACCTCCATTGGAGAGGTTGAGGTAGAGGGACTGGAGACTGCTCGGTAGGTCGAGTACTACAGGATGAGATACTTTGAGGAAGTGTCATCCGAGTGGAGGATTTCTTACTCACAGTCAGGTACTCAATCAAGGACCCACTCACACAGTCACACCAAGAGTGCCACTAGGAGTGTGGGACAACCTATCAGATGAGAGATCGGGGCTTCTAGCAGTAGAGATCCAACAAGACCTACCACCTCAGGAAGTAGTAGTAGTCATGTTCTGCATCCGGATGCCCCTTAGTGATTATTGATTCATACATCCTTCCATTATATTTTATATATCTTGTTTAAACATTTGATATCCTTGTACACCTGGACATTTGTTTTGATGAGATTTATGATATGCAGTGGTGATCCGATATGCATGTGTTATGGATTTATGTATGCATTTAAATTTCTATATGCTATGTCATTTATGATTATGCATGCTTATGGATGATGATATATGCACTTTGATATGAACTGCAAATGATGATGTTTTTATTTTATGCCATGTGATGTATCTATGATGATCATGCAATGATGGTATGATGTAATATGCTTTATGATGAAATGATTTCTAACATGATGATATGATGCCATATGAATGATTTTCTTATATGATGTATGTAATGAATGAAAATAGATGCATCTTGCTTTTATCAATGTATGTTTATACAAATGATGTAAAACGAATGATGATGAAAATGATGTGAAATGATATAAATGAGATGAATGATTTATGAAATGATATGTCCTAATAAATGATATGCACATGATATGAAAATGATATGATGCAAACTAAAATGGATAATGATCATGATAAAATAAATGAGACCTAATGATAATGATATGAATTGATGTGATAATGGAAATATGCAAATGAAATGATAATGATAACCTAAATGAAAAGTTATGATGAAATCAGATGCAATAAATGTCCAACTATACTCAATTGTTATCTTAAAAGATATATGAAAATTTTGTAAACCTCTGAAAATCTATTATACAAACCCCAAATGCAAATCTAAATGAATCATGCAATCCTAGAATGTAGTAATGAACCATTCTCCTATTTGTCATTCCATGAGCCAATGCTGCGCATGATTTTCATCATGGAGCCTTTTGATATGTTGAAGGTTTGTACAAGCATCAAAGGGGATATTAGCACCAATGATGACCTGAGTACTGCTTTCATGATGTTTGATGTAGCAAGTTAATACAAGCATCGAGGTATAATTGAACCAAGATGACCTGAGTATTGTTTGCATAAACAGACAAAAGTTAACCATTTTCCTCTGCAAATTCCGAAATGTCATCAATGATACATTGTAAAGCATGTCCTATGACAAATTTGTATAATACTAGTGATTACCTTATAGAAAACAAGCAAAGAAAAATCATACTCCTTCCTTTTGATTCTAGTTTAGTAAATCATTAAACCACTCCAAAGATATGATGTCAGTAAATGAAAACAACAATTCAACTTATGCCTTAAGTTTGTCATTCAATTTATTGAAATTAAGATCATCCAATTTGTTTTAGTTTTCTATCAAACCATTGTTTAGATTCAGTTTTGAATGGATAATTTGTTGCTTATGATATTCTAAATGCTTGACACATGTTGTTGTTTGTCTATCAAAAAGAGTTCGAAGAAGCAAAATTGCCCCTAAATGACCTTGCACTTTGACTTTTGATTAGACACTCATGATACTAAAGATAACCTTAATCATCAAGCCATAATGAAATCCTTGTTGTTTCAAGGAAATGTTTGGATGTATGATGCAGATGTGATGGTCAGGAATGTATGTGATGCCAATGAAAGATGGATATGCAGAATGTATCCTAATAGATGAGAGAGCCAAACAAATCACCAAATGTGTATGTCTTTCAGGTTTTCACCATTTTCATTTTTTTTGTTGTTGCACTTTTCCTGATTTTATGATTTTTTTGTTGTTACCAAGATGCCTGTTTGCCAGGTTTTCATCAAGGCAATGATTTTTTTTTTATTATTGTTTTGCTCTTTTTGCTTTTTTTGATTTTTTGTATTTTTTTAGGACTTTTTATATTGTTTTTGATATTTTAAGACATAAAACTTCTTCAGGTGGATGTTGTTGGTCGGATCTTCAAGAAGGTCCCCTTCTGATGTTGACAATTGATATGCCCCCGATCCATATGCTACAATGATAATGAAAGGGCCTAACTAATTAGGTTCGAACTTTCCTTTCTTTTCTCGATCCTGTTGATTTCGAGAGTTTTCTTTAAGAACCAAGTCACCCACTTAAAAAGCTTGTGGTTTGAATCTATGATTGTAGCTTTGGGACATAAGCTGTTGATATCCCTTTAAATGATTTACGACACTTTGTCAATGTTCATCAAGTAGTTCCAGCTCTTGCAATCTTGATACTCTATAATCCTCATCATTTATTATCCCTTTCAGTGATACCCAAAGTGAGGGAATCTCAACTTCCAGTGGTAAAATAGCTTCTACTCCATAGACCAAAGCATATGGAGTAGCACCTATTGGTGTGCGAATACTTGTTCTGTATGCTCATAAGGTTGGATTCAATTGAACATATCAATCACGACCGACATCATTCACTATTTTCTTCAAAATATTCAAAATTGTTTTGTTTGAAGCTTCTTCTTGGCCATTTCCCTATGGATAATAAGGTGTACAGAACTTGTGTTGGATGCGAAATATTTCACAAAGTTCATCAACATCCTAATTTTTAAAAGGTCTTCTATTACCTGTAATAATGGAGTTGGAAATGCCATACTGACATATGATATAGTTCAAAATGAATGAGGAGATTTGTTTGCCAGTAACAGTTGTTAGGGGAATAGCCTCAATCCATTTAGTAAAATACTCAGTGGTTGTGATAATGAACTTGTGTTTGTTTGATGATGATGGATGTATCTTACCAACCAGATCCAATCCCCACTGAGAAAAAGGCCATGTTGTGGTGAAAGTTTGTAATTCTTGAGCAGGAGCATGAATGAGATTGCCATGAATTTGAAATTTTGCACATTATTAACAAAGATAAATGATTCTTTCTCCATGGTCAGCCAATAGTAATCCAGTCTGACAAGTTTCTTTGCTAAGGTTAATCCACTTGAATGTGTCCCACATATACCACCATGTACCTCTTGTCAGGACTTTTCCGATTCATCGCTTTCGAGACATCGAAGGAGGGTACCATCAAGACCACACCGGTATAAGACGTCAACAATTAAGTTGTAATGAGGGGATTGACAAGTGAAATTCCTTTTCTAATTTCTAGAAAAGTCTAAAGGAAAAATAGTATCTTTTAGGTAAGTATAGATTTGGCCATACAAGGGAGAATCAGAACTGGTTAAGTGGCAAATGGTTTGGGTTTCTAGATTTTCATAGGCGGGAGAAAAAAATTGTTCCACCAGGAAGTTGTACCAAGTTTGATTCTTTGACAATTGGAGTAGTGATGCAATTGTAGCTCCATGGCATCTGCAGCTTTATTATCAGTACATGGAATTTGCGTGAACTTGATATCAACAAAGTATTTCTTGAAATCATTCACCATCCTCTTGTAAGGCATTAAATTTTCATCCTTATTTTGATATTCATCATTGATTTGATTTACGACAAGCTGTGAATCACCAAAAACTTGTAGTTCTGTGATTTTCTAGTCTACTGTAATTCTCATTCCAATTAACAATGCCTCATTTTCAGCTATGTTATTTGTGCAAGGAAACATTAGCCGATAAGATTTTGGAATTTTATGGCCTTGAGGTGTAATGAAAAGAATCTTTTCTCCTAAACCATGTTGAGTGTAGGAACCATCAAAATAGAGTGCCCATGACTGCTTAATAGTTGTTGTGATTACATCAGCATCAGGAAAATCAAAGTGTATCAGATGCTCTGCTTGCATTGGTGCTTCTACCAACCGATATTCTATTACCTATCCTTTGATAGCCTTTTGATCCACATAATAAATGTCAAACTCACTCAGGATCATGACCCATTTATCTAGTCTACAAGTTAAGGTGGCCTTACTTAGAAGATACTTGAGTGGATCAATCTTAGCCATGAGATTTATTGTATGAGCCAGCATATAGTGTAGCAATTTTGAGAAGTGAACACTATTGCTAAGCAAGATTTTTCAATGAAGGTGTAATTTAGTTCATGGGTTGTTAAAGTTCAACTGATGTAATATATTTCTCGCTCCTTTCCGTTGTCTTCTTGTGCCAATAATTCTCCTAAGGATACCTCTATGGCAGAAATATATAATATGAGTGGTTCACCTTGCAAGGGTAGAATCAACACTGGTGGACTCATTAGATAATGCTTTATTTGATCAAATGCTGCTTCGAATTTATCTTCCCATTTAAATGAAACATTCTTATGTAAGAGATGAGTGAATGGTAAACTTTTATCCACCAGTTGCACAATGAATCTCCTAATGGATTGCAACCGTCCCTACAATGAGCATAGTTGACTAATGTTTCTTGGAGGTGGCATATTGAGAATTTCTTTTACCTTTGCTGGATCCACTTGGATTCCCTTTTCTAATACAATATATCCTATAAGTTTTCTAGATTTCACCCCAAAGACACATTTCTTTGGATTAAGTCTCATTTTGAATTTTTCCACCCAATCAAAGATTTTAGACAAGATATCTAAATGTCCTTCTCTAGTGTGTTATTTGGCTAGAAGATCATCAACATAATCCTCCATGAATGTGTGCATCATATCATGAAAAATGGTAGTCATTGCTTGTTGATAAGTAGCTCCTGCATTCTTGAGTCCAAATGGCATTACATTCCAACAATATGTGCCCCAAGGACATGTGAATTGTTTTTTATCCTGATCTTCTGGTGCAATCTTTATCTAGTTGTATCTTTAAAACCCATCCATTAATGAATACATAGAACATCCAGTAGTCAAGAATACAATCATATCTATGTTTGGTAGAGGGAAATCATCTTTAGGGCATGCCTTGTTTAAATCCCTAAAATCTGTACAAATTTTGATTCTTCCATCTAGCTTTGATACAGGCACAATATTAGAGATCCATTCCGCATAGTCGATAGACCTGATGAATCCAACATCTAATAGTTTCTTTAACTCCTCTTTGACCAATAATGTAACATGTCGATGCATTTTTTTGAGTTTCTGCTTCACAGGTTTTGCCTCTGACATGATAGATAGATGATGCATGATAAGATATGGATCCAATCTAGGCATATCTACGTAAGACCATGCAAAATTGATTTTTTTTTTCTTGAGAAATTTTGTGAACCCTAGGATTTCCTCTTCTATTAGTGATGCTACCAGTTGTAAGACTTTGGGTTGCTCCACCATACCTAAATTGATAGTCGTTGTCAGTTCTATTAGAATAAAAGACCTTTCCTAATAATGTTCTGGGAGAGTGTCAAGTTTCCCATCTTCCAGTGCCTTTGAAAGGTTTTCAATGTTACATACACTTTTTATTTTTCTCTCTTCATGGTCTAATACTGCCTTTGTTAGGTTTTCACCATTAGATCTTTCTTTTATGTTATTTATTTCATAGTTGAGAAACTTGGCACTCTCTTGTCAAATATTTTGATCTTGTGATTCGCTGGTGGAACTTGTTTCCAGTTGGGATGAATAAAGGAAGTTTATGATGGTTTTGTCATTTGGAAAAGTTGGAATATCAATTGGTGCAATTTGTCCCAATCAATGAGTTCAAGATGGACTAAGGGAAATGGATCATCAGGTTGGGTAAGGTCACTGGCCACTAAATTCATGATACTATCATCACCTTCGTTATGGGAAAGGTCTATGATGGTATCCTCTTGTTGATGATATGTCTCGCTTTGAATCGAATTGTCCTCGCTTGAGTCATGATCCCTTCAAAGAATGTAATCAAGCGGAGGCCTTGAGCCTTCTCCTTATATGTATGTAGGTGTGAATTTTTGTATGACATCCACCTATTTATCTCTCTAGAACTTATCATCAAAGATGGTGTCCCATCCATATTCATTGGAGTCAATGTCAAAATTATCCTCTTGGATTCTCAAAATTGTTTCGGCTAACTCCTCATTAGGTGTGCTTTGTGATACTTATTCCTTTGTATCCTCACAATATCCTAACCCAAATTTATCCTTTGGGTGCATTGTCTTTAGTCAAATAGGTTCAACAATACCCTTTTTTCTTTTGCCGATAGGGCCATTTCCTTCATAACCCATTTGCTGCATTATTGCATATGCTTTTCATATTGCTCTATGGGTAGCTTGAAATGTTGTACTGATTTTTCTTCATCTTTATAGAGCCAATCAAGGATAGCTCTATCTTCAGTTTCATTTTCTCGAGTATCAGCTCTGATAAATCATCCATCAAACTTGGTGATGGGAACTGAAGCTTGTGTTCCTAAGACTAAGGTTTTTGTGGCCTATTGTATGGATGTTGATGGTTGACCATGGGATCTTGGAGATAGGGGTAGATTAGAGAGACATAAATAATATTCTCCCACCCCATTATCTTTCAATTTTAGCTTGGTGCCAAAATTACTTATCATTTCTCTTGCTTGTTCATTGTACTTGGAGGTAGAAATGGCCAAAGCCTCTCTGTTATATGGGACCAATGTGTCCTGAGTTTCTCTTAGATGAGAACAAGATTAATTGCTAATGTGATCAGTCGGTATTGTTACTTCTTGTCCATCATATGGGAACTTTAGGCATTGATGGTAAGTGGATGGCACTGCTTGCATCTCATGAATCCATGGGTGACCCAAGAGTATGTTATAAGATAGAGACTAATCTAGAACTTGACAAAAGGTATTCTTCACAACAGGTCCCACTCTGATTAGTAACATGATGAGGCCTTTGGAAGCCCTTTCTTCATCATTGTATGCCTTGATTGTAATATTTCTTCTTGGATCTATAGATTCTACTGAGTATCCCAAAGCAAGGACCAATTTCAAAGTAAAAATGTTTAATTTGACTCCCCCATCTATTAGGACATGTCTAATTCGAGATTTATGAAGCATGACCTCTAGGTAAAGTGATGAATTATGGGGATGGGTCATGGATGAGTCATGCTTTTCAGTAAAGGATAAACATGTGGGTGAGGACAAGTGTCCCACCATGGCTTCAAATTTATTGATATCTAGATCAGGAGACACAGTTGTGTCGACGAGTGCCTTTTCCAAAATGTCCTTCTGTGTAGGTGATATTTTTAGAAGCTCCAAGATAGAAATTTGGGATGATGTTTTCCGTAGTTGATCGACCAAATTGTATTGACTTGGAGGGGGAATTTCTGCTTTAGATGAACTTCCTTTTATGATGATTTTGTATTGTCCCCTTGTCGTAGCATTGAATTCTCGATATTCTTGCTTACCTTTGATTTTGATAGCATTGATTTGTTGATCGTCCATATAAATATAATTGATAATGGTTTTATAGACATGATTCACATTTTGTAATGCCCCGCCAAGTAACACTAAAGGAAGTTGTAATTAATGACTTAAGCGAACCAAATTTTTTTTTTTTTAAGTGTTATTAACATACAGATTCACTTACTAATTACAACAACCTCTAAGACTACAAGGTTGGGATTACTTAAACCCACACATATATCTACAACTAACCAAAGCATTAAATGACATTAATCAATAAGTAATAAATCAACATAAGATACGTCATAACATAATAAGATACACATGCAAGATACAATTTCATAATCATTTACTTAATCCAATAGTTATATCACTCATTCCCAGAATGAGGCAATAGTACATAAGTGTATTACAATTACAAAATTCCACCTCATAAACATAAGAGGGGTAAAATAACTTATACAAATTTGAAATATTACAATGCAAGAATATACAACAAGAACCGTGAGTTGTCCATTTGGATGTCTCGCCACCAAGAACTGAAGATAACGGGGACCCAATGGTGTATGGTGCATGTTCCACCCAACCAAGTGGTACCCGAAGGCCCACTCCCCATGCTAGGAGATAGTAACCACATAACATGGACAAAGATCTACAACCTCTAACCATAGGCAGACTCATACTGACACAACCAAACACAAGTACAACACAAGTACAATACAAGAACAACTCTCACATCACTGACATAGGTCACATTGCTTCCAGACATAAAATAGATCAAGCATGTTTAGAGAACCATACACATAAAACAAATACCAACTATTGTCCTAGACAGAGTGTCATCGCACAACTCATAATAAGTTACCTTCAGCGGATCTTCATAGGCTCTGGTGATCCTAGTGGCCTCTACCGACCCTCGACCCTCATACTTACTAGTGCGGAATCAAATACCTCATGTACTAACAAGATAGATGACTATGCCATTTCAGGCCTTCCAACTCATTCCAAGCCTTAACTAGCACTTGACTATGAGTGAAGCTAGAACTTATATTTTTAGTGTGTAGTACTCCCCAAATTTATAATTTTAGTTATCACTTGATTAAACTACTTCCATAGGTTATCCAAATCTTACCTCTTCCATGCTCTGGCCCCTAATGGAAGCCACTCTTCTATTTGAAAACACACAAACAAACTAATCACCAAGGGACTCACAAGTGCATACAACCTAGGTATCAAAACCACTCCGTCTCTAGGAGGAAACAAATAATAGAACACACTCCAAACATTTTGGAGGCAACTAAACACATAGTCCACTCCTTCCACAGGAGGTATAAAACATCCCCGTTCATGGAAACTAGGTAAATACTGAAAAGACACCATGCACTACCCAAGGGAAATACAACTGGTTGACATAAAAAAATGACAACCCTCATCCTCTAAAATCTTCTGGAAGACTTACAAATTTGGACTAACACATAATCCCATATCCCAAAACACAACTTGACGACATAGCTACAAAAGCATTCATGTTATAGTTCACATCTAATATTTGGATTTCCTAAATCCATATTCATTCAATAGATAACACTGATAAAGACAAAGACACAAAACTAGGGTTAACTCAAATACTCATATACCCCTTTTCCATTTTCATAATAGGGAATCTTAAACAATTTAAACTCACAACCCTTTGCGAAATACAAGGAAAATAAATCTAAAAAGCAGTCACGAGGATATTACTATTTTTGTATATACTAAATCCATATCTCTTTCATATTTGCTCTAATAGAAATAAATAAATTAAAATAATTTATTGCCTCATCTATATAAGCAACTCCTTAATTAACTTTTAAAACAACATAAATCTATACAAGTAAATCTTTCCAATTTTCTAACCAAAACCTATACTTCATTCAATTTTCCTTTCAAAACATGTACTTCAATGTATAATAAAATATCTTCTTCCTTATCTAATTTACCATACACTATAATCTTATCTTTTAAAATCCTCATTCCCAAAAATTACGTGCACCTAACTAAAATAGGACAAAATTTTAAACTATATATTTAAATATACATGCTCATGCTATCCACACATGCAATATTTCCATGTACACAATTATTTGCATTTCTTAAAGAAACATGAAATTATAATCATTCTTATAATGCAACTACACACATATTTTCATATATTTAATTATATATTTCAACTACAAATATATATTAACTATATAATAACATTTTATTACAAAATAATCTTATTATTTTCATCCCAAAATTTAACATATTAAAATTATGACATATATATACTATATATATATATTATCTATATATATACCATATATATTTTATATATATATATATATATATATATATATATATATATTCCTGAACCAATAATAAAAAAAGACCTTTATTCCACGCATAATGGCAGACAAATTCAGTTGAAGTTCGAACTTTGCAGTACAAAGAAAACATTTATAAAAAAAATAAAAATAAACTTTAAATAATGGGGAGGGGGCGGCTATACCGCCGACCCTTCCCATTCTCCAAAGAAATAGTATAGTGAGGGGCGACGCTGCCATGGGGTAACGCGTTCCCCACTGTGGTGGGCGTGCTGCCTCATGGTAGTCGCACCTCCCACATGTGAGTGGGTGGTGAGGATTTAATTCCCCCACCAGCCACTAACAAAACAAAACTTACCCATAATATTTTCATTACAATATTATATCTATTTCAAAATTTTATAAATCTGAACAATTCTGTCTTCATCCACAAAGATCAAATCCGCCGTATGGACGTCGAATATATTAAATTCAATACAACACTTTATAACATGAAAGACATATATATATATATATATATATATATATAAACATTTATATATATATATATATATATATATATATATATATATAAACATTTATATATGTATATATATATATATATATATATATATAAATGAATTTAATATAACAAGAAAATTGGGGAAAATTTTATGAAAATATTCACCTACAGGTGAAATTGTAAAACTTTTCCAGAAAAATCCAAAAACTCCTAAGGGCTTAAAAACTATTTCTTTTAAACCATTTTGTCGAATTCATAAACAATACAAAAAAATTAGGAAAACTAAAGAAAATCTAAATTTTTCCATTACAAATTTTCTACAGAGGATTTGTTTTCAAAACCAGATCTAATTGTTTTCTAAAGGGATAAAATATCTTCAACAATCTACATGTGTTGCACAATCTAAGTTTTAATTTAACAATGATTCTACAAATTCCTCAATTAAAAATTAAATCCTACAGTATATTTATATAATCTTCCAAAATTCTGATTAATTTATATCTAATTTTCATTAATAAATTCTAATTCCCAATGAATTCAACAAACAGATTTCTTAAACAATATATATTTGTTTTAAGCAAAACAAGAAAAAAAATCATAGAACAAAACCTGGAGTTTGAAGCTACAGGAAAAGATGATTTTATGATGCAAAGCCTTCTCCACAGATCTCACGAATTCTCTTCAACCGTGTAATGAATCCAATCCAAAAGCTCAACCAATGTAAACAAACTTTCCTCAAAACAATTCTACAATTAAAAATTTCTTCAAACCATTCACTGTGCAATTTTCTCCAAAAATTCTTCACTGTCGTGAAGAAGTTTTCCTCTCCAAAATTCTTCTCATGAATCAATTTTCAACCAACTCCTCTTAATAATTAAACATGCACTTGTGACATAAATCAAAAATATCTTAAACAACCTAAATCTAATTGGATGCAAAATTGAATATTAAAATATTAATTTAATTTCAATTTTTGAAAACCCACTTTCAATTTAAAATGCAATTTCAAATATCTTTCAATTTTTTCTTTTATTTAATTTAATCCAAATAAAACTTAATTGATTAGTTTTAATTATTTAATAACTAAATTCAACCCCTTTGAGATTAAATTTAATTAATTAAATAAATTAAATTTGATCAATATGTTTAAATATAACCTCTAAGCATAATTTTAATTCAATATTAAATAATCACCACTTTTAACCAATGCAATCATTCTAAAAATTGATTAAATAAATATGCACTTTTCAGAATCAAATAACATTAAAATAAGGTAAACTATGACTCAACAACCAAGACTAGCGACACACTAAGGCTAGGGCGTAGACTTCACACATGTTACCTAGCTACTATCTCTCATTCAACTTCATCATTGGATTGACATGCTCAAACCTATGAAACCAGGTGGAGTCGATGTCATGTACTTGCAAACCTAAAAACCAAATAAACAACATCATACAGTATATCTAGCATATAATACACACCGTGAAGAAGAAATCATGGATTTGTAGGGCGCTCACAAGTGAGTGATGCGAACCTATCCCCTTCACCAATACACTCATCAAAACTGACATTTACATCATAATTCCAAGAATCTCATAAGAAATTACATGTTATATCAACTAACATAATTACACCATTAAAGCATGTAAATCAAGTCATCAGATAAACCAAATCACATCACATAAAATAGTCTATCGCTCTATAAATAGCGATCAAATACAAACACAAGATAAAGTATATGAACAACCAGAAACATAAATCAAAACAAAAACACAATGTCCAGTCCAGAAAGAAAAATGGAGGGGTGTTACATTCTCCCCCCCAAGGGTTAGTCTTACTCCTGGAAGCCTGCAACTACCCCTAGTGCTAACTCTATACAATCACACATAGCCAAGGGTTCCAAACTGAACAAGTCCATAACTCATCATAAAAACAACAACAACCTGTGCCATACACAACTCAGCTAAGTACACTATCAATCCAACCAAGTCTCCAAAACATATCACTGAGAATCATAACAAGGCTACAGAAGGGTCCATCTGGACACCAGAAAATAGCATACCATCCATGATAGAAGAATTCATGAATCAAGAACATATAACTATCTCATATATATCATCACAATCAGTGGTTTCATGGTGTCAGTCCACACGAAAGGTGAGACCAGCCAAACAAGACCACAATGACTTGTCTCTTGTTGTGTAAGGGGATTAGCCTCCAAGAGATAGTCATCACACATAGGTGAGTAGTGGGTTATAGCTGCATACAACCTCACATACCCCCATCCTCCATGTTTCCTATGTCTACTTCCTTGTACACACTTACCAAGTCCACCTCATACGTCTTTGGAGAGGAATCATAATACGACACATAACTGACATTGAAAACAACAATGATAACTAGCTTAGCCACCAAGTTCATAAAGAAGATCAAATTAAAGTTCCATTTCAACAATAAGACAATAAATATGCACAATTTCAACACTAATCCAAATGTATAACCACCAAGGTTATAAGAAAATAAGATCACAAGTTATGGCTAAACCTTCACAATCAAGTATAAACAAAGTGTCGGCCCTCACAAACAACAAAAAAATTAACCATCAATAACTGAAAGAAGTTCACAATCTTTAAAATTGCACTATACAATACTATGTGACTAAATACTAGCCACCAAGGAGGAAGGAGGAAACAACGTCCAGCTAGAATGATAATAGCCCTCATGTGATGCGGAATGAGCACGCTATCCACATGACCTAGAGTGTATCCACGACTAGAGAAAATGTCGCCACTCTACCTAGTCATACACCAATTGAAGAAGGCACATACTGGTCACATGCCATGTGGCAGTGCGTCTATGGGTCCACAGTAGTAGGCACACACAGAACTCACCCCACACACGATACCTCGTGGAGAAGACACACGTAAGAACTCGCTATAGCTAGAGGTATACGTGGCTAGGATAAACCCATACGCTACCTGACCAACATAGTCAAGGCAACCATGAGGATCCCTCTACAAGTGTTCTAGTCCCCATAATGCTCATCGCACAAGTAGGCTAAAAAATAGAATATTATAATGTGCCTTCACGTGTCTTAGCACGTGGCATCATGTAACATGACATCATCACCATCACTATGTCAAAACATGAGTAAGGTGTGGAAATGTATCTCTTGCATCATGTCAGAACACATGCAGATAGGGTACATATACATAATGCAATATGATAATATCACTATGGGGCTAACGAGCTTCACCTCTCATACTAATGAGGTTAACTCTATAATTCCAGATGAACACCTCTACGGACGTCTAGGTGTAGATGGTGAAAACCTACAATTTGGTTAGAAAACCTTCAAAACACACATACACCCATCTTAGTATGGTTAGCTTTCTTAAACAAAATAGATTATCAGAATCTCCATAGAATAATCCAACATGCTTGCATAATATCAAAACAAACTAACTTAGTTGAAAGTGAAAAGACATGTTAGATACCTATTTTATGACGGATTGGTGCTCTTTGAAGATGTGAAAGAGCCCTTTCCCAACCCTTTCCAAGCTAATGAGATAGAAAATGAGATTCTCTTGAGCTCAAGTTGTCTATAGTAGAGATGCTTTCAAATGTGGATGTTAGATGAGAGAAAATGCATTGCATTTATAGGAGAAGTTGAGAGAGTAGAAGCCAAAATTGAGAGATGTGGGACTAAATCCCATCCAATAGGAGAAAGCCACTAGTCATAATGGGATTGGCCCAAGCTTGTGCAAGTTTTGGCCAATGTGCCCATTCAAATTTGAAAATGGCCATAAATGCATGTTGTTGAGGGTTTTGGGGGCGAATTGTGTTTGTCCAAAAGGTCAAACATGAGAGTTAATGAGGGCATATTCTTCTGAGGGAAAATAGGTCTTTTTAATAAATCAATTAAAGTGATTTATTGTGCAAGTGGATGAATCTAGAGGATTCATGTACTTAGGATTAAATTAATCACGATTTGATTACTCTAATAGGAGATTAGGTGATTTTGACTTTTGACTTATATTTTAGGATTAAAACAAATCAAAGTGAGAAGAAAATGATTTCAAATTTAATTAAATAAAGATTTTTTTTATTTAATCAATGATGATGATGTTAATTGTTAAATCAAATAAAGGTGAATTTATTTAATTTAAGTGGATGACCTTAGGAGATTTATGATTTAATTAAATAAAATTTGATTTATTTAATCAAAAGATGAACATTAATGATGATGTAAAATCTGCATGTCTACATTTTTCCCCTTTTTGAAGCAATGTACTCATTGCATTGATTCAAAGAATGATGCTACCGACATCGAAATTAAAAATTTATGGTTTTTTCGGATGCCATGGCGAAAATAATTATGTTAGTACATTGCCCCCTCAAGAGATCGAGCGAAAAGATTCGATTTGAGGTCGATCTCGCGACAAAGAGGTTCAAAATGGATATATGGATGAATGGACTATATGATGCTGATGAAAATGAGGCATTTAGAAGATGCTTAAAATAACAAATCTATATTATCTTAAACATCTTAAATGATTATGCAAATGAAATGTTTCGAAGATGCTTAAAATCTATATTATCTTAAACATCTTAAATTATTTATGCAAATGAAATGCGAAATGAATGTGATGAATGCTTTTGTCCTAAAACGATATGATGTGATTATGCAGGATGCAAGGTGGATGCACAATGGATGCATTGTTAGCGCGAAAGAGGATAGAAGAATGAGAGGGATAAACCCTTAAATCTAAGAAGAATGTAGAAGTCCAACAAGTCTCTTAGTCGTCGAGACTTTATTAGATATGATGACAAATGATGATGATGTATTGCTTAGCCAAGGATGGGAAATGATGGAAAGACAGGTTGTTGGACCCCTGAAAGCAATGATGAGGGATCCAAGACTCCTCCTGCTCTGAACAAGTCACCTTCTCCTAGCGAGATAGGGAGAGAAGTTTGCATGTCAAGAGGATAATCTGGCATTGCATGAAATGAGGATGAATTGGTGTGATCATGAAATGTGAGTGGGACGTATGGGTGCAATGGATTTATCAGAATGGATTGTTTTGATGTGGCACCCACATTCAATCCATAGTTATTCACAAAGTGATGTTTTTGAAGTTCACGAAACATAGCACTTGCCTTGTTAACGACTAGCGGCATTGAGGCGATAGATGATATGACCTAGGGGATGTCTCGGGTGACATTTTGAAGTAGGAGTGTGGATGCAGGCGAAGGTATGATATCAAGAGATTTCTCCACAACAGTGCTCACGTCAAAGTTAGAAGGGAGTTTAGCCCCTTCTTTCGCTAACTCAAGCATGTATTGGGATGGGTATAGTTTCAACATGGCATTGACAATTCGATGACTTTTAGGGTTTTGCACCATCTCTAGGATTTCTGATTGAGTCATTCTGTTGTCAGTAATGTCCTCAATATGACCTTCTTCTTGAGAACTTTGAGGCATTTGAGGAGGATTTATTGGGAGTTTTATTGTTATCATTAGGTTGAACGTTGTTTCGGTTTGGCTTAAGTCACTTGAAATGGATGTTTCTTTGTTTTGTTCCATGTCCTTCTTGTATTGAGAGCGAGTTTGAACCATAAAATGAAGATCAATTTTCAAGAATGTAAGAGATGAACCTCTAATCCTTTAGATTAGTCTAAACCTTAGGTTCAAAGAAGTGAAGAACTAGGAAAAATTGAAGGATCAAAGCGATAACAAGGATGAGATAAATGGAAGACGAGTGATATGGATGAATGGAACTCTTAAGGAACCTTTGAAGGAAATGCTAAACTTTTTACGACTTGATTTGATTGATTCATGATTGGATTGATGGTTTGACTAGATGTGTTAAGTCAAACAAGAGTGATAAATGTAATCGTAAAACTCTAGGAAGTTGTGTTATCCATAGAGTGAACTCCTACAAGATGCTAGTTTGACTAAGTGTGTTAAGTCAAACGAGGTGATGATTTGATAATTTGGCTAAGTGTGTTAAGCCAAACAAGATGAACTCGTAAACCCTAGGAAGTTGTATTATCCTAGAGAAAGCTCGTGTATAAGATGATGGTTTGACTAGATGGGTTAAGTCAAACAAAGAGTGATTTGATTTCACCTAAAAGTTTAGCATAACAAATGTTTACAAAGTTTCCAAGAGTTGTTGGTGAGGTGATTTTTTATTGATTTAATGGTTGAGGAATGGATGAATATGATTGAATTTGATCCTAGACTTGACCTAGAGTAACACTTCTTTTTAGAAGATCTCGGTGTTGAAGAACATACTATATTTCCTATGGGAGGAAAGCAAACCTTTCGAAAAGTTCAGGATTCTGTTGATAGTAAAACTCATACAACTAAGGATTGTTTCTTGAAGCTTTTCTGTAAAAGTTGTAGACCAATATCTCTTTGAATTCGAAGAGTCTCTCAAGACGCTCCTCACGAGCTTTCAAACTAAGCCTTTTGATCTTACGAGAAATCATGTTAGAAAACATAGGTGTAATCCAATTTTTCTTTTATCTTGTCTTAGTGAATTCCTTTTACCAAAAGAACTTGCTTGATTATGTTTTCAAACTAAATGTCTACTGTTCTGCTTTCTTTTTCATCCCACAAGGTTCATTATGTGGAAATCAAGGAAATTAGGGCAAAATTTTCCTAGGTTTATCCTTAGTGAAAAAAAATGATGATAGAATCCAAGCACTTAGAAACCTCTAAGGATATGATCCCTAGGACAAGCAAGAGTACTTGAATTTGTCAAGGATATTTGTTTCCTCCAAGGTGTTTGAAATTTGAGGCTCTTGTGAATGTGTTTTTCAATCATTTTGAGGACCAAGCAATGTATTCTTTACTTCCAAACACTTTTTATAACCCTAGGATGATGAGACAATACTTTGTTGGGTTCCCACTTGGACGAATCTAGCTGGACATATTTTCTGCGGATGGCTAAATGCTTGACCACACAGGCTCTCCCTTATAGTGCACACAATTCTCGGGTCATCCAAGCATTAGTACCCATGAATCCCCATGGCATACTTTCCATCTCTACAACAAAACCACATGTATAACGTGGGGCGGCTTCAAAGGACATGACCTTTTGCACCAACAAAATAGATAAGGATTTGGCCTTTTTCTAAACAAAGGGTTTTAATGCGAGCATTCCATTTGTGGGGGATTATACAACATCAGCGAGAGTCCATTTCTATTCATATCGTCGGAATAATCCTCATAATTCTTGAACTTTCCTCAAGAATCTGCATTTATATACCAGTTGGAAGTCGCTTGGCTTTAGCGTGTTCCCAGTTGGGTCGTTCCCTTGGGTGAGTAGTTTTTCCCATAAGGCAGGCCCTCTAAGTTAAACAAAAGCAAATAAACTCATCCGTAGTTCGATCAACCTTCATTTAGAAACAAAGGGAGAACACTCGCAACAAGTTTACTCACACTCGCAAAGTGTTTTGTTTAATTTTAAGTTCTCAAAATGAAAATGTGAAGGAAATCTTTTTTACAACTTAATATCACCAAAATGCTTTTGATTCTCAAGATCGTTGTTAAGCGCGAGAGAAGCGCATACGCATTTCGAATGATGTTAATTTATGAAAAAGATTGCAAAACTTGAAAGACACTTGTTCATTTTATACCTCAAAGCAGTGATGAGTTCGTTTTAAAAGCACCAATTGAGATGTGAAGTTGTCTTGTTCAATTTTAAGTCCAAATTGAAATCTAGTAAATATCTAAGGTTCTTTTTAACCAAATTTGAAAAGATCAAATGAGTGTTCGATTTTAACCCCAAAAGAGAAATGTGAGTTGGTTTAAAATAGAAAAAAAGGGTAGTAAATGAAAGCTCTAAGATTTAAAACGAGCATTAAAAAATGCTTTTTCCAAGTCTCGATTGCAAGAAAACCTCCAAGTCCACTCTATTCGCCTCTGTTTTTCATTTGATCACAATATCAACACCTTCAATTTTAACCTTTAACCTTCGTTCAATTTGGATACTTGTCTTCTAATGTCCACCTTGATTCCAACCTATAAAAAAAGGTTCAAAGTTACAAACTTGGGGATGAAATTTACCTCAACAAATTAATAATTGATCATAATGAAAACACCTCCCAACAAAAACAAATACCCTCAATGATGACCTTTAGTGCAAGAATTCCTCTTCCTTGAAAATTTATAAAAAGCCTAAATCTTGCATTGATAACCTCCTAAATGTATAATAAAGTTTTATTAATGATCTCCTTTTTGAAACATGACCAATACAATATATAGTATATCCAAAACAAAACATAATTCAAAGGTTCTTGTCAATCAATGTCAAGGTGGAACCATGAAAAATCTAATAACCAAGATCATAAGGACAAAATGACTTTATACTTCACAGCAACTCATAATTCGTAACAAATTTCCACACACTATTACCTACTTCAATATCAAAGGCAGATGATAGCTTTAAGGACAAAGTAAGATTTTAACTGGTTATAAGAAAAGATTCATCATTCACTACCTATCAAATGCCATCGGATGACATATTTAGGCATCTTTTCAAACTAATTAATACCAAACAGGTAAGAGGTATTTGAATCTTGAAAACATGCCATCTACACACTCATTCATTGCTGCATTGATAACTAAGTTTGGCAGTTCAAAATTGGATTTATGCGTACCTTATCAATGTCTAATCAACAATGACATAAACTCCTCTACGCAGATAGCTAGTCATAGGATTAAGATTTGTAAATAACAACATTGATGAGAAATGCAACATTCTTTCTACTGATTTCTGAGTGCCAGTAAAAGCTTTGAAAAAAGAATTCATAGTATTCGCACCAGGAACAAAAGTTCTGTCTAGATAGAAAGTTTAAGAGGTGACGGATAAAAAGTTGTTATGCATTCAAATCCCCTTTATTATTAGATCTTTCGGTCAAACCACCAATTGGTGCTACCAAAAACAAATATTTTCTAATCTTTGCTACGCATCATAAATGCTTTCTCCACTGTAAACTACGTCATAGCTTGCTAGTGTATTCTGACATACATATAGTTACGGATGGTGTCTTTTCTCAAACTCTTAGCGTTTCCATAGTTGGTTGTCTCTTTTATGTATCTCTTCAGTAAATCAAGAAAGATATTGTTCCATTAAATGAAAATAAACCAAGACTCGATTCGATGAAAAGGATTTTAGAACTTTTCGAGCCAACACAGTTGGCAGGTGTAAACATCGACTTGTATAGCCTTTGTCAGCATCCTTTATAGTGATGATATTAACTGAGAATAGTGGCATGGAGAGAGGTTTGCAGGCCTACATGGAGATGTGAAGATTAGGTGTGGCAGATGTTACAGAATCACCTCTCTGTCAAAGAGGCTGCGCAATGAGAGAGAATACAACGTGCGGTTTCACTCTTTGTCAGATCAATACAGGTCTTTATCACTACCTCTAATTAATTGTGTCCCTCTGGGCCGCAGCGATCTTAAAATCGAGTTTTCCCTGGCTGCCAAACTTAGTAAGCACCTATGGGTAGGTGGTGTAAATTAAACTAGATATTTATCTGACTGAATATGAGTCGGGCAATCGAAGGCAACGTTTGGCTCTAAATCTGACTATACCAGCATAATTTACTCCATCCACTTTCGACACTGTCATTCGGAAGTTGAGTGGAAGCAATAAGATGAGGAATGAATGGACGTATTCTCTTATACCTCCATGATGAAGGGCGCTAGAGTCAATATGAGATTTTAAGAAAAACTTCATTTAAGACAATAAACTGTGCCAGTAAAGATTTTGACAATAAACCGTGTGCCCAAAGTAGCATGAGATCTTTACTTTGTGTGATGTGAATCATGATTGCATGGCATAACATATGATACTCCCAAATACATGCCTTCAGCCCAAACCAATTCACATAGTCCTCATCAAAGAGGAAGATAGCATCAACTTATTAAGCCTTAGAAAACATGCATATCTTTAGACTCAACTCAATACACGTAGAAGAAAAGGAGCAATAGACCTGTATCAGCATCTTCGTGATCGACTAGAAGGAAGACAGACAGCTTCAAGGATTTCTACGACCAAGAAAGAATATCAATCGCTAATTGAGTGAAAAGTTAATTGAATATTAATCGCTTTTGGAGGATTCTTCTACATATTTAGAAAAGTCAAAGGCTATAAAAAATCTGCATTTATTATTTTCTCAGAAATTTTATTGATCTTTGAATCTGAAGGTCATTAATCAGAGCCCCCAGAAATTGGCAACCTCAATAACAAGGATCTTTTCTGATGTATAGAAGTGGTTCTTAGTTTGCTTCAATTGAAAACCTACGGCCCATTAATCTCAGTAATGCATAAATATTACCTTGGACTTCTAAAGGGTGAATATATCGTTGGACCACTAATTCTATCAATTCTTCAGTCACGCGAAAATGTTGAAGCACAGACAATGTAAAATGCGGAAGCACAGACAATGTAAAATGTGGAAGCACAGAAAGGGTATGCAAATTATTTGACAGAATGTGTCAACAAAAACGTGATCTCAAATAATGTCATGACTGTAAGGTACGTGCAAAATGGATTTGTTGAAAGACTTTAGAAATTTTCAAGCAAATGCCTTTACCCAGCGCACAAAGAAATATCAGATAAAGATTAGAAAAAGAAAAACTTTTGAGCAATGAAATATCATATAGAAGATGACAGTGATGATGATATTTAGAAACAATGAAATATCAATCCAATTTAGAAAGGTCAGCAACATACAGACAAGCATTAAACTTGGATCTGCACTAAATCAGTAACATATCGATCAGAGTTAGAAATCCAGTGCATATGGAAAATGATAGCGATGATGATATTTAGAAATAATGATGCATCAATCAGATTTAGAAATGTTAGTAACATATATATAAGTACTAAATCTGGACCTGCACTGAATCAACAACACATCAATCAAATTGTAGCCCTCCTTCTAGCACCATTTTGTAGATGGTGAAACCTGCAATTTGGTTAGAAAACCTTCAAAACACACATACACCCATCTTAGTATAGTTAGCTTTCTTAAACAAAATAGATTATCAGCATCTCCATAGAATAATCCAACATGCTTGCATAATATCAAAACAAACTAACTTAGTTGAAAGCAAAAAGACATGTTAGATACCTATTCTATGATGGATTGGTGCTCTTTGAATATGTGAAAGAGCCCTTTTCCAACCCTTTCCAAGCTAATGAGATAGACAATGAGATGCTCTTGAGCTCAAGTTGCCTATAGTAGAGATGCTTTCAAATGTGGATGTTAGATGAGAGAAAATGCATTGCATTTATAGGAGAAGTTGAGAGAGTAGAAGCCAAAATTGAGAGATGTGGGACTAAATCCCATCTAATAGGAGAAAGCCACTTGTCATAATGGGACTGGCCCAAGCTTGTGCAAGTTTTGGCCAATGTGCCCATTCAAATTTGAAAATGGCCATAAATGCATGTTGTTGAGGGTTTTTGGGGGGAATTGTGTTTGTCCAAAAGGTCAAACATGAGAGTTAATGAGGGCATATTCCTTGGGAATATGTTGATGCCCTTGTGAGGGAAGATAGGTCTTTTTAATAAATCAATTAAAGTGATTTATTGTGCAAGTGGATGAATCTAGAGGATTCATGTACTTAGGATTAAATTAATCACGATTTGATTACTCTAATAGGAGATTAGGTGATTTTGACTTTTGACTTATATTTTAGGATTAAAACAAATCAAAGTGAGAAGAAAATGATTTTAGATTTAATTAAATAAAGATTTGTTTTATTTAATCAATGATGATGATGTTAATTGTTAAATAAAATAAAGGTGAATTTATTTAATTTAAGTGGATGACCTTAGGAGTTTTATGATTTAATTAAATAAAATTTGATTTATTTAATCAAAAGATGAACATTAATGATGATGTCAAATATGCATGTCTACATTTTGCCCCTCTTTGAAGCAATGTACTCGTTGCATTGATTCAAAGAATGATGCTGCCGACATCGAAATTAAAAAAAAAATCTTTTTTCGGATGCCCCAACGAAAATAAGTACGTTAGTACACTAGGCATAACTAACAACCATGCTGCTGCACTCAAGTCTGTGGGGATTAGGCTAACACATATGGATCAAGTATCCTGATCCAACATTAGGGAAAGTAGTGGGCATGATTCCTCGGGATTGATTGAGCTGAGATGCTCTGCGCCGCATATGCGTACGCTGAACACTCCACCCAAGGGAACTTGTGACTGCTACTATCCCTTCACGGATTGAGGATCTATAGAACCAAAAGAAAAAGAACTACTTTTGGTTACTCCTATGTATAAATTTCAACCTCACATGGGTTGGCCCTCAATCAGGTTACAAACATGCAAACACACATAATGGTATGGTTAATCTCACACCAATATGTGACATTTCCCCATGGATGGGTACCAAGTAACACCATCACATGGACACACAAAGCAAGTACGGGTTTACACAACATTCAAACAAGATACAGTTATTAGTTTCTCACATTTAAAAGGGAAAACAACTATATACATAATCCCATAGGAATATCCAATTCCATAACCCCTGGGATACGTATCATAAATTTCCAACCACAACCTTATGTCAGGTTGCTTACACGATTCACTTTTTCACAGAGTACATCATGCTAACATAAAATCCATGAACACATGATCACTTAACACTCCACTAAAAATTCACAAGATCAACATAGTGGGCACAAATGCACCCTGACAGCCCAGTGTATGAACTTGGGGCTCTGATACCATGTGTAATGCCATGCCAAGTAACCCTAAAGGAAGTTGTAATTAACGACTTAAGCGAACCATTTTTTTTTTTTTAATGTGTTATTAACATACACATTCACTTACTAATTACAACAACCTCTAAGACTACAAGGTTGGGATTACTTAAACACACACACAAATCTACAACTAACCAAAGCATTAAATGAAATTAAGCAATAATTAATAAATCAACATAAGATACATCATAACATAATAAGATACACATGCAAGATACAATTTCATAATCATTTACTTAATCCAATAGTTATATCACTCATTCCCAGAATGAGGCAATAGTACATAAGTGTATTACAATTACAAAATTCCACCTCATAAACATAAGAGGGGTAAAATAACTTATACAAATTTGAAATATTACAATGCAAGAATATACAACAAGAACCGTGAGTTGTCCATTTGGATGTCTCGCCACCAAGAACTGAAGATAACGGGGACCCAATGGTGTATGGTGCATGTTCCACCCAACCAAGTGGTACCTGAAGGTGCACCCCCCATGCTAGGAGATAGTAACCACATAACATGGACAAAGATCTACAACCTCTAACCATATGTAGACTCATACTGACTCATACTAACACAACCAAACACAAGTACAATACAAGAACAACTCTCATATCACTGACATAGGTCACATTGCTTCCAGACATAAAATAGATCAAGTATGTTCAGAGAACCATACACATAAAACAAATACCAACTGTTGTCCTAGACAGAGTGTCATCGCACAACTCATAATAAGTTACCCTCAGCGGATCTTCATAGGCTCCGGTGATCCTGGTGGCCTCTACCAACCCTCAGCCCTCAGACTTACTAATGTGAAATCAAATACCTCTCGTACTAACAAGAGAGATGACTATGCCATTTTAGGCCTTCCCACTCATTCCAAGCCTTAACTAGCACTTGACTATGAGTGAAGCTAGAACTTTCCTTTTTAGTGTGTAGTAGTCCACAAATTTATAATTTTAGTTATCACTTCATTAAACTACTTCCATAGGTTACCCAAATCTTACCTCTTCCGAACTCTAGTCCCTAATAGAAGCCACTCTTCTATTTGACAACACACAAACAAACTAATCACCGAGGGACTCACAAGTGCATACAACCTAGGTATATAAACCACTCCATCTCTAGGAGGAAACAAATAATAGAACACACTCCAAACATTTTGGAGGCAACTAAATACATAGTCCACTCCTTCCATAGGAGGTATAAAACATCCCCATTCGTGGAAACTAGGTAAATACTGAAAAGACACCATGCACTACCCAAGGGAAATACAACTAGTTAACATAAAGAAATGACAACCCTCATCCTCTAAAATCTTCTAGAAGACTTACAAATTTGGACTAACACATAATCCCATATCCCAAAACACAACTTGATGATATAGCTACAAAAGCATTCAAGTTATAGTTGACATCTAATATTTGGATTTCCTAAATCCATATTCATTCAATAGATAACACTAATAAAGTCAAAGACACAAAACCAGGGTTAACTCAAATACTCATATACCCCTTCAATGTATAATAAAATATCTTCTTCCTTATCTAATTTACCATGCACTATAATCTTATCTTTTAAAATCCTCATTCCCAAAAATTACATACACCTAACTAAAATAGGAAAAAATTTTAAACTATATATTTAAATATACATGCTCATGCTATCCACATATGCAATATTTCCATGTACACAATTATTTGCATTTCTTAAACAAACATGAAATTATAATCATTCCTATAATGCAACTACACACATACTTTTATATATTTAATTATATATTTCAACTACAAATATATATTAAATATATAATAACATTTTATTACAAAATAATCTCATTATTTTCATCCCAAAATTTAACATATTAAAATTATGACATATATACTATATATATATACCATATATATAAAATATATATATATATATATATATATATATATATATATATATATATATATATATATCACGAAGGAATAATAAAAAAAACCTTTATTCCACTAATGGTGGACAAATTCAGGTTGAAGTTCGAACTTAGCAGTACAAAGAAAACGTTTATAAAAAAAAAAAAAAAAACTTTAAATAATGGGAAGGGGGTGGCTATACTACCAGCCCTTCCCATTCTCCAAAGCAAAAGTACAGTGAGGGGCGGCACTCCCATGGGACAACGCGTCCCCCATTGTGGTGGGTGCATTGCCTCATGGCAATCGCACCTCCCACATGTGAGTGGGTGGTAGGGATTTAATCCCCCCACCAACCACTAACAAAACAAAACTTACCCATAATATTTTCATTACAATATTATATCTATTTCAAAATTTTATAACTCTGAACAATTATGTCTTCATCCATAAAGATCAAATCCACTGTACAAATGGTGAATATATTAAATTCAATACAACACTTTTTTACATGAAAGACGTATATATATATATATATATATATATATATATATATATATATATATATATATATATATATATAAACATTATATATATAAACATTTATATATATATATATATAGCAGTTTAATATAACAAGCAAATTGGGGAAAAATATGAAAATATTCACCTCTGGAAATTGTAAAAATTTTCCAAAAAATCCAAAAACTTAGAGGCTTAAAAACTATTTCTTTTAAACCATTTTCTCAAATTCATAAACAATACAAAAAAAAAAGGAAAACTAAAAGAAATCTAAATTTTTCCATTACAAATTTTCTACAAAGGATTTGTTTTCAAAACCAGATCTAATTGTTTTCTAAAGCAATAAAATCTCTTCAACAATCTACATGTGTTGCACAATCTAAGTTTTAATTTAACAATGATTCTACAAATTCCTCAATTAAAAATTAAATCCTACAGTATTTTTATACAGTCTTCCAAATTTCTGATTAATTTATAGCTAATTTTCATTAATAAATTCTAATTCCCAATGAATTCAACAAACAGATTTCTTAAACAATAAATATTTGTTTTAAGCAAAACAAGAACAAAAATCACAGAACAAAACCTGGAGTTTGAACCTATAGGAAAAGATGATTTTCTGATTCAAAGCCTTCTCCAAAGATCTCACAAATTCTCTTCAACCATGCAATGAATCCAATCCAAAAGCTCAACCAATGTAAATAGACTTTCCTCAAATCAATTCTACAATAAAAAATTTCTTCAAACCATTCACTGTGCAACTTTCCCCAAAAATTCTTCACTGTCGTGAAGAAGTTTTCCTCTCCAAAATTCTTCTTGTGAATCAATTTTCAACCAACTCCTCTTTATAATTAAACATGCACTTGTGGCATAAATCAAAAATATCTTAAACAACCTAAATCTAATTGCATGCAAAATTGAATATTAAAATATTAATTTAATTTCAATTTTTGAAAACCCACTTTCAATTTAAAATGCAATTTCAAATATCTTTCATTTTTTTCTTTTATTTAATTTAATCCAAATAAAACTTAATTAATTAATTTTAATTATTTAATAACTAAATTCAACCCCTTTGAAATTAAATTTAATTAGTTAAATAAATTAAATTTGATCAATAAGTTTAAATATAACCTCTAAGCATAATTTTAATTCAATATTAAATAATCACCACTTTTAATTAATGCAATCATTCTAAAAATTGATTAAATAAATACGCACCTTTCATAATCAAATAACATTAAAATAAGGTAAGCTATGACTCAACAACCAAGACTGATGACACACTAAGGCTAGGGCATAGACTTGACACATGTTACCTAGCTACTATCTCCCGTTCAACTTTACCGTTGGATTGACATGCTTAGACCTGTGAAACCGGGTGGAGTCGATGTCATGTACCTGCAAACCTAAAAACTAAATAAAAAACATCATATAGTATATCCAACATATAATACACACCGTGAAGAAGAAATCACAGATTTGCAGGATGCTAGCAAGCGAGTGATGCGAACCCGTCCCCTTCACCAATACACTCATCAAAACTGACATTTACATCATAATTTCAATAATCTCATAAGCAATTACATGTTATATCAACTAACATAATTACACCATTAAAGCATGTAAATAAAGTCATCAGGTAAACCAAATCACATCACATAAAATAGTCTATCACTCAATAAATAGCTATCAAATACAAACACAAGATAAAATATTTGAATAACCAGAAACATAAATCAAAACAAAACAAAAACACACTGTCCAGTCCAGAAAGCAAAATGGAGGGGTGTTACACATTCTTGCCTTTGTCACCCAAAGATTCCCCTCTTTCATAATTGGGGAGAGGATCCTTGAATTCCTGATTATCATCATTTGCACTATGTCCCTCAACTATGATGGTACGGTTATCAATCAAATCTTGAACAAAATTCTTTAACCCTTGGCAATTTTTTCTCTTTTGACCTTTTCACCTATGATCATCGTAAAATTATGATTCATTCCACGATGGTGGTTTTACTTGAGGCTCATAATATGTTTGTGGTGGAAATTTAATAGTGTTTTTATTCAACAATTCTTTAAGAATAGATTCTAAAGATTGGCCCAAGGGAGTAAAACTCTGTCGATTTGAGAAAAATTGAGATCTCGGCAAATTCAAATTTTGATTATTGCCAAGATTATTTCCATGATTGTAGGTCACATTTCCTTGGTTGAAACTATTGCCTTGAGTACTATAATTTCTAGAATTGTTGTTACGTTAAAGCCCTGATACATTAAGAACGATAGGCTTTATGTTCACGTTGTTAGCATCTACCACCCCATCATTCACAACATTTTTATTTCAAGTCAAAAATCGTGACTTTTCATTTTTGTTATTATTGTTGTTGTTGTTGTTGTATAATTTGGAATTTCTTTATCAAGCTTTAAAACTCCTCGCTTGATCAAGGCTCCTTCAATGGTGATCACATTCTCAATCAACTTTTCAAATGATTGAGGACAGTGAAGGTTTATCTTATAACTCATCTCTTGATTTAGGCTATCGATAAATATTTCCATCTTTTCCTTTTTAGGAACAGGACAAGAATATCGGGCAAACAACCTTCTCCACCTTTGTAAGAATGTGGTGAAAGGTTCCTCGGTCTTTTGTTTCAGCCTGCATAAATCAAGAATGGTTATCCGGTGTTGTATGTTATAGGAGTATTGTGATATGAACTTATTTATTAACTCCTCAAATGTTCTTATGGGGGGAGTGATCTTGGAAAACCACTCCATGGATTGTCCACCCAGACTTCATGGAAACAACCACATTAAGTAAGAATCTTTGTGAGTGAATTCTAAGCTCATATTTCAAAAATCCCGCACATGCTCAATGGGATCTATTTTCCCATTATATCTATTAGACTTAGGGATTTCACAATGTTTTGGAAAAGGAATCATTTAAAGACTCATGTCAAATGGATATGGGAAAATATCATCCAAAACCTACTTCTTTGTTGTACCCCCTTGAATTTCCTTTATTTTCCCTTGCAAGGCTCTTATCTGTTGAGTAAGAGCACAAAAATCGTTAAGAGGGGCTTCAGGATCCTATCTAATCCCTTCCATATCAAAATCGGTGGGTAGCTTAGCTCCTCGGTTACCTAATGAAAGGAAATATCTTTCCTTGTTTCATTCCAAAACTCTGTCCATGAGAGTATGGAATTGAGGATCCTATTCTGCTTCTTGAAGCATTTCTTCTATTATCTCTTCTCTATTAGAATTGTTCCCAGTGCGAATTTTTTGAAAAGGATTCTCATCCCGATCATCATTATTGCTTTTATCACCCATGTTGCTTAGTGTACTTTCCCTTTTGTCTCCCTCTATGTGCTTTTGAGATCTTGTGACAACAGGCATAAGCTTTTGCCAAATTTCCACTAACTTTGATCAAGAGAATGAAATAGTGCAATTTTGATGGATATATAAGTCAGAATAGAATGAAGATTCTATTCATGACTTATGAGATTTCTAATCTTTAGCTCATGATTCCCTAATTGAAAGGATGATGATCCTTTTTGTAGGATTTAAACCAAAAATTAAAAATAAGGATGATTTTGCACTTTGCGAGGTTTGATCATAGCTTTGTAAAAATAAGGATTTTGATCAAATGCCTAATGTCCCCTAAGCTCTCTATTGCAAGAATTGATTTGGATGATTAGAATACATGATTTCAGGTTGGGGAATGTAAGAGGAACATATAGGTTGAATGTGATTATGCCTTTGAGAAAGAGCTCTTCTTTGAAATAAATCTCGTGAGTATAATGGTTCTAAAGCGTAATCACCAGTGAAACTTCTAACAAAGTCGTGTTATCGATGAATAAAGGTTTTGTGTTCAAGAAAAACCTTTCAACTTTGGTATAAAAATTTCCTCTTTTTCAATAACTTCTTATAATTGAGAGATTTCTTTAGCTTATTAATCTTCTTTTCTAGGGACTTCTTGGCAAAAGTTGTAGACTTCTAGACCTTGAGCATAGAAAAAGACTAGACTGAGATGGCAGATTTTCGGGTGTTGAAAATTACCCAAATTTGGAAAGCAGATGCACTAAAATTTTACACGTATGCACTAAAATAAAGCATAAATGCGCTAAAACGGAGCATGAATGCGCTAAAACAGAGCATGAATTGGCTGAAACATAGCATGAATGTGCTAAAATAGAACACAAATGCACTGAAACAGAGCACAAATGTGTCGAAACAGAGCACAAATGCTCCAAAACATAGCACAGATGCACTAAACTATCCAATTATGGTACTGAGACCGACATGTTTTGACAGTTTGATGTTTTGGATGATATTTATATGATTTAATTTTGAAAACCATGACATATAGTAAAAGGAAGTTGTTTGTTAATCCTAAAATCTAAACAAAGAGTGTATGTTCTTGATATTTCCATGAGTATTGAACAAGATAATAAATTCAAACAAACTCACTCTTATTTGTCAAAAAGGTCATCATGGAAACCACATACCACATCCTAAAATTGCATCGACTCACACAACCTTGTCACCCCCTAAAGGGCACTAGTGTTTTTGTCTTTTCTAGGTGCGTACTCAAGGTTAGATTTCTTGATCCCCTGAGAAAACAATCTGTGGCAATTATATGGTGAGTGTCTTGGGGTAAAATTCTTCCCTCCCCTTGCACTGTGATTAAAATGATGTTTGGATACTAACATGGTTGGCTTTGTACACTATGGTTAGTAGTAAAGGTATCTGTTCAGCATGGCAATAGATAAAATCCCTTTAGAGGCCTCCCAATCTTGAGAACAAAGATTTTGGGGATTGTTATCTTGCTCACTTCCGTTGAATATGGGCTTCCCCAAAATTTTCTTTTGATTAGAGTCGGTTGGAAAACCTAGCTTTGGTTGTTCCCACATAGGTCATTCCCATAGGGTGAGTACTTTTTCCCACTATGGTAGGCCTTCTAAAGGATGTAACAAAACATGAGTTGCATAAAATGAAAAGGGTAAGTCTGGTATTTTGGTCACCCAGTAAAGGGGAGAGCATAGACCTATTACCCCACAATCACAACAAACAAATGGTTCAATTTTAAATCCAAATGATGATTTTCTATGCTAAGTGAAGATATTTCTTCACAAAAAACATTGGATTCATTTTAACCAAGCAAAAAAATGATGTTTAGTGACTATCCTAGGATTGGTTAATTCGAGATTTATGTGACTAGCCTAGGATTGCTTCATTTTAATTTAAAACTGAATTGAAAATTCTCTATCCACAGATGGCGTCGGAATTAGGATTTGTTCTCTTACACTTTTGTATGCACTAAAAGAACTTGCAAATGTGCTAAAATATCTAAAAAATGCGCTAAAAGAACAAACAATGATGTTCTAAATCAGTCAATAAATGCGTTAAAACAGACTGCAAATGTGCTAAAACAGACTGCAAATGCGCTAAAACAGACTGCAAATGCATTAAAACAAACTGCAAATGCACTAAAACAGACTGGAAATGCGTTATTCTTTAGCTCGTATGCACTAATCCATGATTCATATGCGCTAAAACATTGTTCCAGTTTGTCACCTATCAAAAAACCTGCAATAAAAATATTAAAAATGGGGCAAGGCCCCATGGTGGACGCCAAAAATGTGTTGTTAGAATATGTGGACTAATTAATAAAGTAAACTAACACACCAATGAACCATTATATTGAAATAAACTAATTAGAAACACAAATAAAACTCTAAATAACAATAGCTCCTTCAAATGCATCCCATTTTCCTCTATCTCCAAGGATTCGATACAAGTTACTGGCTCTTAGTTGGTGCAAGCAACAACTTGTTGAAATGACAACTTAGGAGAATGAGATTTATGCAACATGCATGTCTATTGCTATGTGATTGAAGCCATGAACTTGAAGAACTAAAAATGCTATGAACTTGAAAATGATTATGCTAAGATGTTGACTTGAATGCAGCTATAATGGTTATGCTAAATTGACAAAATCTAGGATCCTTTTCAACTCACAAGAGGGTTGTATTTATAGATTTTTGGAGGCAAGAATCTAGTTGGCCAAGATCAATGGTTGAGTTCAAACCTGTCAAGATGAATGGTGAGAGATTGAGAAGTTTGAGAAAAATATGGAAGGTTAAGAGAATAAAGGGAGATGTTTCCTCCTACACAACTTTTTCCATTCAAAAATGAAGGAAAGTTGCCATTTGTGCACTTCATTTATGAAGAGTTAGTTGATAGTTGAGGATAAATATCTAAATCAATAAATAAATTTATTTAATTACATGTGACAATGAATTTAGAAGTTTCCATAATTAAATAATTAATATTTAATTATGTGTGAGAGATGAGAAAGCAAAGTAATTAAATAAATAAGTGTGAGATGAGGAAAGTTTCTAATTGAATATTTAGAATATTTAATTAAATGTGAAATGAAGAAATAGAAAGTGTCTAATTAAATATTAGAATATTTAATTAAAGGTGAGAAGAATATTTAAATTGTAAATTTAAATTTGTGATAATTAATATAAATAAATTGCTAAATTTATTTAATTAATCAAGAGGAACATGGTAATAAATAAATAAATTTATTTAATTAAATTGGAAGAATATAGAAAGTGAACAATATAAATAAATAATTATATTTATTTATATGTAAATGAATTTAGAAGAATATTAATTAAATATTAAATATTTAATTAATTAACAAGCTTGATTAACTGTGAACATTTTTAGATATGTACAGCTACATCTGAAATTCTCTCTAATGGGAAGATTTCAAGAACAATCATACTTCTTCATTACAACATAAAAACTTTAAAATATAGCTTAGAAGTATGAAATCACTACCACTACCATTCCATTTATTAGTTCTTAACTCACTTAATAGGGAATCAACTTCCGTTCAAACTATCACGTATGATTTTCATAACAAGTTTATGCTCCATGAAAAGTCCAAACAAGGGAAGTACCTAGATATGTTGCACTCACCTTGAAATTTTTGTCTAACTAGAAAAATTTGTAGATCTGAAGCCAACATCATAACTTCATCTCATTCTTAGGTTCTTTTGACAGAGTCGCTACCTCTCTACACAGAGGACTGAGCTTCAAACAATATGAAGCTCATTCAAAGATGAATTTCATTCTTAGTCTCCTCCAACAACATGTCACATAAATATTTTGTATCCCTTCTTAACAAAGTTTATTTATACCTTTTATGGAGTTCTTTAAATAGTTCATACTGGTACAAAGATATTGGAGTTGCCACCCATAGTTAGTGAGATTATGAAAATATTTTGGAGTTATAGTTGATCTCCAAAAGGATTTTCAATTTCAAAAGAACACAACAAATTCATGAAACATTTATGTGGTTCAACTTATTAACATCAGAACTATAGAACTTGGGGGATAAAATAATTAGAAAAATATTTGACTCTTCATTATTCACAATCTCTAGTAACATATTGTCTTGAAAACCTCAATGACTCTTTAAGGCATGAAAATATTCTATTATAATTTCCTTAGGTCTTTCCTGGCAGAGTTGCCATTTTTGTTGGTTATTTTTTTGGGAACCAAACTTAATCTTACCACTTACCTATGAATCTACCAGAATTCAATGGTTAGAAAGGGTAAGGATTTTCCAACACTTAAGTAAAGGTTTTGAGGCCCTTACTTCTTCACTTTGAGCTCTATGAAACCTATTTAGGTGATCCCTAGCAATTTTTTCATAATAATATTCTTATTCCATTTTCATTAATGACACTACAATATACATAGATGATTCTCACATTCATGCTCAATTAGTAACTATATCAAACAAGTTGGATCCTTCTCAAACATAATTCACACTTGAGCATGATAATAGTAAAACCTCATAACTTTGTAACCCTTTTTATAGAGTTTTATTTTATGAATAGGTAATAGCTAGTTAATCATAACAATATAGCATAACTAATTAACTTAGTCCAATGCCTCATCCTTGGAACAGAGTCAATATCAACACCCACATAAGATGATAGTAATTGTCACACCTGACACTATATGAATCTCTAAAATGCTGCATTAAATTATTTTAGCATTGTGTCTTAACCTTTACTTCTTACTAGCATCCTAGAATTTAGTTTAACACAAATTTACAGCCATATTCAAGCACCTACATTACTTCTTTGAATTAATAAACAAGAACAAAGCCATACATCCATCTGAAATTGATAGAGACAAATAAGATAACCTTGATTATATTATTCATAATTTGTAAAAATAGTACATAGGAGAGTAAAATGGTGTTGGAATTGCCCTATTACTATTTTATATTGCCAGTTTTACCATTAAGATTACATATGTGTGTTGACAAACCTGCATCTTAGACGTATCACTAGACCATTCTAATTCCTATGTGACTAGATCCCGAAATAACTCACTACCCAATCCCTTGTAACAAGCCCTCAAATCTGATTTATAAAGATATGGAAGCAACATACAATAGGATGAATTACAATTACATTTGTATTTGGGGGAAAATTTCACCCTAATTTCAGAGATTCCCATAATGGTTACATCTAATCATTTCAGATCAAGGGGAAGCAAAAAGATAACAAACTCCATGGAGTAAGTTGAAGAAGACAATCCAACATTCCAAAAGGCACCATTTTTTGATGCAACATCACCAAAATCCCATGTCCATGTGGACCAAAGAAGATTCTCCACAAGTACTAGAGGAAAAAACTTACACACTTCTTGGAAAAAGTATACTAGCCATCAAGGATACAGAGTCCAACACTTCTCCATGACACTAGCCCAAAATATTTCCATGTCAGCACCAAAGATAAAAGGTGGCATGCATGCTAAAGAGGACGATCCTAATGTAGTTGTAATGGTCTCATTGAAAATAAAAATAGGGTTGAGATTCTACTCTAACTCATCAACATCAGAGTATGCTCACCTACTTCATGTCCATGCTAAACTAGAGGTGCAACTACTCCTCCCTCATTAGATTCTTCAAATAGAACTAGAGAAATAAGGTAATGGCCATATTCTGGGTCAGTATCACCTCCATCATCCGAATGGCTATTAGAAACATCAATGGGAGAATTGTGCCTCCCTAGATAGGCCTTACGATACTTGTTTCCTCATTTTATTTCCTCAAAAGCTCAACTGATTCCTTCCCTTTAAACTTGACCAATTCTTTTGAAATGGTCTTTCTCCTCAGGTGGTAACTACTCCTACCACCACCCTTCTTGGATTTCTTGCATGACTTCTTCTTCTTTGGTGTTTCAGAAGCCCTTGGTATCTCAATTTCATTTTCAAGAGAATTTTATTGGGACTCAAACAAATTAAGTCTCATAGAACTTCATATTGACTTGATAGACTCACATGGCTTACTCATTTTTACAATGAACTGAAAGAGAAGAAGGAGACTCTTAATTTGCATAAAAAAACTCATAGGCTTACTCTTAAAAGGACTCTTGATGAATAGACAAATCAAGCCTCCACAATTCCCATTAACTCATAAATGAATTGTAGACTATAAATCCTCACCACCCTAGGATTCAGAAACCCACAACTTGATATAACCGTAATTGAAACAAACAAGAATGAGTACCTACTTACGTGGGGAAAATTTTATCATGATACCTTTCCAACCTTTTACTAAAGAAACTCTTCACTGACCCTTTCACGGACTTAAGCTCAATTTTCAGCTTTTGATTGCAAACTATGAAGAAACATATGGTTGGTGATCCTCATTATATTGAGCAATGTAAGCGTGCTAATGATTAATACTCGATGAAAGCTTGTGCGAGCGAGCTAGCGATTAGATACTTGATTTTTAAAACTCAGTCATTGATCACATTTTGAGATAAATCAAATGATCATTATAATCAGGGTAATTAATTATGACAAAGCTAATTGCATGCGCTTTATGCCTTTTCCTTAATAAAAAAAGTGCAAGTGGATAAACACCCACTCTGTCTGCATATTTAAATCACATACTTAGCATCAAAAAGCCTACTATGTCATGTTTACATGCTCACCCATGGGAATTAATCCACTTGCAACTCATCGCTATAAGATAGTAGGGAACGATCATGATTTAATCTTAGAAAATCAGCTCATACCCTACCTTACTTCTATTTCACCTTCCCATGTGTACCAACATCTCACAGAAAGGATAGCCATAATCGAAAGAATTTACCAAATCTGGAACACGTGCCAAAACAAATTAGATCCACTATGATATCCTTTTAGTCTTTATGTCATTTCATCCAAATTTTAGCAATAATTCATCTCCACTAAAATCCATCCGAGCAGTAAGGGTGGGACCCGCATGGGATATTCAGGAGCAATCGAGATTGACTCACATCACTCGCTATCAATCGTTGATCCCAACTCCATAGTAACATTCATTGTCATCTAAGCCAAGTGGGCCCCTCCAAAAGGAAATAGGTGTCAATCTACTCGCTAGCCCATGTGATAAAAATAATACCAAATAAAAGTGGACGGGGTGGCAGGGAGTAGTCAAGATTTGACCACACCACCCAATGACCACCATAGATTTCACTTTGATACCACTCACACATCGTAAAAGGATATCAGGCTGACCAGTTATAGATAACACATGGATCACACCCACTAGCCCATGTGATTAAAACAATGGAAAATGAAACAAAGTGGGCACACGGGGAATGACCCAAATGAAGACATATCTCATGATATTAGTTGTTGATTTTTCCCAAAGATCTACTTGCTAACCCTTTGAAAGCATTGGACCCACTACCAAATATGACATGTTCTAACCACCCACCTTCTTGTGCGAGTATTTAAATGAGAAATTAAAAAAGGCAGGTATGAGAGGAGTGGTCGATATTTGTTCACAATGATTGAATGGTCATGACACAACAAAAATATACACATGTCGTAAATGTCATTTTTTAAAAGAGGGCCATCACTAGGCAGATGATGGTCAGGGACATAAATATATGGATTAACACCCTAGGTGAAGATTAAAACCTTATCATAGACTTAGGCAGATTATCGTGAAGAAAATGAACCTCACAAAATAATGACAACATTTTGAAACGACTACAAGAACTTACCGGTAACACTAGGACTTAGGGGAAGGTAAAAGAATGAACATAATCTATTATGAGTCACAACTTAGACAATCAAGAACCTTCACTAGAAGTTCAATAACTAAAATGAATGTCAATCAAGACCCTCATACCTAAGGAATAATTAGGAAGGGTTTTAACAACACAAACCCAAAGCACTGGTGAGGATCATAACCCTAAGCCTGAAAACAAGGGTCTAAGCCAAATATTGGAAGACTTAAAATGGATCCAAAGGAAAATTAGTGGGTTCCATCAACATCCACCAACAATGACATCTTCAAGTTCATATCAATATCCCTCACTACACATTAGACATAAATCTAACTTCTTTTAATTGCATGTAAATTTTCTAGGAATCAATTATGGAAAACCACCACTTAATGCACCACATCATCGATATCATTGTGAAGCAAGTAAGAGTAGGAAACTCTTGGAAGCATAGAGGCACATGAGAGGGATTGAGCAACATCAAAGATATTATATCTACCTTGTGTATACTAGGATCTAATAATAGCTTAGTCATCATTGAGCAAACACAAACACTAAGAGACATGTTCATATTCTTTGATAGCTCCCAAATCCTAAACATCCATTCGTGAATATAAAGGTTCACTATTTTTTTAATTTTAAAATTATATAAGATCCATCATATCCTCCTCACCTAAGATGTGTCACTTATACTATTTGGTCATCTTGGCCTCCATGTTCTCCTTTCCTAGAGTATCACCTATCTTCCTACCATCTAGATGTCTCACACCCTTTGTAGATGTCATAATCAATCCTGAATCCACAAATTGCAAGGCACCAAAGGAATGAACCCTCTAAAACATCATCACCATTAATATCAATAGACACAAATACAGTGTAGTTACTCTAAATAATTACTCCTCACATGATTTCGTCATCATTATATCAATACTTATCATCGTTGATCCAACCCATTAAGGAATATTAAGCACTAAGGCTAATGAATAATAAGATGATAATAGATATTAGTGAAAATGATAATGGATATTATAGATTAATTTTAATAACATAATAGTAGTGAAAGAACAATTATTTTTACATTTAGAATTACTATTAAAACAATTGGGTAAAAGTAAAAAGGTGTGTCACATTTTTATAAAAGAAACAATCAACACTGGTCAAACTTTTAATCTTGAATCACTAAAAAGTGGGATATATGTAACTTTGGAGTTTGAAATAATGTAAACTAATAATTTTTTTATTTTTTAGTATATTTTATGTTTGTAATATTTTTTTTCAAAAAATAAAAATTAATTTTAATATAGTTTTTATAAATTGACACAATAATTTAGTTGTTACAAAATGAAAAATGAAGCTACATGAAATGTTGATCTTTATATAGTAATTTTTTTCCTTCAATTTTTTTGTGTACTTATAACTTGAAACTTTAGTGTATGAATATTTATTTTTCTAATTTCATAAACACACACACACATGCATGCACACACACACAAACACACACACACGTATATATAAATAAATATTAAAATATGTGTATTAAAACAGAGTTATTTTCATTTGACATCAACTTTCATATTAACTATTTATCTAAAATTTAAAAAAACTATACCATCTTGATATAGATTCTTTTATCTAGTGTATCATATTTTTTCAAATTTTTTAATAAGTTTTAGTATTTTTTTGACATGGTATTCAACCTAATACTTTTGTGTCGATTACCTAATTTTATTAAATATAAAAGTAAAACATAAAAAATAATTAAACTAATAAAATATATATAATTAAAATATACACTTGTGGATATAAAAATGGTAGTTTTATATTTAAAAAAATATTTTATTTATATGAGTAGGGGTTGTTGAAGCATCAAGTTTTTCATTTTTCATTTTTTTTTGGGGTAAATTGGTCTCAAATGGTACGAAATAGGTGATTTTCTTGTGATGGAAGATAAATTCTTTAATTTTATAAATTATGAGGAGGGTGAATGATATAAGCATAATTAATTAAATAAATTGATTTATTCAATTAACTAATGTTAAGGTAAACTATTTAATTACTTGGTTGAAGAAGAATAGTTTAATGTGATTATAAGATTACTAACCAAAATTAATTAAAATGCATAGATGGACTTTAGGTGTCTACAATATGGATCTTAATATGCACATGAAATGAAAAAGCGAGTTTGATATTTAGATTTTAGAGTGAAAATAAATGTGTGTATCAATTGATATCTCAATCATTTTTAAGAAACTAATAAAAAATTGACCCTTTTCTCATATAAATAATAATAATAATTAAGGTCAATGGACATTGTGCATATAAAATTAAAACATAATTAATATATGTTAAAATATTAAAATTACAAAATAACTTTCAAATAATTTCCTATTAAAATAATAAAATAACAATTAAATAAATTAAGATAATTGTTAAATTGTTCTAAACTAAAGTAACTCTTAAATAAGTAAAATAAAATAATTTCTAAATTAAAAATAACACACAATTGATAAGCAATATTTTTCAAATAAATATATTTAAAATGTTTATATTGATTAAACTTATAATATTAATTAATAAATATATCTTTATAATCATATATATTTAAAAAGTGGATCAAATTTGTTGTCAAACATATATATTAAAATATGTAGAACATTTAACTATAGAGCACCATTCTAATGAAATTGTCAAATATTCAATCAACGTAGAATGAGGATCTACAATTGGTAGAAAATATCACATTTGACTTATTAGAAGATAACATTACAACTATTGATTAGCTTCCATATCCTCATTTTGGGCAACAAATATATAGCCATCACAATGTGCCATGTGCGTTGATGGTCATAATGCCCATGTGTCCTTTGTCCATGTTTGTTAGAGCTTCCATAACCTTAATTAATCATCCATAACTGATGATACTACACCTCTTCACACTAATGTTGAATACCACACATCTCCCCGTACACTAAAATTACATAAATTTTATAATTCCTCTATTACAATATACACTTTCACTTTCACATTCACATTCACATTCACATTGGAAAAAAAATAAGATCAGCCAGCCCAAAAATATTCTTATCTGCAACTAAAGCTAGGGGAGAAAAAAAAAATCCACCGACCTTAAAATTTCCGCCACCCCAAAGATATTATTTACTTGTTAGCCTAAATAAGGAATAAAACTCCATGTATTTAGCATCCATTGTTGTTTACTTTAGCTCATACTCTTGAAAAGGGCTTTGTACTATCTTTGCAAGCCTCTGAATATGAGTCAACACACTCATCAAGGAAATCTGATTAGTAATACAACTCGTGGTGCAGTAGGACTTGTGCATGGAATAGAAGATCTTATTCTTCCACCTGGTATAGATAGTGTCTTGCATGGCACTACTAAAGGTCTTATAATGGACTGGGCAGGTGCTAGCTAATCTTGTGACCAGCCCCCCCACTAAGTCTTCCAAATTACCCCCATTCCAGCCCTCTAGTCAATGTACCAAAGAACCTTGTGATTATTCTACTCTCTATGAAATTGTAAACACCTTAATATGTCTTCTAAAATAGAAAGATTAGTTGAACAAAGAACTTGTTAATAGAATTAAGCTGCTACAACAAGCTGTTACAGAACTTGCAAACAAAAATAATGGTCAACCATGTAACCAAAAAGTCAATCGTAAGTATGACTTCGAGTAGGTTACCTAAGCTCGAAATGGACCCCAACCAACCTTGATGAAGAAGGGTCGTGGAACATTAATGAAGACTGAGCGGTAAAGTCCGCGTAAACAAAACTCTATGTATGTGTTTTGTTTCTACTCGTCAATGGGCATGTGTTATAAATGATTATTCTATTGTTTTGTTGGTATCATGAGAAGTGTCATGAACCTATTTTGGGTCATATATGTTTTTTGTTGAGTTGTCCACTCAATATTGTTGAAGTATGTGTTATGTTGGTAAAATAAATATATCTACTCGTCAATGACCATGTGTTATAAATGGTTATTTTTGTAGTCGTGTTGGTATCATGAGAAGTGTCATGTACCTCTTTTATGTAATATATGTTGTTTTTGATAAAATAAATGTATCTATCTGTCAATGTTGAATTCAAATGGTTGATAGCAAGCAGATATAACTATCAAACACCTAAAAATAAGAACAAAATGCAAGATGATAGTAAGAGGAATAATGGAAAAAAATAGGCTCACCAAAATGTAATAAAATTTTAAACTTTAGTGTAAGATTTAAATTAAATTTGCATAAATATAATGAAATGGGTTGATAAGAAGTTGCTAATGATGCAAGGTAAGCTATAAATTTTAGAGTAACTACAAATTATTGATAGTGATATAGTAAAAAGAAATAATATAAAATTTAATATGTGAATAAGTTAAGTGAAATGTAAATATGAAAATAGAAAGATACCACAAAGTACTAAAATGAAAAATGGAGTGAATGTACTATAATATTCAAAAGATAATAATTAAAAAATACCTAAAAAATACAAATAAGATTTATGGATGTCACAACCAAAAAAAAATTCATTGGATGTTTGATTCCTACAAAGTAGTCCCATGTGCAACCTATGTTTGAGATATATTAGAATATGTTTTTTCTTGGGAGATTACATTCATGTCAATTCCTTAATAGTAGTCTTTCAACTTCCCACACAAGTAGTTGAGGAAGATTATAGAGTTTGTTTGCTTAGTCTATATATGTCTAGGACTAAGGCCTATCTACATGTATGTATACAAACTTGTTCTTAGCCTAATTATATCTATACTCAACAAATAAAGTTCTATGAATAATAATGTGTAAATATGAAAAAATATTAATTAAAATCCTAAGAATCTAATTACTATTATATAAAGGTGTAGAAAAGGAAAAAGATAGACAATAAGATATACAATTCTAATGTAAAACAAATTACAATCAAAGTAATAAATTATATAGAGAAGAAAGCTTATTACTCTCATAGAGATGAAAGAGAAAATGATAATCTTGAGATGTGTGATATAGATTGAGTAATATAGATGATTTTATAAATAATTACTAAACAAAAGATTAAAAAATTGATATTACCACATTCAAAATCTCAAAGCTAAAGCTTTGTATGAATTGGAACTGCTTGCCATTTAGATGAGAATGTTGAATTAGGAAATATAAGGGGGTGAATGCTACTAAGGTCATAGAGTCCCATTGTAGACGAGTCTTGATAAGTTTACATGTGAGTTACAATATGTACACAAGGGGTCTAAGTAGGATTTAAACCCCAAAAAAAGATGTGCATGGAATTTGGCATGGATCTATGACATGAATGAAAAATGGGGTTTCCTTGGTTCATGAAACAAGTATGGTAAGGAAAAATTTAATAATTACAACTTCAGTTGTACTCATGGGTTGAGATAAATGATGTTTGAGTTTCTTATTGAAATATTATGCATTCAACATTAAACATTTTGGTTTGTATTAAATAATGGGAGCCATCTAGGGTTCACAATAGCCATTTTAATTGTTATATCACAAAGAACCAATTTGAGCCACTAGATTGGCATAGGAACTTGGGATGACACTAAGGAATATGAATGGGGATGTCAAAGATATATACAAATGAGGCATTGTAATTGTGTATAAGATCATGAAATTATAAAATATTTGTGCATGAGCTTGCTAAGGATTTTCATTATGTACACTAGTGTTTGCTAAGGGTATGTGCAAGATCATCATGGAAAAAACAGGCCCTTAAGTGGCAAAAAATTCAGAAAAATTAGAATTAGGCAACTTGACATAAAAATTTGAATAAGTTATCTATATTATTTAAAGAATATGTAAGAATATAATTTGTAGAAAATTGAATGTAGTTTCTAAATTACTAGGTTTACTTACAAAGAAAAAATCTATTCGGTGAAAATTTGAAATTTCAATAGAGTAGTACATAAATTTCAAGGAAAAAATAAGAAGTAGGTGTCTGTCTGACCACCATAACCACATTAAAATGATAATATTTTTTTATAATATTTTAGATATAAGTAGAGGACTCATGTCCCAATTTGATGCATATTTTTTTGTAATTTTTTTCCAAGTAAATAATTAACTATAAAAAATTTATGACAACTTCTAAATAACATAAAGACTTGTATGTCTGACCACCTTAAAACTTGGTCAAAACTTCATGAAATTCAATTTTTTCTTTTTTAATCTTATAGCATGCAAAGCATAGAATGTGACACATATTTTGGATTCAAAAAATATGATACCATTTGAAAGCTATAGATGTTTTTCAATGAACCTAAAAATCAAGACTTTAGTCGTAATTCAATAGAAAATGAATAATAATTATTTATTAAATTGAAAGTAAAGCATAATTTATATTGGTGGAAATCTGAGAATCTCCTTTAAAAATCCTTTTCATTTCATCAATTGTGGGTAAAAAAAGTCGTCAGCCACATACCCATCATATTGCCACTTTTTGGCCCATCATGATCCTTCACATACCCCTAAGGCATTGTTGGAGCAAGGCTTGAAGGGCTTAGTGTTAAAGTGGTGAGTTCCAGATTTGGACTATGATTTCTATATAGATAATTGAGGAAATCATTTTGGGACAGTAATGCTAATTTGTAAGGTGATTTGAGAATTATTAGCAAAGCTTGACTCAAGGGTCTATGTGGGATCATAGGGGTCCAAAAAGTGGCGATATGAAAAAAAGATGTACATCATTTTATGAAGCCCAACCCTAGGTGTAATAGTTAGTACCCATTATGATCCATTGGTAAGATCGATTAGTATAGATAGGAAGGTTAAATTGATGCATTGCATAATTCTAGTTAGATAAGTATTTTGTTTTAGAGGTCATAAATGGTTTTACATATGATGAATGTGAGGGAGATTTGTGTGTAGGATGTGAATCACTTAATGAAGCCAATAAAAAATAATTAATTTATATTACATATTTGTGAATGGGTAAAATATAGGTATAATATTAAAATGGTATGAGTTTAAATGATGCCTTTGGAGAATGAATTTAATTTTATAATTACAATGGAAGGTAATGTCTAGTAGTTGTACAAGATGGTTGTTCTCTCATAAAAGTAGTCAAGGTGTGTAAACTTCCATTCAAAATTACTATACACTATTTATCTTCATAAATACAAAGGTACATGATATCATAATACACCTAAAATGGAACCATTAATTGCTTGTTGTTGTATCATGGAAGAAATTCCACCTTACAATAGTTATCTTCCTTATGGTTGTGTACTCTTGTAGATAGAATTGAAAAGTGAATGAGCATCACATTTGTCACTCCTTTAGACTTTTTTGGGAAATATTTTATTGTACCTCAAGCTAGACCAAGGCCAACCTCAATTGAGTTTCAGTAATCATAAAGTAAATGTTGATAGAGGCCTAGATAAATAGTCACCTTCAATACAATCTCTTATCTTGATTGCCATTCATATGGATGATACATTCTAGTATTATAATTTTCATGTAGCAAATATACTAATTGTGGTTACTTGACCTAGTATGGATAAAGAGACTTAATTTACAATTGATAGATGATTATGAATTGATGGGATTTTTTTAATTTGAATAACCATAGTTATGTTAGTTTAGGTAACTTTGACACAACTTGCTAAAATGTAAATGATGAAGGTTAGTATGATAATTATTTTTGAAACATTATTGTAGTGCACAAAGTTAAGTTTGAATGTAAATAATCACGTTTTATTCAATCATTAGAATCATATTTGTTTCTGACAATGAGTGGCAAGGAATCAACATGTTAAATTTTAAGATCAAATTACAACCATCTATTTTATGCAAGCCAAAGAAACTATTATCCAACATATGCAAACCAAAGCGAGTTGAGGTAAGTAAATTTAGTTGTCATGAAATGGATAATATTTTTTATATATCATTTATATATATATATATATATATATATATATATATTAATTACTTCATGACATACTGACAATGGGAAAAAGTGTGCAAATATGTAAATAGCTAATGGTGGAATGTGAGGATCACTAAGATCCCAACTACCCTACATCACATTATGAAGTGATGTGTTTATTGTGGTGGTAGCCCCTAGTCAAATGTTAGTATGTAGTGTGAGTCAATATTTAAAGTGTCCTTCATTATATTGAATCGTAAATTAAGAGGAAGTTGTGGAAAATATGTTTGAAGTCTTAAAATTCTGGGTAGATATGGAAACCCATAGGAAAGTCTTTAAGCCAAATTTCAAGAATAAGAAAAGCGCGAATTAATGTTGTGTTGGGAATTTTGAAACCCCAACATAAGTACTTAGGGTTAGGGCACCTTAAGAGGGGAAAAAAAGGTGGTTGGGGGCTGGATAATGCCTGGGCTGGTTGCTTTGGAAGAAAAAAAAGAGGAATGGGAGAGGAAGGTAGTCCATGGATCTCATGGTAGCCTGTTGTCCTAAGAGGTAATTTTTCTATGTGAAAAAATTCCTTTGGTTTTATGCTCTCTTGTGTGTAAGTAAACTAGTCTTGGGGTTCCTTGTTTAAGTATGAAATTCTTCCTTGGGGTTTTGGTTAATCCTCTTGGCTTAGGGGAAAGGTGAGAGCCTACATGGCTTTATGACCCATTAAGGTTAGGTGGAGAGAATTCTCCTCCATTGGCTATTTGGTTGGTAGAAAAAAGATAACTAAAAAATTTCTCCATCTACATTGTTTATGGCTATGTGTTTCAAATTTTGTGTAAATGAAATGGGTATTATTATTCTATGTAAAGATAAATCTCAATTGTGAGAGAATATTGAAGTATTGTGAATGTTTGTACTATAATACTAAATACAGTATTAAGAAAAGCATGAATATATCTTCTTTCTATTCTAAATAAATACTAATAAAGACAAAATAAGTGTGCATTTTTATTTCAATGTTATTTATTTACCTTTCATGGTGAGAAATATCAAGAAGGCCAATGCAAAGAAAATAAGAATAAGTTGTTAAATTCATGCTTTTAATCTCTTGTATGCTATGTACAATGTTTGCTTCAATACAAATATAGTAAAATAGTTACATAGAACCAAAGGAAGCATGATAAGTGTATTTCATGAAAAGGGTCCTTTGTCTTACATAGGTCACTACAGGCTTACTTTCTAAGATCTCCATCTTGCCATGCATTTTCAAGCTACCTAAAAAAGGGCTTCATTTCTCATTCTTACTTGTTATCCTTGCATATCTTGGTTAAAACACCCATGTAAAGAATAGAAATAAATAATATTTTACTAATGTATTATCAGAATAAAGATAATACATACAAAAATGTATATAGGTGAGATGTCCTAGTATCTGTCAGGGCTATGTTCATGCAACCAATGAATTCAAACCGTATCTCGAATTGACAAAAACATTTATGGGTTTTATTCACTCACGAGTTAATAGATTATAGCTATTGTTTTGGCTTATGGGAAATTAAGTTGAATGTGAGAGCATTTGATATGCAGGTAAGGGTAAAAAATTCACCTTTTAGAGGTGTCATCCAATCGTAGCCACTGAAAATCTTGATTGATTCTCACTATAACCATCAAAAAATATTTTTAAAATGCCTAATTGTGTCACTATTAGGGTGCAATTATAACAATTTTATCATTCAAATACGGTTAAAAGTGAATGGGTCTAATTCATGGGTTAACGTTGGAGGTTTATGTTAGCACCCATAATAGTCCACACCTACACATTAAACACCAAATATTAATATCAAAAACCACCATGCATTCACTCCATTTAGTAATAAGATTGTGTCTGATGTTGGTTTATTTCCCACGGTTTTGGAGGGTAAAAAGATCATTTTATCATTTCACCATGTGCTGGAAGCTTCTCGATGGCGATGGTGTCTGATCTCCATGGGTTGAGGTAACAATGTACATCATTCTCCTTCCAAAATGAAAACAATGGTACTCGTGAATCTTTTTATTCAACATTTTTGTGGACCCATGAAGGGTTTCTTCACTGATTGAATAATGATTACTACTTGTTTTTACCTAGAAAATCATTCCTTTTCAAGTCCTTTTCACCATGTGTTGTTTGACATTTTTGAGTCTAACGGTGAATTCTTTCCCATGGTTGTTTAGGGGTAAAATGTTTATATCCTACTCTCCATTTTACTGTGCACTCACGGTCTGGAAAATCCTCCACAGTTTCATGATTTTGTCTAATAAAATGATGAGCGATCTCGAGGGTTTGACCACATGTCTGCATAAAATAGTGTATTTTGCTACTTCAACCTTTTTCTTAATAACCCATGTGAATATGAGCTTAAATCAGCAAACCCGTGATGCTTTTGGCATATGTATGCAAATCCATGTGTTTTTTGTTGTGTATCCAAAAACCTTGCTTGGTTTTTTTGAAATATGTGTGCTTAAGGAATTAATCTAATGAAACCCTTGCTTGGTTTTTTCGGCATATATCTAAAAACCCATTTTTGTATTCGTGTGACTAGGGAATAAATATCATGAAACCCTTGCTTACATTTTTGTGCATATTTCTGAAAACCCAAGTTTGTAATTGTTTTATCTTGATTAAAATTTCTATCGTATGGTTGTCGAATACAACAAAGTTTCATTCATTTAATGTAAAATGTGTTAGTAATTATTGTTAAATGTTTTACCTATGTTGAAATCTCAATATACTTTGTATGATATATTCTTTACTTCACAACTTACATTTGCATGAACTATGCATTGGGTAGGTACAAGAAGTTGGGTCCACAAAATGTTCAAAAAGTGGAAGTTTTTTTCTTGATTTAAAAAAAAAATTATTGTTAGACTTAAAATTTGAAGCACTTACACATTGAATCTTGAAAAAGTTCAGTAATGTGAAATTTAGTATTTTGAGTCTTGTTTTCAGATATGTAATTTATTTTAATACCAAGATGTTACAAAATAATTTTTAATATGCATGTATAAAAACCTTTTTAAAAGTCACTTTTTTAGGACCATACTTTGCATGTGTATGGACACAATAATTTGACATAAATAAAAGTATTTTTATAATTCCTTTTGGGGAAAGATGTATATTATAATTAATATTTATGAGGATATTTTTTTATAATTTTGGTCATAATAATTATTTATTTGTTATTTTTTTATTGGCCCTAGTTTTTTGTTTTCAAAACCCTTGTGTACAGACACCATAACTTGACCTAAACTTGTCATTTTTTCAATTTACTTTTTTTCTTTGTGTAAAGAATTGTTTATAGATTGATGCCATATAACTTTTATAACAAGAAAGTTAACAAATTAAAATTTATTAAAACAATACGAAAACGTAAAAATTTGAGTTTATGACCTATTTCCTCTTAAATTAATTAAAAAATAGAAAAAATAATCAAATTATTTAAAAAATTACATATTAAAAAACTAGATATTGTCATATATAATGGGTTTTAATTTCATAAAATATTTTTTTTTAAAGTCTCATTAGCTATATTGCCAAAGTTAGTTTTTTCTCTTGAAATTACCATGACCTTGTACTTTCAAGTCAAAGCCTTTAGTGTTGGGTTACCATGCATTTTTTGAGCCTAAATCCAAATGAAAAACATGTCTTGTGAGTCTCAAGCCTTTTTAAACAAGTACCCACTTCAAACTAGGTACCTATTTTAAAAAATGAATGGGTATTTGTTTTAAAGCTGAAAATGGCACTTCCCCTAAATGTGGACCAAACTTCTTACACTACAACCATTCTAGATTCTACTTATAGTTATTTTCATGAGTTGTGCATTTAATAGTTATATTTATGCAATGTCATTTTATTTGGTATAAGTAAATGAGGGTCTTTTTGGTAACGGATTATTCTTTACAAACCCCATTTAAAAATTCAATAATTTGTTTGTTCATTTTCTATTTTTGATTATTTCTCAAGGTTTATATTTTTCATTAACTTTTACCACCTTGACTACTACCTAATAGATGATCATACCATATGTCTGTAGAAAATAATGTATTTATCTGCTTGGGCCATTTTCTTAATAACCGATGTGTATTTGTATGCATTCATATAATTGTATTCATAATGTCTCAAGATTGTGTTACCAACTGAATACAATAGAATACATCTTAATTTTGGAGCTACTCTTGATATGTATCTATATGTATCTATATATATACATCTTAAATTTAGAGCTCAAAAATGTTTGGTTTGCTGCCAATATTGGGATTGGTATAGAGATGTTTGTGTAGTGCCGAAAATATTCATTGTTCACATTTTCACACTTAATCTGTAATGCCCTGCCAAGTAACCCTAAAGGAAGTTGTAATTAACGACATAAGCGAACCAATTTTTTTTTTAATTAAAGTATAATTAACATACACACTCACTTACTAATTAACAACAACCTCTAAGGCTACAAGGTTGGGATTACTTAAACGCACACATACATCAACATATAACCATAGCATTTAATGACATTAAGAAATTAGAATATAAACAACATAAAGATACAACATAACATAATGAGATATACATCCAAGATACAATTCCATTAACTCAATCAAATGATTACATCACTCATTCCTAGAATGAGGCAATATTACAAAAGTGTTACAATTACACAAATCCACCTCGTAAATACAAGAGGGGTAAAATAACTTATTACAAATTGAAACAATACAATGCTTGAATTAAAACAAGAACTGTGAGCTATCCAACTGGATGTCTCACCACCAAGTACTGAAGATAAAGGGGGACCCAACGGTGTATGGTGCATGTTCCACCCAACCAAGTGGTACCCAAAGGCCCACCCCCCATGTTAGGAGATACTAACAATGTAACATGGACAATCTCTACAACCTCTAACCATACGTTGACTCATACTGACTCATACTGACATAACTAAACAAATGAACAACACAAGTATAACTCTTACATCGCTGACATAGGTCACATTGCTTCTAGACATAAAATAGATCAATTATGTTTAGAGAACCATACACATAAAACAAATACCAATTGTTGTCCTAGATAGAGTGTCATCGCATAGCTCATAATGAGTTACCCTCAACAGATCTTTATAGGCTCTGGTAATCCTGGTGACCTCTACTGACCCTCGTCCCTCATACTTACTAATGCGGAATCAAATACCTCTTGTGTTGACAAGATAGATGACCTTTCCATTCTAGGCCTTCCCACTCACTCCAAGCCTAAACAAGAACTTGCGCCTATGAGTGAGGCTAGATCTTATCTTTTTAGTGTGAAGCACTCCCCAAATTTTAAGTAAATTTTTAGTTATCACTTGATTAAACTACTTCCAAAGGTTACCCAATCTTACCTCTTCCGGGCTCTGGCCCCTAATGGAAGCCACTCTTCTATTTGACAACACATAGACAAAACTAATCACCAAGGGAATCCCAAGTGCATACAAACTAGAAAATGCAATCACTCCAACTCTAGAAGGAAACAAATAATGAAACTCACTCCAAACACTTGGAGGCAATAAAACACATAAAACACTCCTTCCAAAGGAGGCACAAAACATCCCCGTTCATGGAAAACGAGTAAATCACTAATAAGGCACCATGCACTACCCAAGGGAAAAAAAAATGGTTGACATAATGAATTGACAACCCCCATCCTCTAGGATCCTCTGGAAGACTTACAATTTTGGACTAACACTTAACCCATTTCCCAAAATGCAACATGATGAAATAGCTACAAAAAGCATTCAAGTCATAATTCAAATCTAATGTTAGGATTTCCTAAATCCATCCTCAATCAATAGGTAACATTGACAAAGTCAAAGACACAATAACTGGGTTAACTCAAATGATCATATAACCCTATTTCCATTTTCGTTATAGGAAGTCTTAAACAATTTAAACTTACATCCCTTTACAAAATACGGAGAAAATAAAACATATAAGGCAATCACGAGGAAATTACTATTTTTGGATATTTTAAATCCATTTCCCTTTCATATTCTATTCACAATAATTTAACTTCTCTAATAGAAAATAAATAAATTAAAACGATTAATTGCCTCTTACATATAATCAACTCCTTAATTTACTTTTAAAAACAACATAAATCCATGCAAGTAAATCCTTTCAATTTTCTAACCAAATCCTATATTTCTTTCAATTTCCAACTGAACATAATGTCCACTTCATCTTATAGTTTACTCTTTCCAACTTTTATTGCATGCACCCAATTATTCACATTCATTAAATAAACATTCAAATATAAATATTCCTGCAATGTAATGTCACATATATTTTTATATATTTAATTATATATATCACTTTAAATATATATATATATTAAATATATATAATATCATTTATTACATAATAAATAAATTATTATAATCCTAATTAGTAAATTAAATATGACATATATATATATATATAATATATATATACAATATATATATATATCATATATTTTTATTAAATATTAACTAACCCCCTCATATCTTTTGTTTTGGCGGACGGATTGCAAAGTTCGATAAACCTTATTGAAAAACCCAATGGTATGCAAAGGGGTGCCAGACTGTACTAAGTACAGCCGGCCATAGTACCTTGGGCGTCATTCTATACTTGGTACAGTCGGCCACCCTAGGTAGGACGGAGAGGGCAGCGCTCCCTATGGACAGCACATCCCCCAAAGAGGTGGGCGCACTGCCCACAGGCAATGCTTTCCCCACCAAAATGCATGTGGGTGGTGGGGGTTGACCTCCCCACCAACCACCATAAAATTAAGATTTTATTTTATATATTTTTTTTAAACAAACTTACATATGAAATTTAATTTCGTTTAATTTTTTTTTTTTTTTTAAAAACACTTTTATGAATTTTTAATTTCATTTTCTCCTAGCATGTCGTACGAATGGCAATTTTTGCCAATAAAATAATTATATCCACAAAAATAGTAAATAAATAAATAAATTATATATATATATTATAGAATATATATACATATGTATGTATATATATAATATATATATATTTAAAATAACTTCAACTTAAATAGATAAATTGGGAAAATTTTCAAAAACATCCATCTACAGGAAGAATAATAAAATTTCCAGAGAACCCCCAAATTTTACAAAGGGTTTAAAACTAAATCTTTCAACCAAATTACTCAAATTCATACACTAATAAAAGAACAAGGTAACTAAGAAAAATCTAGATTCCTGTCTAGAAGCTTTCAACAAGCAAATCCTCTAGGTTTTTCCAGAGCAAAATACATAGAGGAATTAGAGAAAAAATTCATTTTTTTCTACAAAGGATTGAATTTTCTAAAACAAATCTAATCGTTGTTTTGCCACTAAGTTTGATTTAATGTTGAATCTATCAATTTTCTCAAATAAATTAAATCCTAACAGAGATTTCATAATTTCCCTAAAAGAAAACTTCATAGCAACTACAGAGGCTTTAAAAAAAATTCTTCCTCTAAACTCAAATCCTTTTCCTAAATGGATTTAACAAACAATTCTTTGAACAATAAAATTTCCAATGTAAATTATAAACAATTAAAATAACACAGAAGAGAACCTGAATCAAGAAGCTTCAGGCAAATAGAGAATTTGATGTCAAGCCTCCTCCAAAACTTCCACAACTTCTATCCAGCAATTCCAGTGACTCTAACCAAAGAAGTATCCAACAATCATAGCAAGAACACAAGAACAATTCCATTACAATCCTACAGCCAAGAATTTCAAAAAACCTTTGTGTCTTTCCCAAAAAAATTCTTCCCCCAAAAATATCTGCACACACCCGTGAAGAAGCTTTCCTCTTCCTTTCCAATTCCCAAATTCTCTCTGTGAATAAACTTTCAACAAACTCTTAATTAATTCAACTCCAACATGCTAGAAAAATTAAAATATCTTCTAACAACCAAATTTAATTTCTGTTTAATTTAATATTTCCAAATAATAATTTAATTGCAAAATGAAATTAACTACCACCAAATAAAATTAAATTCCAAAATGTAATTAAATTCTTTCTTTATATTAATTTTCTCAACATCACATTTAATTAATTAATTTAATTATTTAATAACTAAATTCAACCCCATGGATTAAATTTAATTAATTAAATAAATTTAATTTAATTTATTTAATTAATTTAAATAATAACTTCTATCAACAATGTATAATTTTAATTAAATAACTATCAACATAATTTAATGCAATAATTCTAAATATTTATTTCCAAATCAAGAATCCCTTTAGAATTAAATAATATTAAAACAAGGCAATCAACGACTCCACAAACATGACTGACGACACACTATGGCTAGGGTGTAGACTTGATGCAAGTTACCTACCCACTATCTTCCATTCAACTTAACCGTTGGATCGAAACGCTCAAACCTGTGAAACCAGGTGGAGTCGATGTCATGTACCTACAAACCTGAAAACAAAGTAACCAACATCATACATATATAAGCAACATAAAATACACACTGTGAAGAGGAAATCATGGAATCGTAGGGAGCTCGCAAGCGAGTGATGCGAACCCATCCCCTTCACCAATACACTCATCATACTAACATTTCCATCATAATCCAATAATCTCATATGCACTAACATGTTATATCAACTAACATCATTACACCAATTAAAACATGTAAAATAAAACATCAGATAAGATACACCACATCACATCAAATAATCTATTGCTCTATAAATAGCGATAAAAAACACACATGATAAAGTATGCAAAGTATCATAGTAGCTGAAACCAAAACAAAGCATAAAGGTTGTTTGAACAGGAAGCGAAATGGAGGGGTATTACATAATCTAGGAATGATTAATGATAAATTGGACTTGATATTGCCTTGATCTAGTGTTGTGATTTGTTTTACACATCCGCATTAGGTTGGGACCTTTTTGAGCTAAATAAACCTAACTTTTCCTTAATTTAGTGTTGTAAAGTGTATTTATTTACACCTTCACATTAAATTTAGGAGGCTTGTGAAGTAAATGGACCTAATCTAGTGTTGTAACATGTTGTACACATTCACATGGAATTTAGGGCCCTTTTAGGATAAATAAACCCAATTTTGCCTTAGTTTAATGTTGTAAAGTGTATTTATTTGCACTTTCACATCGAATTTTGGGCCATTTTGCATTTATAACCTTAATATAATATTTAATATGGCCCTAAGACCCTATATTGTGCACCTCAAGGCATATTTTAATCAAAATCATGATAATATCAACATATAAATTTAATTTATACACTCCCTGACACTTTAACAATCAAAATAGGCCTTTTGGGGCCCATACACCACCTTGGGCATATGAGTCCCATTTGGCCTATTTTTTAAGGTTTTGAGTAGGAAATTTGGGTTTTGAGTTCAAATTTTATGAATGTGGGCATGTGGGATCCAATTAATGGGATATTAGATGGATTGCCTATATAAATTGTAATACCCCTCCATTTTATCCTTTTGTTTGAACAGTGTTTTGCTCTTTTATGTTGTACATTCTATTAGTACCTTGACTATGGTACTCGGCTTCTATTTGATCGCTATCTATAAAGCAACATTAATGTTATCTTTTGATTCAATGGTATTTTAATATGATGTTATCTTTATGACATGTTTTTGATTAGCGTAAGTGGACATTCATATTAATGATGTTTTATGCTTTGGATTATATTAGTATGTTAGATTTTCCAATTAGTACTACTATATTGGTGAAGAGGACGGTATCGCATCACTTGCTTGCAAGCGCCCTATGATTCTGTGATTTCCTCTTCACGGTGTGCCTTATTTATGACATATTATTGCATATGAATATACTCTTTGTTTGCAAGTTGACAGGTATAGGACACCAACTCCACCTGGTTTCATAGGTTTGAGCATGTCCAATGCCCAATGGTATTTGATTGGGAGACAGTAGCTAGGTTTTCCATGCCAAGTCGTCACACTAGTCATAGTGTGTCGTCAGGTGTTAGTTGGGTTGTGTTGCTTTGAATATTGTTCCCTCTCTTCGATTCTTTAATTGCAATTTAGAAAAAGGTTAAAGTTTATGCTTGGGTAAGTTTAATTGTCAATTAACTTTATCTGGTTTATGTTGAAATGTGATTTAATTTATTAATTAATTTAATTTATTAATAAATAAATTTAATCTTTGATTAGATTTAGTTTATTGATAATTAAATTAACTGATTGGAAATAAATTAAGTTTTTTTTTCCATTTTGGAGTTAATAGAATTTTGTGTGAAATTGAGAATATTGAAAAGATGAAATTGAAAATAAAAGAAAATGTTTAAAAGTCAATTTAGAAAATTTGAAAAAAAAAAATTGAAAGAGGAAGATATTTGTTATTCTATTTTCAGAAATTTATGAGGGTTGGTGCATGATATTTTTTTGAAGAATTTCTTTATTATTCAATTTTTCTTCACAATTTTGGATCATGAAATTTTTTGAAAAGATTGAAATAGAAAGAGAAGGAATTGTTGGATTTTGTGGAACTGGATTTGGAAGCAAGGTTGGAAGCTAAGCATCATCTGGACCTCCTTAAATTCAAAATACCAGGTTCATTTCTTTAGTTATAATTGTTTGTAAATATATTTATAAATGTTTTGTGTTTGGAATGCATGATGGAAAATTCAAAACCAGATCTAAGTTGAAAACTTCATGTTAAATTTGGTATCAAATTTTAAACCCATGTTGGATATGAATTTTGTTTTCAAAAACCCTATTTTGAAATAAACTTCTCAATATGTTGAAAATGATTCTACCCAGAATTTTTTACCCAATTAATTTTATGATTTGATCATATTTGCAAAAAGAAAATTTATATAATATATGTTTATATGGGTATATATATATACATTGAAGAATATATATACATATATATATATATATATGCATATAAACTTTATGTTAAAGATATTGTGTTGAAAACCGGAATAAAATGGGCAGATTTATTTTTTATTTTTTTTAAAATCCGCAGTAAAAGGAATTTACCTTTTTTTTAGGGGTTTCAAATAATATATAAAAAAAATTATTATTTTGGGGGAGGTCATTGGGGGCTTATCCCCACCACGCCCCCCATGGGAGGCGAGTGGGGGGGAGCCGCGCCCAGCGCGCTCCCCTCTACCATCCACAACCGCGCCCATAAGGGACAATTGTGTTAACACACAGTCGCCCCCATTAATGGGGGTCGACTGTGTGTAAACATAGCCGCCCATGGTGTATGGCGCGTGCAGATCGAGGTCGCAGGTGGGACCTTATTTGCTTTACTTTTTCTTCTTTTTTTTGTCATTTATATTAATATTAATACTTTAATATTATATATTTATAATATAAAATATTAATAGATATGTGTAATACATATAATATATATTAATATTTATTATTATAATATATAATATTGTAATATTAAAATAATATAATATATATTTATTATTATAAAATATAATATTATAATATTAATATAATAATATTAATATTTAATATAATATTTTATAATATTAAAGTATTATGATATAAATAATTATATATGTGTATTATTTGATATACACGTATATGGAGGAATTGTTTTTGGTAATTGGATTATAATTTTAAATTTTCCACCATGGCATATTGTAAAAATATCAATTTAAATCGATGATTATGTTTTAAATGTACATGTGAGAATTAGAATATGTAGCTTTTAGAATAATTATCAGTTGAAATTTTGAATGCATTTTTGAAAGGTTAAACTTAGAATTGACAAGAAATGTGTTTAGCATTGTAATTATTTAATAATTTATTTTGCAATATGCCTATTGTAATTTTTAAACGTTATATTCGGAAATGTAGAAAGATAAATGATTACTTGTTACCACTGAAACAATTAGTGAAATTAAACATTTGATTTGGATTTTATCTTTCATTTTAAAGAGATGATATTTAATTTAGTTTTCTTAAGGCTATTAAGTACTGAATGCAAATGAAAGATGTGGATTTAAGAAATCCGAAGTAGATTTAATTCTGATTAAGTTGCTTGTTTAAAAGTAATCTCTTATGTTATCGCATTGGGGAAAACTAGTCAGAAGGGTTGTTAAGTCTTCCAGATGGGGATCTTATATTATGTGGGTTGTGGTGTCATATTTTTAACCTATTTTGTATCCCTTGGGTAGTGCATGGGAAGTTATCAGTTATTTACCCGATTTCCATGAATGGGGATGTTTTGTGCCTCCTTGGATTAGGAGTGGATTATGTGAGTTTTGTCTCCTTGTAAGGAGTGACTTTGATATTTTGTTACCTCCAATGTTTGGAGAGGGTGTTGACTTATGTCACCTCCTGAGAAAGGAGTGGTCGTGCTATCTTGTTTGATGCACTTTGGTACCCTTTGGGGGATTGGTTGGTATGTGTGTTTTCAAGTAGAAGAGTGGCTTTCCTTAGGGGCCAGAGCCTGTAGGAGGTAAGATTGGGTAACCTTCAAAAGTAGTTAATAAAGTGATAACTAAATTAATGTACTTAGAGGTTAGATGGTACTTCACGCTAATCAAGATAAGTTTTGTCCTCACTCATGTTCACAAGTGCTTGTTTAGACTTGGGGTGAGTGGGAAGGCCTGAAATGGCAAGGTTATCTATCTAGTCTTTATGACAAACCTATTTGATCCTGCATTAGTAAGTATGAGGGTCGGGGATCGATTGAGGCCACCAGGTTAACCGGAGCCTATGAAGATCTGCAGTGGGTAACTCATGACGAGCTATGTGATGACACTTTGTCTAGGACAACAATTGGTATTTATTTCTGTGTGTATGGTTTTCTTAACATACTTGATCTACTATTTATCTAGAAGCATTGTGACCTTGATTGAGTTGTACTTGCGTTGTACTTATGTGGTACATGTAATTGGTTGCTTCAGTTTGGTTCAGTTTTGTGTTAGCCTGTGTCTAGAGGTAGATGGTCTTGGCTAGGATTCCTTGTTACTATCTCCTAGCATGGGGGGTGGGCTTTTGGGTTCCACTTGGTTGGGTGGCATGCACCTAAATCCATTGGGATTTCTTCATGTTCATGTGGATGAGACTTCCAATTGGAGAGCTCGTTGTATTCAGTTTCAGTTCTTGCTTTATTTCTTTTCAGTTATTCTTGTAATTCATTACCCCTCTTTGGTATTGAGGTGGAAAGTTGTAACTGTAACCTTTTTCATTGGACTTGCCTCATTCACAGAATGAGAGATGTAATTGTAATAATTAATTATGGATAAATTGAATTGAAAGTTATCTCTTTTGCTTTGATGTAATTCATCTTATTGGAATGCATGTGCTTAATTTATTAATTAATTAATTGACATGGTTTAAGTTCATGTTTTTTGTTGAGGTTCTATATAACCTATGTCTTGTAACCTTAGAGGTTGTTGGCAATGGGTAGTGAACTTGCATGTTAATTATTCTTAACAAAAAAAATTACCCTGTTTAAGTAGTTGTTTGCAACTTCCTCTAGGGTTACGTGGTGGGGCGTTACACATGGTATCAGAGCCTAGGTTTAAACATTGGGTACTCTGGGATTATGATGGACCCATTAAGCTTTTAGTTGTGTAGGATTTTAAGTGGTGTACCTTGCCTAATACCTTGAGGTGTCTATTCAGGACTATGCCTCCCAGACATGAAAGAGGTAGAGGGCATGGTCATGGCCATATAGGCAATCGTGGTAGGAGTCATCATGAATCTCCTCCTCATGTATCAGTTGTTCTAGATCAGGAAGAACATCAGGCATCTCAATATGCACCAGGGTTCAGGGATCTTCAGCAGGATCTAGTAGGGATTGAGGCAGTGCATAGAGCGCTTGAGGAGGCTTTGGCACTCCTTGGTCTGAGGCCGATTGAGGTTCAAGTTAACCCAGTTGTGAGAGAAGTTCCTCTGCAGTTTGAGTATCACATGAGGGACCTACTCCGAGCACATCCTCCATTATATGATGGATCAGGTACTGGTTTAGAGGCTGAGACCTAGCTTATAGACCTAGATAGGTGTTTTTCCATACATCCATATGGTAGTAACACCAAAGCTCATTACACTATCATGCAGCTAAGAGGGTTCGCATCCACATGGTGGAGGCTAGAGGAGAAAAAGCTCCATATTAAAATCCACTAAGTATCTTGGGAGATCTTCCTAGAGTAATTCAGGGCTTGGTTCTTATCTGAGCATTGGCATCAACGTCGAGGTGACGAGTTTCATGCCTTGCGCCCGATGGCCTTATCTATTGAGCAATATGAGAGACACTTTTATGAGCTCAAACAGTATGTAGGGATTGGGGATGACGAGAGTTTGTTGGTACACCATTTTGTTAGGGGCTTAAATGCTTGTCTCAGCGGTGGTGTGAGGGTTTTCAAACCCAAGACCATGGAAGTGGCAGTGGAGAAAGCACACCTTGTTGAGGAAAATCAGACCATGGCATTAGGAGGTCACATAGGTGTGCAAATTTGTAGAAGTCTAGCAGCAGGATCTAGTGCTCAAGGAGGTGCACCTTCTAGATCTTAGCAAGGACCATCTCAGAGTGGTCAGCAGCAGCAGAGTGCGCTTGGGAAGCATAAGGACTCTCAACCGAGTCAGGATGATGGTGGTTCTTCACCTAGGAGGAACAGGAACTGGTAATGCAACAAGCGTAATTGGCAAGAGCAGCCAGCCCAGAGTTCACAGTCTATGGCTGATTGGGGTAGTATGCAACAGTTGACTGCTCTAGTAGGAGATAGAGGGTTTCATCGTAACACAGGGTGTTACTCTTGCGGCCATCAGGGTCATCTTGCTAGGAATTTCCCACATCGAAACATTTTTGGTTTTGTTTAGGGCCTAGCAGTTTTAGAGCCGATAGTAGGGGATGCTGGTAGATCTCATCGAGCTTATGCTATGGTTGATAACCGTCAGCCTAGGTCATTTTTTAGATTTTTTATAGTTTTAAATACCCTTTTTCCAAAAACCTATTCCTACACAGAAACCTAGATCTGGGAATGATTTTCCCAGAATGGTGTATGAGTCCTAATAGGCCAAAATTTCAATATTTTCAAATTTTAAGAGCTTATTCCTACCTCCATGAGGCTTCTAGGTCTGTACTTTCGGGATATCATCTTTCTATTCTATTTTTCATGTATTTATAGGTCATCTAGATAAGGATTGCATCAAATTAGGGCTAACAATTATATCTTACATTGTATTTTTATTCCCAAGTCTTAACTTGGTGGTTAACCACTCATTAATCTCTAAACATAGTCTAGGATAGCCCTATTATTTGATCTCTTTCCTCTTTCTTCATTGAATTGAGATCTCTAGGGCATCCTTGAATGATATTAGGGGAAAAGTGTTGATCTATCTCCCAAACATAGAGAGACATTTTTCAACCAATCATTTTGGTGAACCTGCATTTGAACATCATAATTCTAATTTGGAGTGCATCATCATCCTAGATCTACCTTGCATTAACTTTGCATTAGGTTTTGCACTAGTTAATTTGCATCTAGGGTTTCAAAATCTTGCATTAGTGAAAATGCATATAGGTTACATTTTTCCATCTCCAATCATTGAAAATCATATAAAATCCACATTTTCATTTAGTCCAGACATCATCCAAACTAGAAATCATAGAAAATACTTCAAATTTTCTTGAAAATTGTGAAAAAACCTTAACTAGGACTCATTCACGCCTCTAGGAAAATCACTCCTCGTCTAGATTTTAAACTACCTTTTACAACATAAAGAACCTCATTTCGATGCTTCCTAAGCTTGTTGGTAATATATAGTAACAATCTAGAAAGTTTTGGTAACTTATGTTTTATGTAACTAGGAAAATCATCCATGTAGTGAAGTCATTTTTAAAGCATTTCAAAAATCATTTCAGTCTCAAAATTTTTAGATCCATAGGAAATTTATTTACATTTTAGAAACATTGCATAATTTAGATAGATTCCTTTCTAATGTGGGTAAAAGCACAAACCTGTGTCACACTTTCAGCCAAATAAATAGTTCTGAGTGAAAAAAATTCAGCCAGAAAGGTTTTGACTGAATAGGTTTCGGTTGAAACCATGTGGCATATACGTGGCACACAAGGTTTCAACCGAAACCAAAAAAATATTTTTTTCACTTTTCAACTTTGAAATTGGCCTTCAAATTGGCTTATTTGATGTGCAGGGTTACTATTAGAGCTCAAAGTGGTGAATCCAAATATATAATATTTTTAATATTTTGATTAGTTTTAATATATTTTATTTTTAAAATAATGCAAGTAGATTGTTAAAATTAAAAAAGAGGTTGATTAGAAATTAAAAAATAAATAGTAAAACATATTATAATTTTTTTAAAATTATATGGGGCAAAAGAGGAGATATTCTTCTTCAAAAGGGTTTTTTCTTTTTAAATGATTAAAAATTTGAAAATAGTTGATGACCCATGAAAATTGTTAAATTCTGACAAGTTTGAATTGAAGAAAATAATTTTGTGTTAGAAGATGTACTTATTGAGAGTCATGAGAATATTGTTCCTCCCTTCCCTAATCCTCCTACCATTTGGAAAGATCTATTTGGTAAGCATGAAAATCATAGTTCTCCTTCTCTCGATGCCTCCTTTATTTTTGATGCAACTACTTTACAAAACCTAATCATTGAATGTGGTGAGCATCTTGTTTGTTACTCCCCTAAAAGATCTCCTACTAGGGTAGAAGTTATGGCACAAGAGAATAAGACCCTCGAAAACAAGAATAAAATCATGAACAGTCATGATGATCACATTTGTTCTTCTCCTAGTACCTCTATTGCTAAAGAAGATACTTTGATGTTTGGAAATGCAATCGATGAAAGTCATGAAAATATTAGTTGCCTCTCTTCCCCTAGGGAAAATATTATTGAACAAGAAAATTCCATTATTGACAACAAGATAATCAAACCATTAATAATTCCCTTACTTGTGATGAAGTCATTTTAGAAGAACAAAACTTTGAACATCATGAAGATATAGCTTGTAGTTCTTCTAAAAAATCTCCTCCTAGGGAGGATATCATGGTGCAAAAAAATAATAACATTGATAGTAGTGATATAGTTTCCCTAAATGAAGATGATGAAGTAACATTAGAATCCCCTTCACTAAGGGATGTTAATGTTATTAAGCCTTAACTCATCCTTTACCCATGTTCACACAAACCTCCAACTCAAAATAAACCTGAACTTATCCTTTTCCCACCTAAGAATAATGTTTTATAGCAACTGAGTCATAATATAGTTAATCATACATATAACACTAGAAAAATTTTGCAACCAATAAAACACCTTCAACATCCCTCCCATTACCTAATCCTATATTACTAGGTCATGCTCATTTAGCTTCGCATAGTGGGAAGGAATGTGATCTTGTTGTAAAATTTAAGAATACTCCTACAAAGATATCCCTATGGCACCTAATTCAGAATTCACCTAATTATCACACTATGCTTTGAACAGTCTTGCAACAAGTTGTGGTCCCCTCTAGTGCAAACCTGAATGACATAGCAGCCATGAGTGAAGGAATAAATATTGATATTGTTTTCCACTGAAGTGAGATCCCTCCTTTGGAAGTGCAAAAACAAAATGTTTCTTTCATGATAATAGCTATACATAATAGGCTAGGAATAAAAATAACCCTTGTCAACAACAACTCTGATCTTAATGTGTGTAGTGTGTCCCTTTTGAATAAACTTGGTGTGGATAAATAAAAAAATCAACCCAACTCTTTATCTCTTAAGGTATTTTAAGATTTAGGCAAACAACTACTCGATGTGATTACTTTACCTATTATAGTTGGAAAGGCTACCTTGCAAAATCGTATTCAAGTAATGCCTGATAATATTTCATATAACCTTCTCTTAGGGTGACCCTAGATTCATGAGAAGCATGTAGTTCCTTAAACTCTTCATCATAAAATGAAGTATGTCTACAACAACAAAGTGTACACACTTGAAGCAAACCTTTACCAAAATAGTTTTTTGAGCATTGAGAAATTCAAGGAAAATCCTTTGGAAATATTAACACCAACTACACAAGCAAAACCCATGCAACAGATGGACAAAGAAAAACATATTGAAGAAATCACGAAGCTATTAGAAGATGATTTAGGTTCCTTAGACTTTGAGCCAACATTCATGGGAGAATACAAGATCATAAACAAAGATTAAGACAAGGGAAAATAAAGAGCAGTATTGTCAAAACAAAATTTGGAAGACCCTTCAAAACCATCCACCTCAACTACTTTAGAAGAAAAGACAACATACATAACAAACTTTGATGAAACTGACTATCAACAACCTCCAAATCCTAAAGAAATGAAAAAGATTTATGAAAGAGGTTATGAACTTATGAAACAACTCAGATATAGTGTAAAAGGATGTGGTGCTAGAGAACAAGGTATTTTTGTCCTTATAGAGCCTCACCCACAATAGAAGAGTAGTGGTCTTGGTTATTGTCCCTCGAAAGAAATAAACAAGCCTTCCCTCAATATCAACACTCTAACAAAAGATTCTTCTAAGATGACTTTAATACTAGTGCATCCTAAACACATACACGCTAGTCATCCTGATTGTTATCCTTTGCAAGAAACAAAACAAACAAAGAAATCTTCACTTAATGTCAATGTCATCACACAAAACATTAATGATTTGAATTCATTAGATTTTAAACCCTCCTATAAGGGAGAGAACAAAATATCACAATCTAAAGAGTCTTACAAGTATGACATCCTATACTAAGAAAGAGACACATTTATCACAAAATAAAGGAACATCTTATACTATTTATCAAGAAGGTATCTTGTCGAGACTCCTCCAAGATTGTTTGATATCCCTTCCTTCAAGAACATGCAATAAATTTAACTACAAGAGTTCATTTTGTGCATATAATAGAATTCATGGTCATGCTACTAATGAATATGAGGCTCTAAGTAATAAAATTAAAGATCTTAAGGATCATGATGCTCTTCCTTGTGTCAAATAACCTAGTTCCTCTAATTGACACTTATTTTCATCGTATTCAGCTCACCCTTGTCCTATACTAAGTGGGGGAAAGGGGTTAGGTAGCTTATTCCTTGTATGTCAATTGCCATTGTCTCATTTGGATATTTGATCACCTTTCATGAATATATAAGAGAAAGCTTGGGATGTGGACGACATGCCTTAAGTTGACTCACATGTGAATAAACATTGGTTGGAAAGTGGTGGAATGTTTTCTAGCCTAGGTCATATAACACTACTCTTCTCCAATTTCCATTCAATAATACCCTAGGATCCTATATTGGATTGACTATCAACCCAAAGGTGAGTCAATTCACAAAAAGGAAGACCTAGGAGGAGTTATTTTAGGCTTTGAAGGGTTCACCACCATGCAAAAGCTTGGAAAAGACAATTTAACATTCAACTCACAAAAAACAGTAATGCAAGCCAAATGAATAATACAAATGAAAAAATCAAGCAACAACAAGTTAGGATGTGTGTACCTAGGAAGTTTGGAAATGTGATGAGGATTATAGAAATGAAAAAATGTTGTCAAAATACGCCAAGGTATGCGGGCCCAAAAAAGTATGAAAATGCAAAGGTATGCATTTTCCTACACTATATTTAGTCCCCACTTTAGTGAGAGGATGAAATTGCTTCAAACTCACACTAAAGTAGCCAACCACACAATCAAGAGGGGTTCAAATGTATAAATTCTAGTAAGATGGGATGACAATAACCAAGAGGGTGGCCAAGCCCCCAGGATCAAGATCCTATAACATACCGACATAGGCACAAAGGAACACACTTGTTGGTGATATATGAAGCCATAACTAGATCAAAAACATACACAATCAAAGATAGGAAAAAGGAAAAAGGAAAAAGAAAAAGAAAATGATATAGACCAAGCTTCAATTGGCCATCCAACACATTATGGACTAGGTCTAGGTTGTTTGTCGAAAAAGGTTTCCAAGTGGAACACACTGTCCACTATGCAAACAAAAGCACATGCTGACAAGGGCTAGTGAAGCTTGTTGTCTCCTAGGTGAGCTCCAAGAGGTCCATATCAGAGTCATACCCCCATGACTATGATAAGGAAAAAAAGAAAATACACGCTCACAAGGACTAGTGAAGCTAGTTGTTCACTAGATGAGCCCCAAAAAACCATATTAAAACCATACCTCCATGACTTTAATAAGGTAAAACATTCTCGCTCACAAGTGCTAGTGAAGCTAGTTGTTCACTAGTTGAGCCCCGGGAAACCATATCAAATCCATACCTCCATGAATTTAATAAGGTACAATAATTAAACACAAGAAGAAAGAGGGATGTTCAAAGGGATTTTTCTTAGTTCGTGTGAGGCCTTAATCTAAGGGGACATTGTTCCTAATGTCTCCAAGAGAGGACCAATCAAAGAATAAAAGATTCACAACTTAGGGAATGCAATATGATAAGATAGATCAAGCTCTTTAAGGACATTCCTCCCAATATCATCACAAAGAGAAAAACACATCACATGAAATAAGAAAATCACATCAAGGAACATGGAAAAATGCAACTAAAATCATGCAAAAATAATGCCAAGGTATGCCCCACTTTAAAGAAACTTTTAAACACCATGCTGTGAGAAATTACTTTAAAGTAGACAAAACATGAAAAAGGAAAACGAAAAGGAGTGCTGCCCCCCAGAAACATATAAGGGATCTATGGATTCAGGGTTAGTATCTATCTTTGTTGCAATGATATTAGAGATCTCGGAACTATCACCATTCCCCAAATACATATAGAACTAGAAGAATGAAACAAAGATATTGAAAATAAAGAAAAAACTCTTGGATCAACATGGAAGAGACATAGGGTGTCTCTATGCCTTACATCATCCCCAAAAGAAATAAACAAGACAAAAGTGCAAATGAAAGGTAGAAACCAATGAAAATGAAAGAGCTTATGACAAATATAATAATTTAGGTACAAATAGAGGAATGCACATAGAGAGGGAACACCAAACAGAACGTCATGGGGGATAACATTATGAACACATAATTACACAAAGGAAATAAATGAAAAGACTAGTAAGGCATAGATGAGTCAACCTAAAGTAGATCATTTACCTCCCAATCTCAGTTTGTATACACAAAAGGTAGACAACAAACCTAAGGTACAAGTACAAATTCATTACTAGGGCAAGGCTATCTACTTCTTGCCCCCACTAAGTGCAAGACAAGAATGATCCAAGGTAGGTGATGGGAAATATTATGTAATAGTGAGAATAGAATGTTCTACAACTATTCCATGACAAAGGGGTGGAAAAGGATATGGTATGCAATTACTTGATGGAAATCATTGCTATTGAAGTGAAAGTTTTTCAATACTAATTTAAATGCACAAAACTCATTAGTATTGTGTCCAAGAGTTCTATGGTATCGACAATGTGGAAAATTTCCATCTTTAGGATTTAGTATGACCCTGTCTTTAATTGGTGGTAATTTTATTAGTTCTTTGTTCAAAAGAAATTGTAGTTTCCTTTCACTTTCAGGTGGAAAACAAGGAAACATTAGTTTTTGTAGCTTGTAGGGCCTTTTGTGCTTGCTAGATTCACCAATTTCTTGAGTTGAATTTGAGGAGGAGGACCTAAGGTGATCCTATCATCCTTTTCATTGTTTGTTCTTTACGAAGAAGGACATTCATATCAGGAGGAGAATCTAAGATCGTCATACCATCACTACGAAGCCTTAGGTATTCTTTGGGAGCATTTATGTTGTAAGGGCTATCATGATATCCTAACCCCTTTGTGTTTTCATTAGTTGGTATTTTCTCTCAGAGTTGATTAATTTCAAGTTCAGTTGTATTACATCCTTGTTTACTCAAGATTGTGAATCCTTTTCCATATGTTTCTTCTAGATTGATTGGAGTGTTTGTTTCTTTGTTATCATAAATTGGTTTAGTGTCTGCTTGTTTAGAGGAACTAGGTTCACCTATTGTAGGGAGTGTAGGTTCAACTTTTGTTTCAGTTTTGGGATGTATGTAACCAAACATCTCAAGAGGTGGTATTGTAGGGAATCTTGGTTGTTACATTGATGGATAAAATTATGCATTTACATCAAGGTTGTTAAGAAAAATTTTTAGGAACATATTCATTTTGTCATCACCTTCTTCGATGATGTCAACATAATGAGGAGGACATGAATAGGATTTTATTGAGCATGAGTGTGTTCAATTTCATTAGGATCATTACCAAATTCATAACTTGACACATCTATCAAAGATTTCAAGGACATAAAAAAATTTTCAAAGCACATCTCCATGATGCAAGATTGAATAAATACACTTGAAATGAAAGAAATTGAAAGAACAACAATTCTGCAAACTATAATAGACAACTGAAAGTAACAGAAGCATAGAAAAGTAATGTCAAACCCTAAAAACTAAAAAGTCAAATTCAACAGGGACTAAGATGCTAGTAAGGGTGTCTTGGTCCTATTGGTGAAATTTTGAGGTTCCAAAAACTAGAACAAAATGTTGTAATGCCCCGTCGAGTAACCCTAAAGGAAGTTGTAACTAACGACTTAAGCAAACCAATTTTTTTTATTAAAGTGTAATTAACATATGCATTCACTTACTAATTAACAAAAACCTCTAAGGCTACAAGGTTTGGATTACTTAAACCCACTTAAACCCACACATACATCAACATAAACCATAGCATTAAATGATATTATGAAATAAGTATTAAATCAACATAAATATACATCATAACATAATGAGAGAAACATCCAAGATACAATTTCATAATCATTAACTTAATCAAATAGTTACACCACTCATTCCTAGAATGAGGTAAAAGTACAAATGTGTTACAATTATACAAATCCACCTCATAAACATTAGAGGGGTAAAATTACATATTACAAATCGAAATATTACAATGCTTGAATTAAGAGAAGAACCACGAGCTGTCCAACTGGATGTCTCACCACCAAGTACTAAAGATAAAGGGGGACCCAATGGTGTATGTTGCATGTTCCACCCAACCAAGTGGTACTTGAAGGCCCACTCCCCATGCTAGGAGATAGTAACAATTTAACATGGGCAATCTCTACAACCTCTAACCATAGGCTGACTCATACTGACTCATACTGACATAACCAAACAAATGAACTAAACAAGTACAACTCTCACATCACTGACATAGGTCACATTGCTTCTAGACATAAAATAGATCAAGTATGTTTAGAGAACCATACACATAAAATAAATACCAACTGTTGTCCTAGATAGAGTGTCATCGCACAACTCATAATGAGTTACCCTTAGCAAATCTTCATAGGCTCCGATAATCCTGGTGACCTATACCGACCCTCGGCCCTCATACTCACTAATGTGGAATCAAATACCTCTCGTATTGAAAAGATATATGACCTTGCCATTTCAGGCCTTCCCACTCACTCCAAGCCTAAACAAGAACTTGCGACAATGAGTGAGGCTAGAACTTATCTTTTTAGTGTGAAGTATTCCCCAAATTTTAAGTACATTATTTAGTTATCACTTGATTAAACTACTTACAAAGGTTACCCAGTCTTACCTCTTATGGACTTTGGCCCCTAATGGAAGCCACTCTTCTATTTGACAATTCACAAACATAACTAATCACCAAGGGAATCCCAAGTGCATACCAACTAGATAACATAACCACTCCATCTCTAGGAGGAAACAAATAAAAGAACTCACTCCAACAATTGGAGGCAACAAAACACATAATCCACTCCTTCCAAAGGAGGCACAAAACATCCTCGTTCATGGAAACCGGGTAATTCACTGATAAGGCACCATGCACTACCGAGGGGAAAAACAACTAGTTGACATAAAGAATTGACAACCCCCATCCTCTAAGATCCTCTGGAAGACTTACATCTTTGGACTAACACTTAACCCATTTCCCAAAATGCAACTTGATGAAAAAGTTACAAAAAGCATTCAAGTCATAATTCAAATCTAATATTAGGATTTCCTAAATCCATCATCAATTAGTGGATAACATTATGAAAAAAAATTACAAAGAATAAATTAATTTTGGATTCACTAAATCCATTTCCCTTTCATATTCAATTCACAGTAAAATAAAACTATTGCCTTAACAAAATAGTTGAAATAATCAAATAATTGCCTTTTATTTACAAATAAAAGAAGACTAGCTTATAAAACTAAATTGAATTCATTGTTTAGTTTAAAAACCAACATAAATCCTCTACTAATTAATTTCTACCATTTTCCAACTCAATACTATGCCCATCACATCTAATAGTTCACTCTTTCCAGCTTTTATCTCATGCACCGAATAATTCACAATCATTAAATATGCATTCTAACATAAATACTCCAACAATATAAACAACACATATATTTTCATATATTTAATTATATATATCAAATTTAAATATATATATATATATATATTAAATATATTAAATCATTTATTACATAATAAAATAATTATTTTAATCCAAATTTAATAAATTAAAATATGATATATATATATTATATATATACCATATATATATAATATATATATACAATATAAATAAATAACATATATTTTATTAAATTATAAACTATTAACAAAACCCTTTAAATTTATTTGTTTTGGCAGACGAAAACCAAGGTTCGCTAAACTGTGCTATTACAATAGTCAAAAGGCCTGCTCTAATGTATTTGGGGGAGGGGCGGCTGAGTAAACCCAACCGACCCTCTTCCCAAATACATTGGGTGGCAACGGCAACAGCTAAAGAGGGGTTTGTGGAGGGGGGTCTCCCTCCACACAGTCGCTCCCATATGGGGGCAGCGGTGGGGAGGAAGCTCCTCCCCATCCCCCTTTATTAATATAAAACCCTCGCTTAAAGGAATACAATGAATCAAAAATTTATGCGTTTTTAAAAAAAAACTCTTTACAATATTTGGAACTTTGTCCGCTATACGGACGATGATAATGGATTGAAATCCATATTTTATCAAAACAAACATGTATATATATGTACTATATATATATTTATAAAAATATATATAATATATATATATATATAAAAAAATGAATTTAACATTATGAATAAATTGGGGAAATTTTGTGAAAACATTCACCTACAGGTGAAATTATGCAATTTTTTCTGAAACCAAAAAAATATCACAGAGGAACTTACAATATACTTTTTAAAACAATACTTTCTCACAAACAAATATAAGCAAGGAGTACTAAATTCTTACAGAGGTTTTCAAAAAATTCCAAATATCTTATGGTTTTCTCCACCACAAAATATACAGAGGATCCAAAGAAGAATTCATTTTTTTTTAACAGAGAATTGAATTTTCTAAAAAAAATCTAATGTGGTTTTTCTTTTAAGATTTATTTAATGTTGAATCTATCAATTTTCTAAAATAAATTAAATCATAATCAGATGTTTCTTATTTCCCCAAAAAAAACTTCATGGCAACAACAAAAGCTTTTAAAATTTCCCTTTCTCTAAACTCAAATCCTTTTCCTAAATGGATTTAACAAAACAATTCATTGAACAATACCATTTGAAATGTAAATTATAAACAATAAATAAAACTAGAAGAGAACCTGAATCAAAAAGCTTCAGGCAATCAGATAATTTGATGTTGAGCATCTTCCAAAGCTTCCACAGCTTCTATCCAGCAATTCTAGTGATTCCAACCAAAGCAATATCCAACAACCACAACAAGAAAACAAGAAAAACTCCAATACAATCCTACAGCCAAGAATTCCAAAAAGCTCTATGTATTTTTCAATTTTCCCCCTTCCAAAAATATCTGTATCCCAAAAATATCCTCACACCCGTGAAGAAGCTTTCCTCTTCCTTTCCAATTCCCAAAATTCTCTTCATGAATAAACTTTCAACAAACTCTTAATTAATTCAACTCTCACATGCTAGCATAATTGAAATATCTTCTAACAACCAAATCTGATATTCATTTAATTTAATAATTCTAAATAATAATTTAATTCCAAATTGAAATTAATTACCACCAAATAAAATTAAATTCCAAAATGAATTACCACTAATTGAATTTTTAATTTCCAAATTAATTAAATTCCCCTTTTTCTTTTAATTTTCTCAACCTCACATTCAATTAATTAATTTAATTATTTAATAACTAAATTCAACCCATTGAATTAAATTTAATTAATTAAATAAATTTAATTTAATTAATTAATTTAAATATAAACTTCTATCCACAATGCATAATTTTAATTAAATAACTATCAGCATAATTTAATGCAATAATTCTAAATATTTATTTCCAAATCAAGAATCCCTTCAAAATTAAATAAGATTAAAACAAGGCAATCAACGACTCCACAAACACGACTGACGACACATTGTGGCTAGGGTCAGACTTGACACAAGTTACCTACTAGTATCTCCCGTTCAACTTAACTATTGGATTGAACCACTCAAACCTGTGAAACCAGGTGGAGTCGATGTTATGTACCTGCAAACCTAAAAACAAAGTAACCAACATCATATATATATAAGTAGCATAAAATACACACCGTGAAGAGGAAATCACGGAATCGTAGGGCGCTCACAAGCGAGTGATTTGATCCCATCCCCTTCACCAATACAATCATCATACTGACTCTTCCATAATAATCCAATAATCTCATATGCAATTAAACATGTTATATCTATTAACATCATTACACCAATTAAAGCATATACACTAAAGCATCAAATAAACCACATCACATCAAATCAAAATAGTTCGTCGCTCTATAAATAGTGATCAAATAACACACACATAATATAGTATCTAAATATTCAGAAACACAAATCAAAGCAAAACAAGGACACACTGTCCAGTCTAGAAAACAAAATGGAGGGGTGTTACAAATGCAATCAACTCAGATGAGATCATGAGGTAAAATCTTAGAGAGGGACTAAGATGCAAGGAAGGGAATTTTAGTCCCAGTAAAGGTTTTTTTTATAAAAACCAACAAAATCTAGGTTGCTTACAGTGTTCTCAAGTTCCCTACTCAAGGAACTGATGTTTAGAAATAGAGAAGTGTGCAAATGAATGCAAGAAAAAGTAACTAATGACAAGCAATTGAATACAAAGTTGAATGCATTTTTTTAAAATTTTGAATGTAATATAAATGTCCCTAAATGCAATTAGGATGATTAACAATGCACTTTTCAATTTTTCAATGAGATAAAATGATGTAAGAAAGGAAAAATACACCCTATATACATTTTCACTAATACAAATATGAGAAACCCCTAGATGCACTTTCACTAATGCAACATGTAATGAAAGAATGAATGTAACCTAAATCTAGGAATTTAATGAACTCCAAATTAGAAAATGAATGCTCAAAATGTTACGTTAACAAAATGAACATTGGTTGGAAAGTGGTGGAATGGTTTATGGCCTAGGTCATATAACACCACTCTTCTCCAATTAACATTCAATAATGCCCTAGGATCCAAAATTGGATTGACTATCAACCCAAAGGTGAATCAATTCATAACAAGGAAGACCTAGGAGGGGTTCTTTTAGGCTTCGAAGGGTTCACCACCAAGCAAAAGCTTGGAAAAGACAATTTAACATTCAACTCACAAAACCTAGTAATGCAAGCCAAATGAGGAATGAAAATGACAAAATTAAGCAACAAGAAGTTAGGATATGTGTACCTAGGAAGTCTAGAAATTTGATGAGGATTATGGAAATGCAAAAATGTTGTCAAAATATGTCAGGGAGGACTAAAACACCCTTAGTGTTGTCTTAGTCTTGTTGTTGTTTTTTGAGGGAAATGTGAAATCTTCAAATGTTGGAACATGATCTAAAATAATATCTGGAAATACCATTGGGAGGACTAAGACACCCTTATTGTTGTCTTAGTCCCATCTTGAATTTTTGAAATCTCTGAATGTGATCCTGAGGCTAAATGTCTGCACTTCCTTCTTCTCAGATCTTTGGTCCTGAAACTTCCAAATCTAGCTTGTAGGTGAGTTTTCGTGAAGATGACAACCTTGCTATGCAACTTTTCACTTCAAATGATCTTCAATTCTTCAACCTAAATCTATAAAGACAAACACACAAGAGAGGAAAAACTTGTTGATTTCTAGTAAATGGGAGTTTTCCTTGGTCAAGCCCCTTGTTGCTAATTAAACCTTAGAATGAAATAGAATAATGAAGGGAAATGATGAATGAACAAAGTGCTATGTTGCAACTCACCAAACTCTTGCTACAAAATCTGCAAACTTGTATGAAGTGGCTAGCTTGAATTTGGATCTTGAATAAAAGGAATGCTTGATAGATCTTGACTTGAATTGCTTACTTGAATCAAAACCCCACATCACAAATCTTATCTCAAAAACACACATGATGCAAGAATATCCTTTATATGATGCTTGAATCTTGATGATGACTCCAAATGCTTGATGAAATTCTCTTGAATGCTCCTATGGACTCCAATTTTTAATTAGGAATTATCTCACAAAAGTCTTAGATCACTTGATTGCTTGTTAGGAGAAAATGAGTGGAAGAACCTTGTATTTATACTTATACATGCTTAATATCCTAAATTACACCACAACATGCCGAATTATGAAATCATTAATTAAAGGAGGCTAAATCCTCCCAAGATTTGAAATTAAATCCCGAAGATAACTTGAGGGTGACTCAAATGTCCTAGGTGGCATCTTAGTCCTGTGGCTTGAAACTTGGGGCACAGACTCCAAAAAGGATCCCATTTTAGGTGCCTTTGAAATTAGGGTCCCAAGACCTTTGGGGGACAAGGATTCCATGGGTGGCATCTTAGTCCCGACCCAAAAATCAAGGACACACAACCAAAACAATTAAATTATCATTTATCCTTTGATGTTTGTTAGGACTAGCCATAAAAAGATGTAATTTATTAGGCTTATGGATGAAAAATAGGACCAATTAAAGCATAAATAAGGATAAATAAAGCAAGACAAGCCCAAACAAGTGTGAAAATGCAAAGCTATGAATTTTCCTATACTATAGTGATATAGTCATTCATGATGTAGTTCGATTCAGAAACATATGACTTGGCATAGAGCTTCCAGAATAAGCTCTCATGTCTTCTTCTACATTAAAGCAATTGCTCACAGAAATGGTGTAATGAACCGATTTAAAGTGGGGGCATACATTGACAATCATGTTTCATTGTGCAATTTATTTCTTCTTACAATGCGTCATTTAGTTTGATTTCCTTTGAGAGAGTGATATTTCTTTGACTTGTCCTCTCTTGGAGACATTAGACATGATGTTCCCTAGGAAGAGACCTTGCACAAATTAAGAAAAATCCCTTTAAATGCACTTTACAATATTTTTTATAATGCCACCTTGCATAGCACACTTTGCATTCTTATAGATCCATCTTTTTTGTTCATGAATTCCAAGCATACAAAGATTTTCATGCCTCATGAAGCTTAAAGTTCATTATTTGTTCATGAGCTCCAAAAATATGAAGTTTTGTTTTCCTCATGAAGCTCGAAGTTCATTATTTGTTCATGAGCTCCAAGCATACGATGTTTTTCTTGTCTCATGAAGCCTGAAGATCATTTTTCCATGGTTCCTTATCAAATTTATCATGAGGTATAACTTTTTTATGGTTGGACATGATGTAGATTCGAGGAATAACTTTCCCTTAGCCACTCACATGTGTGTGAGTGCATATTGGTAGTATGTGTCTCACCTTCTTGGATTACTCACCCAACAGATAGCCAAGGGATTTGTTTCCTTAGAGTAAGCATGCATTTTTTGGAAAAACAACTTAGATCTGATCCACATCATGTTGTACAAATGGTCGAGGCTTGATCCACCACTTTTTTATTTTTGTTTATTTTTATTTTTCCTTCTTTTAGTTATTGAACTTGTGTGTTTTTGTATCTTTTTTTACTGCATATCATACACCTTATGTGTGTCCCTTTGTGCTTATGTTGGTTTGATGTAGGCATTGGATAGGACAACTGGGAGGGGGGGTGAATCAGTTGTCATAGATTTTAACCTTAAATTCAATTACCAAAACTAACACATAAATTGATTTAGTGATTAACCATCAAGTGCTAATGCACAACCACAATAACACCAGATTTATGTGGAAAACCCAATGAGGTAAAAACCACGGTGAGGATTAACTCACACTATAGAGAATATCAAAACTAATTACAAAAGGTTTAGTGCCTAGAATAAGGCTCAGTGCCTAGAATAAGGACTCATTGTCTAGAATCACTGTCTACGAGGCTACAACCTGGATGGCTCACTACCACAAAGATACAAATAAGACAAAAAACACTTATGATAGAGAGACAACAATCCCAATGCAAAAAAGGATTCCACCACAATCACTGATCTAGTTGCATGAATGACAGAGTTCTCCTTCTACTCTCTACATCCAGAAACTTAGCATTAATCTTCTCACTGATAAACCACACACATTACTCACACACTTTCAGAATAGCATCAAGGTCACATCTCCTCTTTCACTTATCTTCCTTATTTTCTTATGTACACTTTTCATTGCTAGTGCATTCTATATTTATACCATCTCCAACTCTAAGAAGATACAAAGTCGTTCATCCAACTTTAAATTCAAATTAGGTCAACACCAAACATCTTGGAGTTGAATTAAAATGAGGGAAACCCAAAACACATGCTTCACAAAGACCCGTAATCGGTTAGCACCATACATCCCATGACATATTTCAATCAAAATCTTGACAATATCAACATATAAACTTAATTTACACACTGCTCGACACTTGAGCAATCAAAATAGGCCACGTGTGACCCATACACCACCTTGGGAATATTAGTCCGACCCATGTGGGACCCATATGCCATTGATGATGTGTGAGTCCCATTTGGCCTATTTTTAAGGTTTTGAGTGCAAAATTTGGGTTTTAAGTTTAAATTATATGAATGTTGGCCTATGGGATCCAATTAATGATATATTAGATGGATTTCCTATGTAAATGAGGTCTCAAATCATTATTTCATAATTAGGCATTCATCATATCAGGTCAAACACTCAAGAGTTAAGGATTTTGAGACTTTACAAGATCATCAAGAGAGTATTCAAGATCATTTTTAGGCATTCAAGGGTAGAATTCTCCATCAATTATTGTAATAATCCAAGATCCATAATCATATCAAGGTTATCAGGCATCAAACATGTTATTGAGCTAGTGTTGTGATGTAGTATTGAAGATCCAAGATCAAGCATTTTTCTACACCTATTTTTAAGATCATGATATACATCCTTCATAGCCATTTCATGTTGAGTTGTCAATTTGCAAGACATCATTTACCAGGCATCATTCAAGGTATCATTATTCATGTTTCATGTCCTTGTTTTATTGTTTCATCATTTGGTTTGACCAAATCAAACCCCTATTTCCTAACAATCAACATGTTTTCTATCTATCCTTGTACAATTGTAGATATATGTGTCTTGGAGAATGAAGGATAATTGAAGAATAGGTTACAAGATTGGAAAAAGTTTTAATCTTCACTAAAAGGTCATCTATAGATCCAAAATAAGGATTTTAGATTCGAAAACACAATAGAATAGAAAGAGAAAACAAAGAAGAAAAGATTCTGAATTTGAAGCTCCAAATAACCCTAACTAGACTCATACACTAGTCATGGCATATGAATCCTATTTTAGGTCATTTTTCATATTTTTATTGTTTCACATACCCTTTTTCCAGAAACGTGTTCCTACATAGAAACCCAAATCTAGGACTGATTCGCCCAGACTAGCATATGAGCCCCAGTAGGCCAAAATTTTAGGATTCTCAAATTTTCAAAGCTTATTCCTACCTACCCCCTTCATTTTTTTAGCTGCATACTTCTAAGATCTCATCTTGTTGTTTATTTTTTAATGCATTTATAGGTCATCTAGATAAGGATTGCATCAAATTAGGGTTAAGCATTATATCTTACATTGCATTTTTCTTTCCAAGTCTTAACTTGGTGGTGAAACCCTCATTAATCTCTAAACATACCCTAGTACAAACCTATTGTTATATCTCTTTCCTCTTTCTTCATTGGATTGATATCTCTATGGCATCCTTGAATGATATTAAGGGAAAAGTGTTGATCTATCTCCCAAACATAGAGATACATTTTTCAACCAATCAGTTAGTTGTTGAGATCTACATAGGGTTTAATGGACCTATCTCTAGGTTTAAATAATTATGAGTTGGAGTTCTTCATTGTTGTTATATGCTTCAAACTAGGTCTAAATTGTATTTTTGAGTTTGTTGAGTGTTAGAATAAGTCTGAAAATTTCTGTAATAATTTTTGAGTATTAAATCTAAAAGTTATCATTTGCAAGTATATCTATTTCATGTTATTTCCTGTACTTCTTGTTATTATCATTTCATGTATGCAAAACAATGATTGGAACTTGAAATAAACAATCAAACATCCTCAAACAAACACAATCAGAAAATCAGTAAACACAAACAAAAAAAATGAGGGGCATCAATTACATATATATTTGTAGTTGTAGTAGGGAATGTTGTCCTTTATATATTATTCCATCAATGTAATTCTTCTCATGATGTGTATGTTTCTGTTAGATTTGTAGTTCCTTATGGTGATATTAAATCTGAAAAACCTATTGAAGATACCATAGAAACTGCATGTTACCATTTTGATCTCTTTGGATAGAGCATTTTCTAGGAGATTTGTAAGTTTCAAGTCTGTTAGAGGATTTATTTGAGTTAAAATGATTAGGATATAGCATCATTATTGTGTGGAAATTTATATCCATTTCTATTTTGACTTCATAGATTGAAAGTTCATTCTCCTTCTTTGTAGCAGGGATTTGCTTGATTCTACCTTACACTAATTCAAGCTCTTAGGATTATTCTTAATTTCTGAAGTGCTCATATTTGCAACCTTTCATTTCTTACACTTTACACATCAACAATCGGAGGAACACATGCTAGTTTGTCTCCATCGATTGGTCAATTCTTTCCACATCTTACTCATGATTCTATAGTTCTTTTCACCATTAATGTGAAGCCCTTTGCTTGTCATCTTTTATGTGGTGGTAGGAAAAGGTATTTGTGTTGGATTAATTGATTATAGGGGTGATTTATTTCCCAAGGTAGGTCCCATGATTTTTGTGTTTCCATTTTTTCTTGTTAGCTACATGATAGATGGATTTCTTGTTTAATTACCATTATAAATTATTTGGAGGAAGTTTGTTTTATATGCTATCCAGAGGATCACAATATTAGTGAGACATTCTCAGCTCAATTCCTAGAGTGTGACAAATAGGAAATCATTGGAAAGGGAAGATGCTACCATGTGCTCTACTAAAACTTTTTCTTGCTATGTGAATTTGAATGTATGTGCATATTTTCAAAGAGGATCGTTAGGGGTGTTGGAAGGTGCTAAAATAGAATTGCATTGAATTAATGTTTTTTTTAGGATTAGGTATTTTTTAAGTTGTTGATTTTTTCCCAATCACCAAGTCCAAGTCAAATTTGGGTTTTCCAAGCTTTTGCTAAGTTTGAGCTTTTGAAATATGATAAAGATGGTAATTGCATTTTCTATTTTAGGGTGGCTTCTTCCATTCATGTGTTTTAGATGATAAATATGTCAACTACTAGAGCACAGATGACTAGCAATGTGATGAGCACACAATTATATTGAGAGGGGATATATATATATAATTATGTATATAATTATATATAATTATATACATATACATATATATGCATATATATACATGCATACATACATACATACATATATATATATATATATATGCATCGATACATGTAAAAATTGTAAATTGTGTATGAATGTGTTTATATATGTGAACTAAATATAGTACAAAACATCTTTTTTTTTGCTATTTCTCAGGGTTTATTTTTTGTTATTTCTCAGTGTTTGTATTTTTCATTTACTTCCTAAAAGGCTCCTTTATATTATGTGTCTCTTGATCATTCATCATATCAATATAATTGTGTAGAATAATCTATCAGACTCCTTTATATTCAAAATAAGTGTACACATTAGGTTGCATTTTCATTATACATGTGTGTGTGTATAATTTGGTTGTCCAATACAACACAATAGCATTCACGTACCGTGAAATGTGTTATTAATTGTTTTTTTATCTTGTCTTCCAATTCAAAGTATGTTAGAAGCTTGCAATTCAAGTTTTGTAAATTATATATTTTATTATATATTAAAAAATAGTCTATTGTTGATTTAATGTTTGAATTTCGCACTTCAAATTATAGCTCAAGTTTTATATATTGCATATATTTTATCATACTTCATATATATCATTTTTGTAATCTAGTAAATCTAATAGTGAAGTTGAAAAACTAGAAATTTTAATAACTTTGTAGCAATTGTTGTTTATAATGAAAAAATTAATATATAAAATAATTATTTTTATACTTTTATGTGTAAAGAACAATCTCTAAATATATTTTTATTATTTTGTATATATATCAAGAACAAAAATATACTCTATATATTTTTAAGTAAATCTAATAGAATTTTAGAATGAAAATAGAGTATTTGAAAATATGGCACAAAGCTTCCTTCAATGTTGATTAACGAAGTACAATATCACTGGAGGGTTTGTCAACTAAATTTTGGTAAAATACATTTAGACATATTGAAATAAATAAAATGTTTGTAGTTCATACTATTATCTTGAATATTTGTAAATTGGATTATGTAGTTTTTTTCATTTATATTTCAATCACATTAGATGATCTATCATCAGAAATATATATTAATCATATATAATCTTTCTACCAATGTTATTGGGATGACTCATTTAAAAAAAAATTACTAATATGTTAGTTTACTTTAACTAAGATGTACATACTCTTATTTTTGATCTTCTCAATATGAAATTATAAATTATAAATTATGAAAGTTGATTGATGATTGATGATTGTATGCTCCTCCAAGCTATGTGGGATTTTTGTATTACCAACACCAAAAATTTAAAAACATTGAAGCAACCTTTCCTTTGCATTAACTTAATTTAAAATTTATTTTCAGTTTGGTTCTTATTAACTCATTTATCATCACACAATCAACACATAGTTCCTTTGGTAGTTGGACTATATGTAGTGTTCACTATAGTTGAACTAAATTTATGGTCTTTTCTCAAGCCATCTACTTTGGAGAAGATTATATGAGTTTTGAACTAGATGCTTTATGATCCTTCTTACTTTTGTCATATTGATTTATGTTTCTAATATATTTCTATTACAAAAGGTGTGATTGTTGAAACCATTAAGGTCCTTATAATATGATATCATCCTTATCTAAAAGATGCTAGAATATATAGCTAGGTTAGTTACACAAGAATTAATGTAATCAATATTTAGGCTCTTTTTCCTTCTAAATAGGCCTTATAGGATTTTTTTTGCAAATGATATTATGTAGTGAAGTTTTTTAATGGTCTATGGAGCTCACGTTATGTATTGTGAGTTAGTGCACAAATGAATCACCTCTCACTTCTTTTTGATAAAAATGAAGATTTTTATTTTCTTCATTTTTTGGCAACAAAATTCACCAGTATGTCATAAAAGTGTATACTTATATGTATGTATACACACGTATATATAAATTTATGTATACACACACATATATAAAAATGTATACATATATGTATGTATGTATATCTATATATGTATGTATATATCTATCTATATGTATAAACATATGTATATATGTATGTATATATATGTATATATATGTATGTATACATATGTATATATAGATACATGTGTCTATATGTGTATGTGTGTATATAATTATTCTTAAGCTTTGAATAGTTCAATACCTTTGAAATGGTTAAGCTTTCATCTTCATATGTATGACCAAATATAAAGATATTTGTATACATACATACATATATTGTAATGCCCCACCACGTAACCCTAAAGGAAGTTTCAATTCACTACTTAAGTGTACTAGTTTTTTTTATGAAAGTGTATTTAACATACATGTTCACTTACAATTGAAAAAAACCTCTAAGGCTACATAATCAAGATTACTTAAACCCATAAATACATCATCATACAACCATAACATTTAATTACAATAAGAATTGAGTACTTAAATAAAATAGAGATACCTCATACATAAAGAGATATACAACCAAATTCCATATTCATTAACTTAATCAAAAGGTTACATCACTCATTCCTAGAATCGGGCAATAATACAAATGTGTTACAATATACATAAATCCACCTTGAATACAAATGAGGGATAAAATAACATGAGCCAAACTAAAATGAACACTAGAATCTGTGAGCTCTCCAACTGGATATCTTGCCATCAAGTACTAAAGATCAAAGGGGCACCCAACGGTGTATGGTGCATGTTCCACCCAACCAAGTGGTACCCTAAGGCCCACCCCCGTGCTAGGAGATAGTAACAACATAACATGGACAAACTCTACAACCTCTAATCACAGGTTGACTCATACTGACTCATACTGACACAACCAATCAAATGAACAATACAACCACAAGTACAACACAAGTACAATCATAAGTAAAACATAAGTACAACCCTAACATGGGTCACATTGCTTCCAGATATAAAATAGATCGAGTATGTTAAGAAAACCATACACATAAAACAAATACCAACGGTTGTCCTAGATAGAGTGTCATCGCACAGCTCGTCATGGGATCTCCTCTGGGAATATTCATAGGCTCTGACAATCTTGGTGAACTCAAATGAATCTTGACCCCCATACTCACTCATGAGGAATCAAATAGCTCTCATAGGGACAAGATAGATGATCTTGCCATTCCATGCGTTCCCACTCATCCCAAGCCTAAACGTGCACTTGTGTCTATGAGTGAGGCTAAATTATCTTGATTAGTGTGAAATACTACCTAATCTTCTAGGTACATTGTTTTAGTTATCACTTGATTAAACCACCTCTGAAGGTTATCTAGCTTACCTCTTTGGGCTCTGGCGCCTAACAGAAGCCACTCTTCTACTTGAAAACATACCAAACAAAACCAATCACCAAGGGAATCCCAAGTTCATATAACAAGATACAACCACTCAAACTCTAGGAGGCAACAAATAATAAAACTCATTCCAAACACTTGGAGACAACAAAACACATAATCCACTCCTTCCAAAGGAGGCACAAATCATTCTCGTTCATGGAAACCAGGTAAAACTCTAACTACACACCATGCACTACCCAAGGGAAATAAAAATGGTTGACATCACATTATGACAACCCCCATCCTCTAGGAATCCTTCTAAAAGACTTATGAATTAAAGACTCATTCAACCCATTTCCCCAAACATGTACACAAAGTAAATAATTACATCAAGGCAATTGCAAGGAAGTAATCTAATTTTGGATATATTACTTTCATTTCCCTTTCAAACACATTTCACAATAAAGAAAACAATTGCCCTACAAAAATAATTGATTAAAATAATTAATTGTCTTTCTAATTACTGAGAAGGGAAAACTAATTTTAATAAACAATTCAAATCCATGATTACTTTTAAAAACAACATAAATCCACTGCAAGTAATCTTTTCAATTTCCCAATCTAAACATAAAAATAGGATATCTTTTAAAATAAAACTATTTTAAATATAAAATATATATATATTTAATGCATATTCATAAAATATACATACATAATTATATTTTAATATATATTTATGTATATATATCTCACTTTCTCCCTCTTCCTCCCACTCTCCCACTCTCTATATCTCTCTATCCCTCTTTCCCTCAACCCTAAACCCTATCTCTCTCTCACTCTCTCTCTCTCTCTCTATCTTTTCCTCTCTTCTTGTCTCCCTCCCTCTCCAAATCTCCATTTCTCCCTCTCCCTCCCACTCCCCCTCTTCTTCTCTCACTCTCTCATTATCCCTCTCTCTCCCACTCTCCCTTTCTCTCTATTCCTCTCTCCCTCTCACTCTCCATCTCTTCTTCTCTCCCTCTCCCCCTCTCCCCTCTCTCTCTGTCTCTCCACCTCTCCATATCTCTCTCTCTCTCTCTATATATATATATATATATATCTATATATCTCCCACTCTCCCTCAACCATAAACCCTCTCTCTCTCTCTCTATATATATATATATATCTCC